>JAKLMZ010000015.1:195001-524327 GCA_022813185.1 Floridaphiala radiotolerans | reverse complement strand
GTAGTAACTATTATAATACTATTACAATCTATAGACTAGGACTACTAGTAGGACTACTAGTAGACCTACTATAAATAATATATACTAAGGGCCCAACAGGTATTACCTAACCTAACCTAATTTTTTTGAGCCCAACTTAACCTAACCTAACAAAAACCCAACCTAGTGTAAGCTCTAAGTACTATAATCTTTTAAATATATATTATATACTACTTTTAGGGTTTTATAAGTTATTTTAATTTATATACTTTATAAAAATATTTTTAAACTTAGTAAATAAAAGAAAAAAGTATAACTTAGTAAAAGGGGTTTACAATACTATACTACTAGTACTACACTAAACTACTAAGAAGTTATATAAAGTCTAGAAAACTATATATATAGAAGAAAAGGTAGTTCTTATAGTTATATAACTTAGTATATAAGCCTTATTACCTAAGATACCTAGGTATATTTGTGGAAATTATAGCTTGAACTATAACACGTGTAATCTTTTATTCTCTAGATAGGTAGCTATTAATAAAAACACTTTCAACCTAAAACAATTAACTAGGTTATATCTAATTAACTTACTACTCAACTCCTCGTAACATAAGTCTGGTCTACCATTGAACTAGTTCCAACTGGGTTTTGTGCGGAGGACCGAGCGCCAATGGCCACGTGACATATCCCTTCAATCATAACGCGCAAGTTCTACATTCTGGAATTGCACAAAGCTCCCTCTTAACGATTTCTTCTTTCTGCAAGCGACGACACACCTGAGATATGTTCACTTTGCGATTACATTCTTCCTGTGGTCTGAACCTCTCTCGTCGAAATTTCACCACAACTGTCTCAAAAGCATACAAATCTACAAAGAATAAGCTCAAGTTCAATCACGAAGGTGTCCCACCGTACCCGTTCGGTCCCTCCCAATGGTATAAGCAATCAAACCATGGTCTCTATGGGGGCCAGCGCATCCAATTTGGCAACAATGTGTCGGAAGAGACAGAAACAAAGACGAGACGAAGTTGGCACCCAAACGTCAACTACAAGAAGCTCTATTCCGCAGCCTTGGACAGGCGAATCAGAGTTAGAGTCACGACTAGAGTATTAAGAACAATCGACAAGGTTGGTGGTCTTGATGAGTATTTGCTAGGCGAGAAGACAGCGCGTATTAAAGAGCTTGGCATGGCAGGTTGGAGGTTAAGATGGAGGATAATGCAAACACCAGCGATGAAGCGCAAATTCCAGCAACAGAGGACAAGCCTCGGACTTGATCTCGACACACCATCAAACCTCGATAATGGCGCCCCCACAGTCAGAGAGAGCGCAGTGCTCGGGGAGTCCGCTACGTCTGCGCAGGTGACGCTCTGACACGTTGCTAAAAGGAAGGGCGTATGGACTGCATTCCTACGCGTATACTCGCTCTGTTATGTTGTCTACGTTCGGGAAACCCACTCTCAGTGCCCCTTAAACACTGTACCAATACCATAAGGAAAAATGGCAACAAGATTGATTGGATCGCATTCCTACTTTGCTGCACTTCCTGTATGCTCGTTGGAGCCTGAACCAGGGTTTGTCGGCCGATGCAATAATGTTCTTGTATAAACTAAGGTTCCTTATGTGCGGCCATTGCTCTTTCCATCTGTTCAGCTGTTTTACCAATCAGCTAACAACCAGTTGTCTTGTCTGCTCTGGTTCCTGGCCCTGTGTAGGAGAGTCTGGAGGGTGGACACCATCTATAGAAATGTGCACAGGTAGACGATGTTAGTGGAATACAATCTCTGTAGCAACAACACTGTGATGGATATGCCGAGGAGTGCTGATGCTGCCTTACAGATTAAGTTCAGCCTGGCGCGGCTGCCTAATTCCAATCGATATGACATAGTTTATGGTCCACGCAATGCAGCATCTGCGACAAATCTTCGTACAAGTTGACCGACTTATATCTGTATTATCAAAGCAAGAATTACACTCAAAGAGCGGTATAGCGACTCGACAGCTTGATTATGCGTGCCTCTTGGCTCTTGTTGTTGGCCTCTGCCTCCGTGACATGTGGCGAGCAGCAGATCCCTCTTGCGGAGAAGGTGAAGGGATGGCTGGGCAAAGCGGAATCAGCTAGTTCAGCATATTCGTCGGGGGTCGCCAAAGCAGCTGGGATGACAACAGCCGAGCAGAGCGTCGAGCATGTTACACTGGAGAACTGGAAGTCCGTCCTGTCGCCGCTTTCATCGGACCCCTCGACAGGACCCGAAGCATGGCTGCTCTTCGTTACCGGTGGGAACAACACCTGTTGGGGCATGTGCGACCGCGCAGAAGGCGCCTGGAACGTATGTCCAGAGGCTACTTCTCTGCCTCTGCTACGACAACTGACAGGATTTTAGCGGTCGGTCCCCACTTTGATCGCGCAAGCCAATTGCCCTCATTTGGCAATGATTGATTGCGAGACAGAGCAGGTCTTATGCAATTCATGGGCTGCCTCTCCACCCTCCATATACCATATCCTGCTACCAAAGCCTCTCCCAGACCAGTCCAAGCCTGAAACTACAATTCATCGGATAGGTCTGAACAGGACGAGCGTCGCGCCTGAAGACATTACAAGGATCGTTACGGAAAAGAAATTCTTCGAGGAAGAACCCTTGAGCAGCATATTTCATCCGTTCGATGGGTTTCTAGCCAAGAATGGTCTTGCACTTCCCGTCGGTTATGCAATTACGTACATTTCCATGGTGCCAAGCTGGTTGTTCATGCTGGTGATTAGCATGGTAGGCCGGACCTGGGTGTAAGTCAATTCACCTTTCCTTCTGATAGAGATCTCTGACGTGTCTTAGAAGCAAAAGGGTTCAGGCTCGCGAAGATGCTAGGACTGCTCGTGCTCAGAGGGCGGCTGGGAAACAAGAATGATGTTGTCCTATGCTGTTGGAGAAAGAGGTGGCTGGCACATGCAAGTTTCGATGGTTTCTGCAGGAGAGCAGTAAGTTTCAATGTCAATGGAGACAGTACTGTGCCTTTCCAAGTAGTGAGATTGGGGGCGATCTCGTTGCATAACTTCTCAAGCGAACGGTTTCCCAAGCTTCTTCGCCGGGAGAGATTTCGGTCAAGCTGGTATATTAATAAGTAGGTGCGGGCGAAGCTAATATAATGATTTGTTGTTGCAATCTTGGTCCTAGACGATCTTGCGCCAGCGGTGACTACAATTTCATATGCACAGTCACGCATCAAGCACGTGTTATCCAAGATCTCAAGACATTTGAACTTGCTACGACGTAAAGTCCTTCTTATTTTTGACAGCGTATCTGCTTCCTGCCATGCAGCAGCTGGTAGTGAATGACTTGACCAAGTTACTTATATAGCGCAACTTCTTGAAAAGACCAGGTTGTTCAAATGCCATCTCAATCCATTTGGATTGAACAGCACCTAGAAATCGACCACTGCGCTTCCTCTTGAGGAGATCACTTGTGGTCTCGTGGTACGCCGCATTATCAAGAAACTATGATCTTTTGAAAGCTGCCAACGACAAGGGCGCTCAGATAGATTCGCAAGAACGATCTTTTGCCGCGCATTGCGGTAGCGCTAGCACGTGGTGTCGATATTGCGGTGTTTCTAACTGCTGAATTGAGTAATCTCGTGCAGTAACAGGACGGGGAAGCGTGAGAAACCGTCCAAAGCATGATGTGCGGAAGCAGTCCCATCCAATACACCAGGAGAGAGGTTACTTCTCAACCCGTCTCTTTCCGCGCAAATCGTGCCAGACTCGCACCGTATCGTTCCCTCTTCTGCAGAAGTCTGTTTGCTCCGGCGGTTGCTCCGGCCTTCCTCAGCTCTTCGATCCTAGATCGACGGTCGTCAAGTATGTTCTTTGTTCCCCTTTTCCGAAGATATTTCCGTAAGCTGCTGTTCTTCCCGCGTCCCTTGTTCTTAAGCTTCCCAACCAGGTCTTCCGGACTACGATCCAGATCCTTCTCAAGCTGTTTGTGAGCATCGGAAGCAGAATCCAACCCACCAACATAGTCCGGCATCAACGAGATCATCTCTGGTTGAAGTTTGTTCAACAACCCCTTGACTTCGGCTTCTTGCCGCTGCTTGACGTTCTCAAACGGATTGATCTCCAAAGCGTCGAAATTCGACTCTCCCGCTCCCGGTACGATGATGCTTGAGAATCCTTTATCATGCGCAATACCAAGGACATCCTCGAACGGACACCAAGAGACGTTCTCGATAACCTTTCCAGCGCCGCCCCATGAGAGGTAGGGACTTTGAATTTTCTCTTGGTCGGCTGAGGCTTTATTGAATAGCCCCTTCCAGACTGTCATCTGCGTTCCCCACGAAACCGACGTTAAGTCTCTGTCGCTGATCGCAATTGAGGAACCCGGCTGCCTCAAAAAGTAATTGTTCACCTCTTGAAACGTACGTATATCCCAAACCGACATCCGTAAGTCCTGCCCTGCGGTAACCATATAATGACCCCCCCGATCAACAGCTATTGATCGAACTGGCCCACGATGAGCGAGTAGTTTTACCAGTGGCGTAGTGGAGTTGGGCGACCAAAGTGTTACTGTCCCATTCTGGTGTCCGGTATGTATCACAGCATTGTAAGGGTTCTGGGTAAATGCGGTAGGACTTCCTTGCTTTGTTGGGAGTTCGGCAATCAGCTGGCCAGTGGATATGTCCGAATACTTCAAGTATCCTGCATTGCCCTATACTTCGTTAATGCACGGTAGGAGGCGGGAGACATAAGCCGTAGACGATGCTTACAATTGTAGAGAGCAAGAAGTGATAGGGAAGGAATTCCATGTGCGTCACCTCGATGTGTTTCTCCATCTTATGGACTTGTACGCCGGCTCGATCGTACATGTAAACGTGCTTCTTTTGAGCGGCCGCAAAAAACTGATTGTTGTGCAGCCAAATAGCAGCCCTGATCGTTTCGCCAAGCTGCAACTCACAGCCCAGTTTGCCCTCTCGCCAATCCATGGTTGTTAAGTGGCCTTTCCGACCCGCCAGCAATAGCTCCCTCCCATTCCGAGTGTATTCCGCTCTGTAGGGCCCCAGCCCGGTTAAGTCAAGATTGAAGCTACTCCTGGCACTGATCAGCCCTGTATCTTGTTGAATGTCCCGCTGCGAGATCTTGTATGTCCTCTCAAGTCCGCTTTCGGTTTCAAGAAGTCCATGTTCATTTTCCAAGAGGATCTCCGCATCTTGCGTCTGCGCAATTCTGTCTTGATATCGACTCTCCAGGGATCGCAGCTTGCTGCGTAATTTCCTGTCCTTCACGTCCTTGAGCGGCACCTTAGAGCCACGCCCATAGGTGTTGACTCCTTTTAGAAGTCTTTCGTCCCCGACATGTAATGCCAGCTTTTCAGCCCTGCCACTGCGACCTCTACCGTCAGCCATTCAATTTGTGGTGTTCTTTGGTTGTGGAACGAGAGGCATGTAAGGTACTTGGAAAATTGTTTGCCGGAGATACGATCCTAGGTATCTCCGAATTGCTATGCAGGTGCGGGCCGCTAACAGATAGATGACCAACAGCACCCAGATCTAACCTAACTTCCAATTGGGGTGCCAGTGGGTGCGCACGTTATTCAAGTCGAGCCGGTTTGCAATGTCACCCTTCGGTTCTTCAACTTGCGCGTGGCTGATATTAAACCTTCAGATAGTCGTTATGAACAGTGCTTCTCCGAAGGTATGAGCTGCATAGGGTAACAATCAGGTCCTGTGTGCAGGGCAGGTTTGGGTTAGTTTTAGATGTGTAAACTTCTATCGAGCTAGAACCTTAGTTACTTCCTTATTGAGCGACAACAGGTCCGAAGATTGAACTTAACAGGGAAGGATACAAGTAAAGGTAAGGCAGGTGCTTTGCCTTAGACCACAACCTCCGGATCACCCTCAACGGAGATCATGGATTTGATGTCTTGCATCCCGAAAACCCCAAGAATGGGACTGAACAGTACGAAAGTACAAAGTAGTTAGCCCTGTTCCTGACTGGATTGCAAAGCAGGAAACATTTGTCGCGGGAAGTCCCACCATAATAATCTTGGTAATACAGCGCGCAACGCGATACGCGACACACTGCTCCGTGGGCTGTCCGTGCTTCATGTTGTTGTCCCGTGATCCCTCTCCGCGCACGCCTCCGTATAGTCGTGACATGAGATTAGCAACAGTACGAATTACTAGGATCGACTACATCCGACTGAAATCCTGCGTTGGTGTGCATGTGACAAGCAAGTATATTGCTCTTCAATCATCAGCAAACGAGCGGCAGCAGAGACACGTTGTTACCTGTCCTTAAAGGGGCCAGATTTTGGCTAGGAAGCTAAAACTGCCACTATCAATTGGGTATGTGGAGAGCTTCTATGATAGGGATCGGCACTGAAATGACTGACAAGACAGCGGTAGCAGTAGCAGTCTCGTACAGCACACTGTTTCCTGTCAGGACTGTCATAAATTTCAACAATGGCTCCAACAATTCAACCAGCGTACTCGAAGGACGAGAAGGCGCTCTGCTTCCATCACGAGCTGCTTTATGAGGCAAAAGTGCTTGATTGCAGACAAACAGATCCCAATGACAAAAAGAGCCCTTGGCAGTACAAAGTTCACTACAAAGGCTGGAAGAACACGTGAGTCTAGCTTCAGTTGATGGCTAGCCAATACATGGTCGTTTCACTGTTTACTATTCGTCGGCTTCTGTTGGTGACGGTTTGCCTTTCCATAGTGAGCCCGTCGTGCTTTCGTTGTGCGACATTGCCAACGTCTTTAACATCTCCACTTACCGTCTTGGATATTGGATATGACAAAAACTGACTATAAAAATCCTTCCAGGTGGGACGATTGGGTTCCGCAGGACAGGCTTCGAAAGCTTACTGATGAGAATCGAGAGCTGGCCGCGAGTTTGCGCAGAGATTTGGACGTGCAAAGAGCAAGGACAAACTCAAAGCCCAGCCTGACAGGGACGAAACGAAAGTTGGGGGGTTCAGACTTGACGGGGAGTTCAGCTAGGGGCAGTGAGGAAAGACACTCTTCAGTAGCCGCGACAAGAAGCTTGAAGCGAGGCCGTGACTACGATCTTGAGAAGGTATGTCACTTCGCTGACTCGGCTGATCTACGCACGACACCTTTCGCGCCATGCAGAAGCTCACATTTGGGCAAATGACGGGATTGGAAGTCTATGCTGATGGGTATCAGGAAGAGCAATTTCACGCCCGGCCCTCGATTAGGATATTAGTCCCGGAGATGATCAAAGCAGTCCTGGTCGATGACTGGGAGAATGTTACGAGGACCCTTCAACTTGTGCCCCTGCCGTCCAAGGCTCCAGTCGCCATGATTTTGGACGATTATTTTAGCCAGGAGAAGGACAGAAGAGGCACAGACAACAGCGCTGAGTTGGACGTGCTGGAAGAGATTGTTCAAGGTGTCAAAGAATACTTCAACAGGTGTTTGGGAAGATTGTTGCTCTATCGCTTTGAAAGAGGACAATTCTCCAGCATTCATGCACGCTTGGAATCGGGAACAGGTGAACTCGCGGGCAAGACGGTAAGTGACGTCTACGGTGTGGAGCACTTGTGCCGGCTTTTCGGTGAGTTCCATTGCGTGCTCTATTCTATGACATCTCCTAACCACGATCTTCTAGTAACCATGCCGGAGCTTATTGCACAAACGAATATGGATCAGCAATCGGTTAACAGACTCCGTGAAGAGCTTTCAAAGATGGCGCAATGGTTGGCCAAGAACATGTCGAGATACCTTGTCTCTGATTATGAAGATGCTCCTCAAGACTATGTCCAGAAAGCAAAAAGGACCGGTTAAGAAGCGCTTCTTTCGAGGCCACAACATCTGTCCTTGCAGTCTGACTTGGACTTTGTGCTGTTGTTACTGGAAACCTACCTAGCGGACGTGCCCGCTTCGGTAAATAGTAAGGATCTTTACTTATGAGCTAGGGGTCCTTATGGCAATATGAGCAAGCACAAAGTGATAACTAACGCCCGCGATACCGACATTGTTGCACTCTTGTACTATGATGTCTTATCTCAGTGCTATTCACGAACTGAACTGCCGACAGCAATGACTTGAAACAGAGAATGTTCCTGAACTTCTCGACAAACAACTTACAATCGTCCTGTTACTTCTGCTCAAGTGAAAGTCCGGGGTGCAATTAGAGATTGATAATTAATTGCTAACTGTCCATTGGCTGGCGTGGTAAGTTACCCGACTGGAACTTCGATGACATATCAAGGTAACTAACTAAAGCCGGATGGAGCCGTCAAATCGTGGCCAAAGCTCCCGCCATCCATATCTCACGCCTGACCTTGGTCTTCGAAAACACCAAGTTCCGGGCCGATTCTCTGACAGACGGTTGCATACTCCCCAGCGCAAATACAGAGATTTAAGGTCCAAGCAAGTTTGCATCCTGCATTTTCCTGATGGTTGCAGCTAAAGTACCCGGCTCCATTTCGAGCATCGGAGCATCACTTATCAAGCCGACATTCCTCAAAGCACGAGCAAACTCTTCACTTTGCTTTCGCTGTCGTGTTATGCTCTATGCGCACCAACAGGCAGCACAAGATCGTCCGTTGAGGCGGCGTATGCATTCTGCAACAGCGCACAAGCCCGACACGTTACAAACCGGTCCGCCACCGCCGCGTGTGATCGAGAGCATCCAGAGTGAAGACAGTACAAAGCGGAGCAAAACCCAGGGGAGAAACTCTTACCCGACTCCAGACCTGGGCTCACCGTCAGCAACACTACTTCCGGAGAACGTATCGCAAGTTGGGAACACCAGCATACAGACAGGCCGGGGCGGAGCCAACATGGCAAATACAAAAGCGTCATCGATTGTCGCTGACGATGTCCAGACAAACTCGAGGACATCGAAATCGAAAAGAAGTAAATTAAGACCAAGGAAAGCAGCCATGACACTGACGTCTACCGCGGTAGACCAGCTGCGTGATCTTCTGGATCAACCCGAGCCAAAGCTCATACGGGTTGGCGTTAAAAATCGAGGCTGTTCAGGGCTGGCATATCATCTGGAATACGTTGATAAACCCGGGGCGTTTGATGAGACCGTCGAACAGGATGGGGTCAGAGTTCTAATTGATTCAAAAGCGTTGTTCAGCATAATAGGAAGCGAGATGGATTGGATAGAGGACAAGCTCTCGAGGCGCTTCATTTTCAGAAACCCCAACATCAGTGAGCCGCCCGAAGTACATTTACTGGCAGACTGCTAACGATATTTAGCTGAGCAGTGTGGTTGCGGAGAGTCATTCAGCATATCATAGAATCGATACAAACAAAATGAA
Organism: Floridaphiala radiotolerans; assembly: GCA_022813185.1. Taxonomy (NCBI): domain Eukaryota; kingdom Fungi; phylum Ascomycota; class Dothideomycetes; genus Floridaphiala; species Floridaphiala radiotolerans. Next base: position 515,055 of record JAKLMZ010000015.1, on the reverse strand, counting down.
CAGAGCTACCGCAACACGACTAGAGGCTGAAACACCGGCATGCAGGTGGCTGCATCTACTTTCTCCGAGGGAGCAAACCCTAAAATACACCTGGAGTGAAGTCGACTACCCGTATCTGCTCGACGTGGCCGTCCAAAGACTTAACGAAATCAAGGTGATGAGGGTCCTTTGTAAGATAGTACTCCCGGTCCGTTTCGTTCTCAAAGTTCACAACAAATGCATGTGTGAGCCCTCCCTGGACACCGTAAATGAGTTCAGGTAGCTGAAAAACCATACGAATCTGGCATTACCTGATGTCCTTCCTGCCCAAGTGTCAGCTCATTGATGCGGGCTATATAGGGAGAGACAAGCGGCTGGCGTCTATCTTACCGGGCTATTATCCCGTCCGCCTGCTGACATCTGGATATACCGTCGCTGTGTCACTGGATGTATACATTTTTCCGCGAGTTCCAGCATGCGTTGACAGATACTCTTGACGACATCATCCCCCAAAGTGGATTGAAATTGGAACAGCACGATGTGTGTGATAGCCATAGGAGTGATAAGTGTGTTGGCAGAGCCTAGAAGTCCGATCGCTCGGGTGTAATGCAGGCCATCAGGAACACCAGTGCTTGTTGCGTCTGTGCTTTATTAGTGCGTAATGAAAGCCTATACCTTCTGTTCCACCTGGGCTAAAAGTCCGGATTTACGACGACTGGGTCTTGCTTGAGTATCTACGCTGTCCTTCCGATAGGGAGTCTTTTCTGCGGTCCGGGATTTCTCTATCGAAGGCAAGTCAGCATGCTCTACCCGACCTCATCTTCCGTGTAAAGCTGTTTGGATTCTGGCGATCTGTGGAAGAGGTTCTTGGATGTTTCGCAAACATCTCTTAAACAGACAGCTTTCATCAACATGCGCGAGCCTTAATAGAGGACTGTGGTAACCGATCATGGACACAATGTTGGAATTGGTTGTGCGGTTCACTCATTCCATTCCCGATCTCTCCATAAACATTACCTCACCATTGACGACAACGACATTGGCCCTTAAGCGCAAAATCCGCGGCAGATTACCGTCCCCCGCTTCTACCAGCCGTCTCCGATTAATACATGCTGGCAGATTGCTTCCGGATGCTGAGGCATTATCAACAAGCCTTGCTCCACGCCTCAATATAACCTATGCAAGACCGCGGCACAGCGACAGCGTGAAGGGCAAAGAACCAGCTGGGAACCTTGGGAACTTGGAGCGCATCTATATTCACTGTTCCGTTGGTGACCCTCTGACCGCTACTGAGCTAGCCCAGGAAGCTGTTGATGCAGAGTCCTCCGTTGCTGCGTTGATTTCAGCTCCTCCAGATGCGGTCCCAAGTACTACCGACTCAGACCTTCGGGTCCTGCCGTCTTCACGGCCTGGCACGGGACCTCATGTGGCTGTATCACATGTGCTTGGGTTCGATCGGCTCCTTAGCGCTGGGTTCACGCATGCCGAAGTGGCGACGCTGCGGTCCCAGTTTCTCGCAATCCAAGCCCAAACGCACACTCCGGACACGATGCCGCGAGGAGTCATGCTCCGAGCTCTCGAGGATCAATGGCTTGACAGTGGAGCTGAGGGCGCACCAGGTGTGGCAGCCGGCGATGAACAGGGCTTGGAGCAAAGCTGGGCAAGATCTGGCTTTACGACCGAAGACGGCCTAGAGGATATGCTGCTAGGAAACGTAGTGGGATTCTTCTGGCCGATTGGAGCATTGGTCTGGGGTTTCAGAGAAGAAGGAGTCTGGACAAGACGCCGCCAGATAGCGGTAATGACAGGCTTGATGGTGAACCTTGCCTTCGGGATTCTAAGATGGACCAGCTAAGATCTGGTATGCTCTAGGTGTATAAACATTGAGTGCGAGAGTCCATCAAGACCATTCAAAGATTGCTAACAAAAGGAAAACGATATTTCTAGAATACATATGCCTGCGCATGCTGGAATAGGCCTCACCTAATCCATCTATATGCTATTGACGCCCTCTAATGCCTTCATAACTACGTAAACGGCCCACCCAGAGAAAAAAAGAAAGAAAGAAAGAGAGAGAGAGAGAGAGAGAGAGAGAGAGAGAGAGAGAGAGAGAGAGAGGGAGGGAGTGTGTGTGTGTGTGCGTAGGAGATTACCGCCGTCAAGATGCTACATCTCCGCAATTCATGACCCGTTCTTCGTTCGGAGGGAGAGAGTCGTCCGATACAGTCACACTTCCTTTGCGTAGACAAGGGGGTTGTCTTTTCTTCCCCTGAAAGCCCAGGAAACGGCACTAGAAGTATCAATGACCGACTGAAGGACGGATATACACGTACGCGCTACGGAGTCTTTGAAGCCGTAAACCGGGCGGCGACCACGACTGAACGTTGCATCTTTGAATTGGAAAGGTAAGTTTGCGCCGAGGTGTTCCACCGCAACCTTAAGTCCGCTACTGAAACCGTCCTCATGGAAGCCGAATTTAGTCCAGGCACCGCAAAAGCTAATTCCGCGCTTGTTCTGGATTCGTGGCAGGAGAGACTGGGCATTGATCGCTGCTGTATTGTAGAGCGGGTGCCGGTATTGTACGTAGGCCTGTGTCAGTGCTTTTGCCGGTGGTGTTATTGGGTTCAAGGTGACCAGCACAGGACCAAACTCATCCTCAGGGATTTGTTGCAGCCGATTTGACCAGTATGTCAATGTTATCCGGTCACGCATGTGCGATGATGAATCAGATGAAGATAGGTAATTCCAGGCTGACCACACACTACGGCGTCTGGGCATGAGCTATCGGCTGTCAGGACAGTGTATCCAGGCATTCGTATACTAATGAGTACTTACCGTCGTGTCTGAATGCATATAAACTTCGTTTAAAGTTGTTTCAAAGGCCGACAATATCTTCTTCTCTTCGGCACTAGCCCCTGCCGCTATCAGGGAAAGCGCTGTGTCACCATGGCATGCCATGATTACGTGGTCGAATATTTCGTGCTGTCCGTTGGCAAATCTAAGTACAACCTTTCCGTTCGAATCATTTGTAACCGAGAAGACGGGCGATGAGAGATGTATCCGATCTTTGGACGTGCTGCTTGCTATGATGTCAATGTAGGCTCTCGATCCTCCTTTGATTGTGAGCCAAGTTGGTCTTGCAGCTACGGTGTTGAGCAAGTGGTGATTCCACATGAAACGTATTAGCGTCACTACTGGGAAGTTCAAGGCGTACTTGTCCGGACCAGTACTCCAGATAGCTGCTGTCATTGGGATTAGATACTCGTCCCGGAAGATATCGGAATATCTCTCCCTCCGGAGATAATCTCCAATGGTCTCTTGCACTTGGAACGCATGAGGTGGAGTAGCGAAGCCGTGAGCGCCACTGGGGTCGGATTCATCCTCAAACTCGTTTGAGAGTACATCCAAGGCGAACTCGTTGAATCTGACAATGTCAAAGACCATGCGCCACATAGCGGGCTTGATCAGATTGGACCGTTGAGCGAAAAGAGCTGAAAGCGACCGGCTTGCCCATTCGAATGCTCCCTCATCGCGAGACATGCCCCAGGACATGTCCGTTATGTTGCAATCGACATTCAGAAACTTGAGGAAAGAAGAGAAATTGGCTATGCTAAGTCAGTTCTAGCAAGGTCAGAAGGATTGGAGAATGTCTTACGATATGTCTCTTCGTTTATGACAACGAAAGCTGTATCTACAGGAGTGATGAGATCACCTTTGACGAAGTCCAAGGTGTTTGCATGCCCTCCAAGTCTGTCGCTTGATTCGAAGATATGTACGTCATGGTCCGTACTTCGCAAAGCCCAGAGTGCAGCGATGCCGGAGCAACCGCCACCTACGATGGCTACACGCTTGGCTGTCATTGTTGGCCACAAGAAACGAGGCCAAACAATGGCGATCTGATGTAGGCTGTGAAGCTGTCAAACTCTGACTAAAGTTTGAGTTGAGATGTACGACGCAAAATCTTGGTGAGGGGGCAAGAAGCATTCGTACCTTTTTTAATAAGTAAAAGTTAATACCTCACTGATCGCGACGCTGACATTTGATGCTGAATGACTTTGCAATACATGAAAAGCGCTGAAGATCCGAATCCAACAAGCGAACAGACTATAGCCGCTCGCACGCGCCTCAAGGTAACCACCCGCAGCCTTGAAACCAGATGCAGTTGGGAATGTAGACTCTCTCTGAGAAGACAAGCTCAAATATGTTTGCTGTAGGATCAACTGATGGCAAAGATAATGTACAGCAATGATCGAGGATGGATGACTTTTTAGAACGTACGTGGCCGGAGCGTGATGTGGGATTGAGGACGACGGGTCTGTACCGACAGACTGGTGGTGGTGTTGGGAAGCGGAATAGGTCCGAACCTCAGAGTGAGACAGAGTTGGGGCTTAATAGGTCGAAAATACATGTACTGAGAGAAGGAGATTCAAACAGATGAGAATGTCGCTGAGGACGACTACCGGATTCGGCAAGTCCGACCTCAGTGAAAGAATATGGATTATGCGGCAGATGGTGAATGCTGCTGTGACGGATGATCTAAGTTTGGAAGTGAATACTGGAATGGCGCGCGAAAGTACCCATGAGAAAGCGATCGTGCAAGCGTATGACAAGACACATGGATGCCGACATTGAAAGGTTGATGGACAGTGTGACCGTTGCGTATGTGTCGACCTGTGCCTTTATGATAACCGCGACTGACGAACAAACGCGCGCAAAGTAGGCATGGTCCTTCGGAAGCGGTTTGATGATACCATTCAGATTATTGGCGGAGATGAAGTCAACACGGAAGACTATCAAGAGAAGATTACTTTCTTTCAAATAAAGAGACTGGACTGGACAGACATCCGAGCTGTAGCAGGTGATTAGGGCTTGGAGCGGGTAGGTGTGAAAAAGAAGCTGAAAGACACGCAGACCTACTTTCCAGGAGCAGACGGATAAACCAGACGATTGCGTTATGGTCATTATTGAAAAGAGGTCATGTGGGGATCTGCTATGACATGACAAGAACTCCAAGACCCGTGAGGTGGGCCGGTAGGCTTTCCCCTTGAAATGCGGTCGATGAAGAGGTTTTGGAAGCTGCTCCGCTAGCGACACCACGACCAGCAAGAGATTTTCGCGTGCGGGCAAAACTACCGATTCGCTGGCGCATTCTGCAATACGAACCACGTTCCTCGCATTTTCCTCTTTTATTCAAGGATTCGCGCTTGTTCAAGGCTTAACCTTCCACTTCCCCCTTGCCTCCCTCACTTATCCAGACCTCGGTTCGTCCCAGTCCCTTGGCGAGCTTAACGTCCAAGAGGTTTAGACCCTCCATCCCACGCAGCCTCCTGTGCCTCCCTAACCTCCGAGCCTGTCGCGAAAGTAAACCATGGCTGAAAGGGTAATATCTCCTTTCACAAGCTCACTTTGGTCTACCTTGTTGATTAACCGCAAGAGGTGCCCCTTTAATAACGGCAAGTTTTTCGATTTCGCTGTCGACCTTCCGCGATTGTCGCAATACGGCTCATTCATGATCTCCATCATTGGAAGCTCGAGAACGACAGCTGTTGAGCGTGCTGCGAAGCCTTTGTACAGACACAAGCAGAGCGGTAAGGACGGAGAACATGGTCAACTATGTGCGGAACCCCAAATAGCGTGCCGCCGTGACTGAGTATGATGCTACACGATAACTACAGTGTGTTATTGGTGGTCTTCAAAAAGCACGTCAAAGGTAGCAGGTGGCTTGGTTTCTGTACATGCTCGCGTATGCATATCCTCAACTGCCAAGTCTCACAAAGTGTCCGCATTGCGTGAAGTCTAACTACCGTGAATCTGGTGTGCCGGACCCAATCGCAACATCAGAAGCTCCACGGCTCAACGAAGTGTGTTCGCCTTCTGGAAGCATGTGTAACGATCAGAAGTAGGCCGCCTGCCGATGCACTGGACTGTCTTGACTCTTGGTTCGTCCAGTTCAGCAAAATAGGATGGCGGAACGGGTCCTTTTGCATCCGCATCCGACTGCACTTCCTTAAGGTAAGGTAACAACCTTCCCATTGTAGATGGAATGCGACCCTCGTGCCGCAGCCGTAGTCATTTCAACGACTCTGTAGATACAGGGGCCTTTGCAAGGTAAAACTTGCAAATGGTGATTGACTTCTAAATATCCGACAGGTTGGTCAATTTTGGACCCTTTTCAACAGCAACTGTGACAGAACCGCTTGGTCACCAGGACGAGCGTGACGAGCAAGCGCCGGGCAGAGCGTGAGAGAGACGGTTGAAATCACGGTTTGGACAATACTCACTGACATTGGTTTGCTGCATAAGATGACCAGTGAGCCTTCAATTTGGAAGCGTCTTGACGTACCGGGAAAATCGAACCTGAGCATACTAGCTTGATAAACGCTTTCAACACCGAAGTTCGGCGCTCTCAGCATGCTCACACCGTAGAGCCATCCAGTTCCAGGCCCTGCATAGGATTCCAAAGCAGATCCATCCGCTCGTGTCAAAACTTGGATGCGCTCTTTGTGCGCAATGTGTCGTGATGGCCTGGCCAGCGGAGTGCAGAGCGGGATCCCGCCTTGGAGGGTCCCGAAGCTCGATCAAACCAATGCCACGTGACGAAATCCTCTCAGGCTCCATCGTAGTTCCTGTCATCATCTGCACTGTAATCCGCGTACGCTGATGGGACAATTTCATCGCATCCGACCCGTGATACACTGCATTTACGACTCTAAACTACTACACATACGAGAATATCTCATTCTCGCGCCTCTAAGCTCCTAGGATAGACACACTGATACACGGCTTGGAACCTTCTGCGGGTTGAAGGGCATCCTTCCCTCTAATCTTGAAGCCATCAACTAAATAGGAATACCCACCTCTGCCCATCTGTGTAGTAAGCTCACCCTTTAAGAGGAACAGATCGTGCCTAGTCCCACACGCCAGGCTCTCTCAATCACTGCATCATGTCAAAGCCATCAGAAGCGGACGCTGGCTCTGAGCTCTTCAGCAACTATGAAGCTGAACTGAAGCTCATCCAAGCCGATGTAAACCAAAAGTTAGACCAAGCATCCGAGCTTTCTGGTGAACCGAGAAAAGCGGTGCTTCGACAGGCCGAACGCGCGCTTGAAGAAGCGAATGAATTGGTACGTCACGATCATAGGACAGAACGAGGGCGCGATCCGAAAGAAAGCTAACGGTGCGCGCTTCAAGCTGGACCAGATGCGCCTGGAGAAGCAGAACATCCCCGCGAACATCAAGACTAAGGCAAATCAGAGATTCAGAAACTACGAGAGCGATGTCGATGCAGCGAAGCGTAGGCTGAGATCACTCTCTGAAGACCGGCAAGCTCTGTTCGGTTCTCGATATACCGACAACCCCGACGTCGATGATCAACTGGAGCAGCGGCAGCAGCTGCTCTCTGGAACAGACCGCCTGGAACGCAGTAGTGGCAGGCTAAGGGAGTCGCAGCGCATCGCGTTAGAGACTGAGGGGGTCGGACGAAACACGTTAGCAGAACTGTCGAGACAGCGGGAGACCATTGAGCACACGCGGATTACGCTTGGGGAGTCTGAAGGTTATACCGATCGTAGTATCAAAACCTTGCGAGGCATGGCCCGTAGGTAGGTCCATCTTCCGAGAGCGGCACCGTGGTGCAAGCGCCATGGGTTTGGCTGACTTCTCTTAGGATGGCTACGAATCGGATCATTACAATAGCTATCATTGTGGTGTTGGTTCTGCTCATCTTCGCAGTAATCTACTCCAAATTCCGATAAGTGGTTGTAAGTGGCATTTTAGAGTGGTTGTTGCCGGCGCTACGCTTTCGCGACCCCTTCCGCTACCTGACCTCAGACTGAAAACTTGGGCAAGGTGTTCGTGTTTGTTCCACTCGGGAGCTGCACTGGAGTTCGGCGAAAACGCAGTCCCCGAGGCTGGGACAGGAGACTGAAAGTCTCTCCTGACTCTGAAAGGGACTGTTGGGCTTTGGCGGTCTTCTAGTACAAGCCGTTCTGTTCTAACAACGCTCAATTCCGCACTGATCCCTGCATGACTTTCCTGAACTAGCCCCATTATCTACTTGTTTTCAGTCAAGCATTGTGTATCGGCCACTATCATCCTCACAATTTGCTTCATAAGAAGCTTGTTATCGGCCTCTCTGTACGGTTTCCAGTCGTCCAATCCCTCCTTAGTTGCTATTGATAAAGTCTCGTACCCTTGTTTGATAACACTGCTCACCTCTTTGGTAGTTAGATGTATCTTTCTAGCCTTGTCTCCCTGTAGAATCGTTCGGTAGTGATCTGATACGCTAATAAGACTGGATATAGCATCTCCACTCTCGGATCTCTCAAGATGATATGCCGCGCGGAATTTGATCAGCATCTCGCCAGACTCTACAATCTTGTAAAAGAGGTCATCATACGCGGCGGTATCCGGTAAGAAGATCTCTCCAGTGGCAAGTGACAACGAAAGCAGCTTCACCAATGTTCGAAGCAAACCCGACATACTTGGTAAATCTATGAGTGATTCGGCGTACGTAGTGAGAAACCGCATCAACGACAGAAGCGACTTCCACATTTCAGCCCAATGGTAGCCTAGCATGTTCCGGTTGGTCAGAGGATTCAGCGCCTAGAAATGGTAAGATAGGGAGGAGCCATACTGAGTTTTTTCTTTGAATTGGTGAGGTGGGAAATACAGCGCAGTATGTTTCCTGTGAAAAGCCTACAGTTTAGGTCAATCGCTGTATTCAAAAGTGGTTGAGGGGCATTACCTGTACAGATGGACGTCCAGGCTTCTACGTAGGTTGTGGTTTATACCATCGATAAGTATGTCAAGGATGATTTCTGCTGAAAAGCGCGGGCCTTTCTGCAGCGGCAGAAAAGGTTGTCGTTGGCGACATAGTCTTACAATAAGTCTCCTATCCTCCACCAAGAGCTGTGGCGCAAGTTGCGAATCTTCTAGCAGCAGCTGAAGGATGATCAGGGCAAGATAACAGTACAACGTTGATCGTACAGTTCGGTGTGCATGCTGGACAAAATAGGACGTAAGGGACATGAAGGAACCGAAAGGGAGATGAGTTCTTGGGTTCATTTGCTGATTCGCAACAAAATGAACCGCAAACAGCTTGTTCGTGTTAATGAACTCATATGTTGCGAGGAGAATCGTGCAATCTAAACTTGGACTTCAACGAGTCAGTCACGGAAGGAGCCAAGTGCCAGATAGCAGTACATACAGGGTTGCAAACAATGCCTTGAGATCTTCTCGGCCAGCTGACGCTGGTGTAGTCTTAGGGCGCCCGGAGATCACACCCAGGGTCAAGTAGTTAAAGGTGCTGCTGAGCTTCCATGTTTCAGTTGTGTCGTCCTGGAGATCCACATAACGATCTCTTGCAGCAGCGCTTGCATCACCAATCTTTGAAACGAGTTTGATGATGACTTCCTCATTGACAAAATACGTCAACCGCTGCTGGTACAGGTTTTGAAGTTCAAACTTGTTGTAGTTGCTCAACAAACCTAGGACGACAAGAGCCAAAGCCGCAGACGTGTCGTCAACCGCATCTTGCACAAACTGTTTCCGTCAGTTCGGTTGAGATCCCCATTTACAAGTGGTCACAATACCTTCATAAGAGACGGAAACATGTCTTGGTGCGTCAGATAAGATATCAACCCGGACTGGAATGCCCCTGATACCAAGCAGAGAAGCGCTTTCACGGCTTGGGTTCTAAGATGCACTACAACACCTCGAGTGAGCTTCGCCCGGGCTCAGTAAGAGCGAATTAGTAACCCACTATCAGTCTCAGATCGAATGGTCGAATCGATAATCTGTACAAAATCTGAAAAAACCATGTCGGCATCTTCTAGCCCAACGAGGAGGACAATGACATCTGTGTTTAGATTCGAATACCGTTTTGAGAAGATGCTGCCCAAGAAGGCCGTCAAAGTCTTTTTGGTAGTCAAGGTTAGTTATGCCCGTTCGAAACCCCGAATCTGTCTGACCTCGAGAGCGATTGTTGCAGAGGGATTTTGTGCGACCCCTATGCGCCGGACAAGGCGGCCAAAAAGATCCTGCGTCACGTGCTGCGTATAAGTCAGTCGAAAACCTATCAGCCTACCAGGAGAGCAATTCATTAGGGCTCGAACCTGTTTTTGGAGGATTGCGCCCGGAGTCAAGCGATCCAAGGTCTGCCGCAAGCCTTCCGGGTCTGCCTTCAGGAGGAAGAACTCCTCCCAAAAGCCATCGGGCTTTTCGTCATCACCTTCTTCCTATAAAGATTAATACATTGAATACATGTCCAGAGCGAGCTACTGACGAGGAGAAATAGAGACTCATAGAGCTGGACAACCTTCGGCTTAAACGTCGTGGGCCTCGTCTGTTGCACGAGGGGGGAGGTGTTCATGGATTTGGTAAGGAGACCCTGAGAGATCAGCAATTCTTTCGAGCTGAGAAGTCAACATGGGATCTGGAAGCGAAAGAAGACCTACTTCGATACGACTAATCCGCACAAATTGTTACCTGTACTCCGTTGAAATTAACTAAAATTCCTTAGCGAGCACTTTTGGTTTGGCTAGATACGTAAAGCTACCTATCGGTTAGGAATCCGCGAGGGGCTTCCGACTTTATGACCAACTGGTTCAGGGTATCAGCTGGAGCGAAACTAAGGTAGTCATTGTACAAGATCGCACCTGAAGCCCGCTTGACATACCTACAGGGTTCTACATATCCGGCCGGATATTTCTAACTCCGCTACCGACTGCCACACTACGTAAGGTAGTACGCGAACCAATTGAATTCCTCCCGTCCGAGCTGTACGCAAATTTGGCGACAGATGATAATGGCGACGAAGGGGGGGGGGACCTACAACCTAGTCATTGTCTGTTGCTGAGATCGCGATAGGAACTTCCACGATGAGCAGCATATCAGACGTTCCGGCACTGATCATCGGCATTAGTGGACCGTCGTCGTCGGGAAAGACTACTCTGGCACGGCTGCTACGTGATATATTTCCTGACACGTTTATATTGCATCAAGATGATTTCTACAAAAGCGATGCGGAGATCCCCACCAAAGACGGTATACAAGACTGGGACTGTTCAGAGTCCCTCGACACAGCCGCCTTGGAAGACGCTCTGGCTCATATCGAAGCATATGGGAAACTGCCGTCTTCCCTTATTTCCAAAGAGGACCTTAATTCTGTGGGTGAGTCCGGTGTAGATCCTTCGTTGATTGAAAAACTACGATCCAGAGCAATCAAGCTGTCAACAGAAAGGAAACTACTTCGGATGGCACTTATCGATGGCTTCCTTTTGTACTCGAAGGATATGGACGCTATATCACGGTTCTTCCACCTAAAACTGTTTCTTCGAACGAGCTATTCAACTGCAAAAGCTCGCCGGGAAGCCCGGTCAGGTTATGTTACATTAGAGGGATTTTGGACCGACCCTCCGGGGTACGTCGACAAGGTCGTTTGGCCAAACTACGTTGAAGCTCATGGCTTTTTGTTTCAAAACGGAGATGTCGACGGAGAGTACGATCAATTGGCTATTGCACGAACGGGTATAGCATGTATGCCTCGTCAAGCAGATGCGGATATGTCAGCATGCCTGTTGTGGGCATTTGATCTGATTGAAAGTCTTCAAGTATCACATTAGAACCCTTCCGGCGCAGCTCGTGCTACAAGAAATGATCAAGGGCGATCTAGGTGGAAAGGGAACGCATCTCGTCCACGAACCACATTTCGCTGCTACGAGTGTTCCCGGGTTGAAGTTGCAACAAGCGATGAGCAGATAGAATCCAGCCCGTTTAGAATGTTGAAGGCACTTGCGCAACATCACGCAACATAAAGTTTGGTTGTCTTGGGTTTCAGCCACAGTAAACAGTATTGTTACAGACTGTCGGCAAAGGACGACTGTCCTAAGGTACACTGCAGGTAGATTTCCAAGGTTCTCGGTACCATTTATGGTGTGCGGGTAGAGTAACGGGCCGCCACCCACCACCTTTAGCACCTAGCAAAGCATAAAATCGATTTTCCGCTATCGATAAGTAACTGAGAATTGTGCCTGTGAGCGGAACGACAGTTCTGCCATTTGTATCTCTCAGCACTGTCTCTTACCGCAAGAGCTATTCCCTCGGTAACGAAATCACTCTGAAACCTTATCCGATTCATCGAAAGTCATCCCCACAGTGTCTCGTCCATTCCGCTCCCGTGGAAACCACAAACAAAGTGAGCAGTACCAAGCTGGCTTCACTACCATTCAGGTTCAGAGCTGGTGACACGATGTCTGTCACCGACCATCACCATCGAAGCACGACTAAAGCAACCCAAAAGCACTTTAAAACTCGTCACTCGACGAAGAGTGCACTCAGGGAAAGGGCCAAAGGTGCCATTCCTTGCTCCTCATGGTTCGACGTTGACGGCTAACCATTTCGTAGGCAAACTTGAGCAATTAGAGAAGGGTCAGCGGAGAACACCGCACCAACAAGTCTTATCGAAATTGGACCGTCGTAACCAAGCCAAGCAGAAGCGCTTAGCTCACCAACACGAGCTTGCCAAAGCTGTCGATGTGTTCTCTGGCCGCGAAGGCGCCCCCAGGAATGTTGCCGTTATATCTCTTTGCAAGCAGACGTCTCCTTCAGAGGTTGTCAAACGCCTCAACCAATCGGTGGACATTGAGCAAGAGGTACCGTCCTCAGGCCTTACACGAGTCCACGTTGATAGGTTCAAACAAAAGCTTCAATACGTTCTGCCACGTCGGGAACTGTTGCCATGTCTCGATGCCTGCCGAGTGGCTGACTATGTGCTGCTAATTCTCACCACAGAGGAAGAGGTTGACCAGCTGGGCGAGCTCATCATAAGGACAATAGAGAATCAGGGGATTTCGAACGTCATTACGGTGGTGGAAGGGTTAGATGATGTTCAGCCTCCCAAGAGAAGACAGCAACTGCTCGCATCGTTGAAGTCTTACATCACTCACTTCTTTCCCCTGCAAGATAAAATTCATTCTGTGCAAGCACGCCAGGAGTGTCTGAACGTGGTTCGAACGCTATGTACGACGAATCCCAGAGGCATAAGATGGAGGGACGAGCGCAGCTGGATGCTTGTTGAAGAAGTGATGTGGGACGAGGAGAGCTCGACACGCGATTCTGCTACTGACAGCTACCCGTACATGGCTATAGTCGGTACCGTAAGAGGGCGACCGCTCAAGGCGGACCGTTTAGTCCAGCTTGGGGATTGGGGAGATTTCCAGATCAGTGAAATATTCAACGCGGCAGTGTCTCCGTCCTCACGCCCTCACTCCGAAATGATGGTAGACGCACGTGACGGGATTTTGGAACAGGCAACTCAAGATCAGGACACCCTAGAGGAATTAGCCCCTGAAGATGTTGTGATGGATGACTCTGAAGACAAAGATGTTGCTTCGCAGGCATATACAGAGCGTAGGGGCGTTCTGCTTGACGATCATCATTACTTTTCAGACGAGGACAGCGAGGCCCCGGTTCAAAGTAAAAGGCTGCCTAGAGGGACATCAAACTATCAGGCTGCATGGTATGTCGACGATATCTCGGATTCGGCATCGGACTTGGATGATTACGAGAATAATGCTGGTGACATCTATATGGATGATTCGGCGCCATCTGCAGTTGATGGCTTAGGCGGACGGGAGAATGGTGAAGACGTTATGGCTGCAACAGAAGGAGCAACCTCGGAATATCCTGCTTCTGAGATGTTTCTGGACCGAAGCCCGGATCAAGAGGAGGAGGAGATAGAAGCATATAGAGCCAGGCGCAAGGCGGAAGCCGAAGACGATATGGAATTCCCAGATGAGATTGAATTACCTCCCAACGTCCTGGCTAGGGAGAGGCTAGCTCGATACAGGGGTCTCAAAGATCTCAGAACAAGCAGGTGGGAGGTTGACAACGACAGACTGTATGAGCCCGAGAATTGGAACAGGTTGCTGGAAATTGCCAACTATCGGGCCGCGAGGAGTCGCATACTACGGGAAAGCTTAGTAGGGGGTGTCCCACCTGGCACTCGTGTTAAGATACGACTGCGCGACGTCCCTCCTACTCTCAAAGAAAAATACGACGCTTCTCAGCCACTTTGCATCTTTTCGCTCTTAAGGCACGAGCACAAGCGGACAGCGGTGAATCTTAGCATTACCCTCCAGAATGATTACGCTAGACCTCTGAAATCAAAAGAAGAGATTTTGGTCCAATGCGGCCCTCGACGGATGGTCGTAAATCCTATCTTTTCAGAAACCGGAAACAGGAAGAACAATGTGCACAAGTTTCACCGATATCTCCATCCCGGGTCCACCGCGATCGTATCGTTCATTGGACCAGTAACTTGGGGCTCAGTGCCGGTGGTATATCTGAAGCTGGGCTCACCACACTGCGATGATGGTGCGCCAATGGAAACACCAGATCGGCCAACGCTTCAGCTTGTCGGTACAGGAACATCTCTTGCTCCAGACCGCAGCCGCGTAGTGGCAAAGCGGGTTATACTTATTGGTCATCCTTACAAAATCCACAAGCGACTTGTCACTGTCCGGTATATGTTCTTCAATGCGGAGGATGTGGCATGGTTCAAAGCGTTGCAGTTGTGGACCAAAAGAGGACGAAGTGGGTTCATCAAAGAGAGCCTGGGTACTCATGGCTACTACAAGGCGACCTTCGATGCGAAGATCAATCCACAGGATGCAATCGGGGTGAGTCTCTATAAGAGAGTATGGCCTCGAAACGCTAGGATGTGGACAGTCTAATTCTAGACGTTTACGTATGATGTAACGCTTAGGTGTCCTAGCACAGCCATCGCACACGCAGGATTAGGCTAGGTTTCTTTGGCTGCTGCAACGTCCTTCTCGAAGTTGAAAGCTCTGCTCGTCTGGATTTCAAGGGTTGACCTCTGGTTTTGCTTGTTCATGCCTTCACTTCCATATTCGGGGTATGCGGTTCTCCCTGAGGAGTATTGAGACTCCTGACCAGTTATGGACATCAAAACCAAACATGACCCCTTCACACAACCCTGATGACCGTTGGCTACTGGTAGTGTTTTGCCAGTGCTCTTTTAAGACTGCTATATAACTCTAGGCCCCCTTGATTGCTCCCACTTCAATTTTGCATATTCGTCTTCTTGTCCGCCTGCCAAGACTGCAAGGTTTGCTGAGTCGTAGACGCAATCTGCCTCTGCATATCGTCCACGTGTTCGTCACGTACCTCGTCAACCTGTGTTGCTGTATTCTCCTCTTGCTCCTTTGCCATTAGAATCGCTTCGTCTCGCTCAACTTCGTTCACATCCATTTCCTGGAAGCCTAGCGTCCGCAAGATGCTTCCGATGGCATATCGGTACATGGCGTGGCTGCCTACAATATCCGTTGCGTCAAGGTTTTCGGTGTTGTCGACCCCCGTGATTTCTTGCAGACCGGCGACACCTAGTTGTATGCTGCTTCCGCGATATAGAAACCCCAGAATATAATCGTTGGTAGAGTAGACATTGACAAGCCTTCCTGCTACCACAGCCCTAATTCTCTGCCAATCTTCTACATCTGAGGGTGCCGGTGTACCAATAAGGACGACGTCTTCAATGAGTCCGAAAGCTTGCTTCCTCGCTAATGTCATCAGACATGTGTAAATCAGACGCGCGCCAAGAGAAAAGCCAACCAGCGTGACCGGCCTTTCGCCTTGGGCCCTGTTGATTAGAGCTTCCGCAAGAACTTCCCCAGCTAGGTCACTCCGCGCCTTAGCTACACTAAAAGGATTATCAACGATACGGGATATCTTTAGTAAACCGAGCGGCCACAGTGCAGCAGTGAGACTTGCCAAAACTGTGCGCTTGATGAGTTCGCCCTTGATCTTGCCCCACGCTGCGTTCTTGACCATGGTAGAAATTGCGTTACCCAGATTCAGGAGACTTTCCACTTCCCATCTGAGAGCGAAGGGCTCTGCTGCATCACCCAGTGCTTTCCAAGGCGCTGTAACTTCTTCAGGAGTTGTTAGCCAGCCGCTGATACCAATTGCCACTCTGAGACGACGGGACTCGTCGCTGTCATCCTTCTGGCTGTGTTTCTGCCTCCCTGTTCGGATTGGCAAGAATGCAAAATCATTCACAGCCTTGGCATACTGGTCCATCATATGACTGGACATACGAGCGCCGTAAGCTCCAAACAACCCGCCCACTACTACGCTACTACTGGCCAATGTTCCCAGATATCCCGCAGCTGCCGTAGCTCCAAGGCCTGTCGTTGTCGTTAGCACTAAATATCCATACTGAGGGAAAGCACTGACCTAGACCGCCCATTACCGATCCCAGTCCCGCTGCCACAAGGGGTGCTGCCAGACCGCCTGTAATACCAATGACAGCAGCCCCCGCTACAGAGGCCAGACCTAGCTTCCATTTGCGACTTGAAGCATTTTCCTCCGCTTTCTGCTTGGTCTCTTTGTCTGCAGACATCTCAGTTGCAGCCTTGAGAAGAGCTCTTGCGACTTTCTTTTCATTTTCCGCAAGAATCTTGTGAGAGAGCTGCAAGCTGCTTGTAAGTCGCAGCAGAAGCACTCTAGAGTATGCGGAGTAATGCTCTAGGCTCAGCAATAGGAGTAGCAGGGAATATAAGATCAACACCCGTTGCCCTTGCTCAAGGTCGGCCATAGGGGTGGTTACTGGTGGATATAGATCGTTCAGCGCTCTAGAATCATCGTTCTCGGCTTGCTCAAGAGAGTTGTTTCCCTTCTGCTGCTCTAGCATCATTGGACGAGCAGATTGAGACTGTGACTTTGCAATGTGCGAAGAGTTGACGACTTCACCAATGCGTTGCAATACGGCTTCGCGCCAACGATCGAAATGACCCATTGCTGCGATTTGTAGTTCTTGACAATCAGGACGCAAGATAGCCTCCTCATCACCGTGATCACTTCTAGAAGTGGCGGTGTTCGTGTACTCTGCGCTTTCATTCCGACTGCTCTGGCGAGTCCTAGGGGCACCAGATGCATCACATGTGATGTTGCGAGAGCTTTGGTCAAGTAACGGTTGAAATGTGCACTCAACACGATGCCTCATCAGATTGGTTAGCTCCGCCACGAGCAGGGTAAGATCTCCTTTCTGCTTTGGGCTCTGCAAAACCGTGTTGAGGCTAGGCTCTTCATTGTGTCCCTGTTCTTTGTTCGCGACATCAGTATGTCCCCAAGTAAGATTAGAGAACATGGTCTAGGAGATTGTCAAAAAAGAAACGAGGAGCGACAGGAATAACGATAGTGCCCTTCTCTATACAACTGTAAAGGAGAAGTATTCTGTCCTGTGAAGAGGTCAAGACTTGAGGGAACACAACCGATGACGTTACCCGTATTGATGATCGCGGAAGGTTTAGCCGAATTGATAGTACTCGGTTCCTGTTTGGCTAGAACGGGACCATCAAAATAGGTTTCAGGTAGGGTATCTTATGGATTTTAATCGGCATACAGAGACGACTGGAGCGAGATGAGTCCGAACGTTCTCTGCTTCCGCCGACACGAAAGTAGTGTATCAAGCGCTTTCACAAGCGCTAAACGCCCCCTTATAGCCAACTCCTGATTCCTCAAGCAGTAAATGGGCATCCTCAAGCGATTGTGGTATGCTTGTTGATCCTCTCCATGACGTAGTAAGTGTGCCAGTGTCTTAGGCAAAATCATCTCCTTTCTCCTCGATGCTGTTCTTGATCCTCAAGCAGATGGTAGTCTTCCACTTGTCCAGCTTGCTCATCTGATCGTATTGGAATAGCTTATCAGCAAACAGCTCCTGGTCTCCTTGCTCTACAGCTTCCGCAAGATCTGCCAGTAGTTGATGCTCGCGGGTTTGCATAAACTGAGGATCAAGATCATGGTACTGATCCATGGCACGTTTCATGCCAACTAAGTCCTGATGATTGTTAACAGTTACGACCTAGCTGAACATCGGCGAATATGGGGCTTACGCTTGTGGCTAAGTGGCACATGCCGGCCTTGAGAAGATACTCCTTAACGGACCACTTCATCAAGTTATTGTTGATCGATGACTTGGCTACTCGTTCGTAATTCTCAATTGCCTTATAGTAATCGCCCTCCAAAGCAGCAAGATCCGCAACTTTCAGAAAGAGTTTGTTCGCAAGTCTGTACTAATGTTAGCATAACTGGTCCTATAGCCAGAAAAGGTCGCCCCACGCTTCGGCATTGTCATTCTCATACCAGCTTGCTGCCAGATCATAAGCCTCGATCGCTCGCTTCTGATCGCCTATCTCTGTCTCATACACCTCCGCTAGGTTCTGCTTATGCGTAGCTGCCCGCCTGAAGTTACCCTTTGACGTGTAGTGGTTGATTGCCAGTTCGAGCACACGTGCTGCGTCTTCGGGGTCCGTTTTCCGATATGCTTTGAAAGCTTCGGTGAAGGTGACTGCGGCATCGTCTGGTTCGTTTAAGTTCTTCTGCTGTATCGAAGCCGCTCGTTCGAATGCCAGACCAGCTTCCTTTCCTACAGTGCTTATCAGTAACTGGGACAGCATCCCAGCTAATTAATTAAGAACTGACCTTGCTTTTGCATCCTGAATGCGTTCGCCGCTTGAACGTACAGATCCGCAGCATTTTCATACTTTTCAGTCCGTCCACCAAAGAAACTGAACCCCGAGCCTGCGCTTTGAACTGCTTTGTCTGCCTGGTTCATACATTAGTGACGTGCTTGCCGTCCATCTTTGCAACAGTCAAGCCCGTACCTTTTGAAGAAGGGCACGCGGATCCTGAGTAGCCATTGTGAAGACTTTGAAGGGTTCCACCGGGTCAAGCGACGGTGAAGCTACCGGAGCTATACCAGCACTTCTGTGATGGAAGGACAACCGAAAGAAGCGCAATATATAGATTGAGTGAAACCCACCGGTCGAGCCCTTGGAACTGTGCTTACTGTTGTTGCACTAGGTACCTAGGCCAGGGCGTGCGTGTGTAAGCATGGGTAAAGATCCATGATGGGCAGCCCGCGTTCGGCAGGCGGGGAACTTCACAACCACATTCGGAACTTCCCGACTTCAACCGTGTGCCATTGTACCTTGTGCTATATTACACCTCAGTCCTAAATGACTGAGAACGGAGCTATAGACACTTAACTCTTTCGTATTGATCTTTTAGCCTTCACTGAAGCTGCGCCCACAGGAGACTCATTACATTCTTCGAGGTGTCACCGATGCTTTCGTTGCGGGTCAACACGGCTGGAAGTCCTATGACGAGAGCCCGCCTGTGGGCGACTTTGCGGATCAATGACATCAAGCCGGTCGGATACTCGTCAGCTGCGCGAGATACCGTTGAAAACGTCCTCGCCGAACCAGCATGGTCAGTTTGGAAGCAGTTAAGTTCAAAGAGTCAATTGAAAACTATTTCCGAAAGTCAACTTCTACACTTGTTACGACTCTCAGCGTTGCCGCTACCGGAAACAACCGCGGAGAAACAGGATATGCTCGAAACTCTAGAGCTGCAATTGCACTTTGTTGATCGCGTAAAGAGTGTCGATACCACTGGCAAGGAACCCTTATGCACTATTCGAGAAGGACGCCTGGCTGCTGACCGGGGAGGCGAGGCGTCTCTACGAGATTTACAGCCTGCATTGCGAGAGGAAAGCGTACGTGGAAGACTTTACAAGCGCATAAGGAAGTCAAATGAAGAGCATGAGTCGAAGAACACGGCTGAAGTGTGGGATGTTGTTGGCTATGCGGAGCGCAAAATGGGCAATTATCTCATAGTACAGTCTGGGAAGGATAGTAGCCCTTGACTTTTGAGCCGCTTTGGGACGTCTAGATCTGCCTGTTTCACCCTTGGGATCAGCACGAGGGTAATCCCAAAGGCTTCGCAACAACATCATAGCGGATGCTGAGGCCTGGCAGTGGGATCATTATATTGACGTTAGTCGAACACGTATCAACCCGAGGACGTGCCATGGCTGGGCCGGTAAAAGCAAGCGTTGCACGTGAACAAGGAAGCTGCTCAGGAGGGTTCGGTGCAGTACAGCAAGGCGTCTTAAGACAAGTCTGGACGTACTTTCGTGCGTCTGTGGGTTGACGGCTACGGCATGACATTACTGTTAAGAGCAACGGCTTGCTCAGATCGACGGTTGGTAAAACAATTGATTCGAGCGAGTAATCGGCGCTGTCCTAGGGCCAAAAGGAAGCAGCGCCCGTTTCCATGCGTTCGAGCAGCTGCCATATTATTCAGCTCCTTGGCGTGTATCTGTCAGGCACGATACTCTGATGTGACAACGTGAGAAGCTATGCTAAAGGCGCCCCAGACCTGAAAACGAGCATAGTGCTTAGTCGCCCCGTCGCAGAACAAATCGTTGAGAGGCTTTATTTAATTTTCCGCTCCGTTATGAGCATTTCTGGACGAACTATCGTTACTAGCCGGAATTGTAGGAGCTCGCGCGTCAACGAGCTTTGCGTCGGAAACAAGATGTGCTTTCCTTGCTTCAGGTGCAGGCCTTTCGGACATTGAGTCGCCCACTGTTCCTCTGTCATGATGAAAGTTATGATGGCTTGCAGCCACACTTAGCGAAGGAAACCTAGTGATGGTAGTTTCGCCTACTCTGATGGGGTGTTCATTGCTCTGCTTTGTTCCCTGATTACCGGGCCGAAGGAATAGATACCTGTTAGAGCGCGGTTAGCGTGGTACTTGTTCACCTTGCCGAGAATGAATGACCTCCAATTACACCGCATGCTGTGGCTACCACGAAAGAGACCACCCTTGCTCCACTCATAATGTCTAAGATTGCTATGCAAATATACACCCATCTCGTGAACTGGAACATGCGGGACTAGCCGAAGCACGTGCCCGGATTTGGTAGTAGCGCGATCAAGATCCCCTTCGTCATCAGCTGCTACGACGCGCACCGACGCGTCTCCGCTTAATGAATTCCCAACTATCCTGGCGATTTACCTGAAGGCTGCAACCACGATGTTTGGTAACCTCAATGGACTCATGGAGACAAACGGGCATAGTCCAGGACTCGGATGATGAAACGGTATCCGAGATCACAGATTTCAATGGAGATTCGTATTCTCAAATCCATCCATCATCCGGTGTATCCACGTCTCAGAAAGCGCAAAGCATATCTTCGAGGACTCTCCGATTACCGGCTTCACCTACTCCCAATGGAACTACCCAGCTAACCATCGAATCTGAGGCTCTGGTAGATGTTCAGTTAGGGACCGCCAGCAGTCGCAACGACAGTCTATCGATCGAAGGAACTGCAATTTCCGCAAACCAACAAGAAAGCCGCCGCTCCGCTCCGGCGCGTACTCTTCGACGACGCAACTTACGCCAGCTGTATCCTTATAAGGTCGATAATGAGCATCACCGTAGAGCTTTCCTTGCGCATGGCCTGAAACCCATTAAGTTGACGTCTCACCTGGATGTCATTGGGGCGCCAAAGCAGGGTACAATTCCAACTGGAGCACAACACAATGACAGTGAGCAACAGGAGCAAATATACAGCGATCCAGAAGATGTGGGCTCAAACACAAGTGGGCAAGCTAGTTCTTCCGCATTTGTTACCCCTCCGAATCTTTGGCGATCCAACAGGTGGACACAATCTTCAGAAGATCCACTACCTCTGCAATTCTGCTCAGAAGACACGGAACTCATCCGAGTTGCGGAGCCTTTACCCACGATCACCATAAGCGATGGCGTACAATTGATCGGAAGACAACCGGCCAGCACATCCGGAACCCCTTTGCACAGCAGTGGTCGCACGCCAGCAGCCACGAAGTCCATAGTTGACTCCGCTATCCACTTGCAGTTTTCTGAGCAACTGGAGCATGTCTCAGCTAGTTCGCTGCCTACAAGTCCTATCCGGCTAAGGACCATTACTAGGCGCCCAGTGTTCTTCATGCCCCCTGACATTGAGTCTAAGAACATTCCTGCTACCGGACAGAGCAACTTGAAGAATGTGGAAGCCAACACGGCAAGGGATCCTTCTGACGATGAACCAGACTCGTCGCCCCCACTAAGTACGCCATTTCGAACCATGGGGAGGAAAAGATTGCTTCGTGTTGCGGATAGCCCATCATCTAGCGATGGGAGTAGCTGCGAGATGCACTTAAGACGGGCGCAGAAACGAATCAAGGGCGTCTTACCTGCGTCTTGGATGAGGTTAGAGACAGACAGCTTCACCAAGTGCACAAAGCCTGCTGCGCAGCATCCTACCGTGACAGGAATCTCTCAAAGGCCACAAAAAGGCATTGCCAAGCGAATTCGGTCTAGGCCCGAGAGCCTCAGTGGCGTGGGAGTTGTTGGTGAACCGGAGTTCGAGGACAATGTAGCAGTTGTTGAGGGCGCTATTGCTTACCGCAGTGATGATCATTTTGTTCACCTACCAGACACCAACCAGCACGCGTACGCTGAGACTGCCAACAACATCCGTAAAATACGAGGAGAGATTTCAAAAGCGGGAAAGGCGGGCGTGATGGAGCCCATGGTGCAGTCTCCTTTGGTGGTAACGTCCTCTATGATTCAATCAAGAACAAAATCAGATGATAGAGAGTGTCACAAACCAAACATCCAAGCTTTACGCGCAAATTACGGAGACGCACGTACATCGTGCGCTTCCGCTGGTTCCTTCGTCTCTGAGGCTGTTGAACGAACGCGCAAAAGACGTACGACCATGTCTGGCTCTTACGTTTTCAACTCCGAGTCTCCAAGCTCCAATGGCAACGCATTCGATCCGGCCCTCAGTACCACAAAAAGCATCCCGGCATTCCTCAGAATAGCGAATCGTACGGAGCGGAATCTACGGAGGCGGACGAATAAGCCCCAAAAAGATAGCAGAGAGTATACGGATGGTCACAGGAGCGATCAAGATGTCCCTGTAGTCCCCTATGAAGGCCAGGAATTCAAGCCACCTCAGGAATATTTTATACCATCTGATCGCCTAGTGATCTCCTCGTCCCCAGAAAGCCTCTCTGTACCTGGTCATGCATGTCCGCCATTATCTCTCTCTATGAATGCCCCCTTCCGCAGAAAAACTACGGAGGTTAGCTTTCAAGTGTCAGGAAACCTGAGGCAGCTACTGATGTCACAACGTGGAGCGACTTCTGGGAAAAGGGAGAGGGCTGCTCGCTGCAAGGAGGTTGCTTCATCTTCGCGAGTGCAGAAAAGGAGAATGCCCAGCAAAAGATTTCGCCCGAGTTCCCATACAGCAGCATGGACAGTTGCGAGATCAGCGCAACTCGAGCAATTAGAGTCGGAGTTTGATAGAAGTCACAAAGCGGTTGCTTTCACACGGGGTTTGAGAAAGCTGGACCGCCAGCATGAGACGTCGCCCAGTCCGTTTCGAAAGACCGTACCCATCAGTCAACCTTCATGTTCCTCAATATTGGAGCAGAATCCCAACGATAGGAGCGTTGAAAGTCCTGAGCTTGTGCCTGCTGTACCGATGAAACACAAGTTCGTGGCTCAGAGGAGACAGCGTTCTGTCGAGCTTGTGCAGGGCATAGAACAACTGGGAGCCAAGCAAACCGAAGCACCGCAACAGAGTGAGAGCGCTTGCAATGGGATGACATATCTTGAGGGGCTTGCGCAGCATGGCTCAAAATACTCCACAAACTTCGACGCAAAGCCCATGAGGAGCTCGTTTTTCGCTCACAACACCTTCATCGGGAGCGGAGAGTTTGACAGAGCCCTTCATCTGGGTGCCCGAAACTTCCATGAGCCGTCAGGAACGATGGTCATGGTTATAGATGGTCATAGCGCCAGCATTGGCCCGTGGAATGAAGAAGTTGGCACACATTTTCAACATCTCGCCTCCAACCTATTGCCGAGACATGACATACTACTGCGACCCATCCTTGAAAGCTCAAGCAGTCAGGACGCATTCACACAACTACATGCGCTTCGCACATTCCTTCGGTCTCTGATCTACTATCATACAGCAGTTCTCACCTTTTTGACCAAGAGTGAAAAGCAGTCATGGTTGGCTTGCGCATTGGCACTCTTGGATCGCCTCGAACTGGGTGTGCAGGGGTGGTTAAAGGCTGCTGAAATGGCAAACCAGTCCAGGTCACTTGGTATCCGTCTGGTGATAACTGGAGCGTCCTATGGTCTGGTGTTCGCGAACCAGGTCTACCAACTCGTCATAGCTGGAGAATCTGGCATCGCATCCAAGGAGAGAATTCTTCGCCACGTACGGCAGTACGCTTCTGTTGTTGCCCGTATACTTTGCGGAGACATGTACGGGTCTTTGCAGAATTTCCCGCAATCCAACGAAGATCCTACGACCTCTGACGGTGGCATTCGCGAAGAAAGCCTTTCTCTTGAGGCTATTGTCATACTGTCTCAGCTCCTAGAGAGTATCGAGTTACCTGGCTACTCTTTCTGGGAAGTAGTGGCCGATGCGCTGCCTTTGAGCAGGATTGGGGGTCTCTGCAATGTCCAGGACATGGATCGCATATGGGCAAAGCTTTTTGCTTTTCTCCCTTTCAGACACTTCGACGCACAAGGGATACTAAGGCCGAAAACTGCGGTCACGAACCGGGTTACAGATTGGATCATCGTCAAGAATCTGCTTTCCAGGGTGTTTGAGCTCTACTCTGCGACAGCTAAGAAGTCAGCTGCCACCTTGAATTCCTACGTCCGTACACTGCTTACCAGATGTTACATCCTAGTAAGTACATGGGGCTGGGTGCATTGCGAGTCTGTTCTGTTTGTCGTGTTCGATTTCTATGCACGGAACAGCTTCCAACTACTCTTGCGAGAAGAAGATCGGGGTAGTGCCGCATTCCTTAATTGCCTTGATCAACCCGACATGCGTCTTCTCCCTGGAGATGTTTCATTCCACATCTTCCTGAAGCTCGTTGGGACGGTCTTGGTTGAGAAAGAGAAATGCTATCCCGAAAAGAAAATAGCAAGCATCGTCAACCGGCTCATGCCGAACCATGGTCGACATCACAATAGAGAGGAAGATCTCCTCCAGAGAGACTTGAGTGCTCTGCGAAACCATCACGAGTTGTTAGCCACATTGTACTTTGCTTGCCCCTCCGCTCGACGCTCAGTACTACGATTTCTGAGACAGTTGGTGGACTTCGGTTCCTCTCACCGAGAAGTATGCAGACTGAGCATAAGGTGCTGGACAAATTTGGTCCGCTTTCAACTGTCTTGTGATCCATGTCACCTCGAGATTACAGCATTTACAGGGTGGCATAACGAAATGAGCGAGACCTCGCTGCTGCAGTATCAGATGGCCTTGAATTCCGCCCAAGAACTGGTACAGGGAGCCTCCCGGAGATCTAGCCGGCGCATGGACATCATCGTCCGGAACAACCAGGGTCAGGCTGCTGCTACCCTTGAGGATTTAATGATTGCGTTAAAGACTGCCGTGCAAACAGCACCCTCCTTACCAGCCGCAACAGCTCTGCTGCGGTCATCATCGATGACGGGCATCTTTAGACATCTTGAAGCTAGCAGCGACCTCCTTTACCCAGCGGCTATGCTTGTCTTCGACATCATAGAGCTCTACGCAGGCAAATTAACCCCAAAGTCAAACAATCCAGAGGAAATGACGTCCAGTGAAGACAGTCAGGACTTCGGTGATTGGTCCGACGTCGAAAAGTTGACTTTTGTACCATTGCGGTCGGAGGACGCAGAAGCGGTATATCAAGCTCTGCAGGACTCACTTGGGCAATTACTATCGAACTGTCTCGGTGCTGACAAGCCCCTGCAGGCTTCTCTCCTTCAAAAGATTGGTGATGCTTGGTCTGCCACCACTTCCGCTTTGGTTCGTATTGGCGTGAAGGAGTGGAGTGACTATGTCGACCCAAATGGCTCTCATTCCTTGCACTTTCTCAGGGATAACACGCAGAAGCGCTATCTGCTCCCATATCTCCTAGCCTCAATTATCGAGAATGATCCAAGAGCTTATCAGGCGAATCGTGCTTCAATATTGAAGTCTTGGTTAATTTCTTTAGTGGAGCTTGAGCCGCTCCTCCAATGGCAGCATCGCTTGACAGCAGCGATAGCAAACACCCATTCCGAAGAGGATGTGATGAGGGATGCTCCATTTGTAGCCGATCCTCAATCAGGCGAGTATCAGATCACGCTGCAGGAACTTCGTGAACGCCGGCTTGTACTGATTAGCGCAATTCTCAAAAGCATGAACCGGTCATTTACAGGTAAGCAGAAGCAGTGGAGCGTCGGGGTTGATGGCTGTGAGCGGACATATTCTGGGCTCCTGAAAGAGGTGATGACTGCAATGAAAAGGAACTACCAGGATTCAGCGGATGGTGCAGCAGAGGTCGTAACCTACATCGACTTCGTACACAGGGTTGTGCAACTTTTCAAGCAATACGTAGCCGATTACTGCAACGTTGACGAGTTTTTTTCTGATCCTCGGTCCTTCCCATTGCCTGTGGAAGACCCAACATATATGGTGGGACGACTTAGAGCCTACGAGCTCAGAATCAACGACCCCGGTAATCTGAGAAAGCTCAGCATGTTCTTGCAGGTCAGCTTCGAACAAGCTGTGACAGACGGTGGACAAGAATTTCTCGTCTCTCAATTGACGGAGGCGATCAGTCAGAACGATGATGACGGGAGCAGCAACAAAAGGTTCTCATTAAGGCCTCTCTGCGTTGTCATAATGAAGGCTATACTTCCTGTCTATGTTCGAGCTTCTTTCAACACCCCTGCGTCGTGGATGCTGGCAAAACCTGCGTTACACATCTACGAGCTCTTCCTCAGGCGACTGGTTTTTCAGCTCGACGTTTCTAGTAAAGGAGCTTCGGACGCTGCCGTTGCTGTTCTTTCCGCCATTCTGGACTCGGTGAAAGGGGCTGTCCTTCCGCTCCTTGGCGATCCCGGTCTCCTTGAACAAGGATCCGTGCTGGATATCCTGGTCTCAGTGTTTGGGGTGCTTGAAGGCAGCCTTGTACCACTGCAATACATCCAGCGGCGAACAGGACGTCTTTTCCTCGCCCACGATTTCATTTCCTTCTTCCAGCAGTTCGGCTTGTTCGTTGTAAGAGCCATAGACCGGCATGGTGACCAGGACACGCCTGAGCTACTGGAAGATGATCTTCTGCCTTGCGAGGATGACGTGCACAGGAGCCTGACCAGGTTTTGTGCAGAGGACTTGGCTGAAACTCTGGGCAAACACTGGGTGGTCCACAAGGATCACTATCAATTTGTACGAAGGGGTGAGCGGCGAGCAATTCGTGTCGAGACTCCCAGCTGGGAAGTGATAAGAGCACGATTCCTCGAACGTCTGGATTCTTTCCTCATGGCGCTCGATGGCTCATACACTTAATACCTCCTCAACGGTCACGGCATCGGAACATACGAAGATACATTAAGTCTTCCTAACTTGTTAGAGACAAATGGAGTTGCGGTGCTGGGGGAAATTAGCGAGACCTGGTATATAGAGATTAAATGAACGTACACTAATTTATTGCTGATCAAACAAATCACTTAATGCCATTTCTGTAGTTCAATCTGTTTTCATTGCATGCACAACCCGGAGAGGAACAACCGTTTATGCTTGCGGTCCAGTGTCAATGCGCCGATGACGCAGCAACGAATTTCGGCCCAGGTGCAGCCATGCCCACACGCGTAAACACCTCCTTTGGCCAGGATGCGATTCAGTCTATCGATAACATCCTGCTGCGTGGAAAAGCATTTCTTCTCTTAATTCCATCTTCAACATCCTTCACGGCGATACAGCTAAACTGCTAACGGTCATGGAGCACAAGAGCACAACAGCACGGGACGTCCAACGCATGCTTGCCGAAAGGGTACGAAGTGACTGGAACTTCGAAAGGGACACACGGTCCAACTTGGCTTCGCCCATCTTACTCGCTCCTGAGGACCGGGCCGAGAGGATTGTACAAGCTGACTCTGAAACTTCTCAACTGGCAGATACACTTCTAGACGACGTATGCGAATGGAGGGAGAGAACGTACAGCACGACGTCACCATCAGCAAGCGAAGACGAGGAAGAACAAGCTGGTGACAACAACAAGACGGAACCCAACGCGTTCTATAAGTTCCACGGACCGGACAGCGTCGGCTCGGCAATCTCCCAGCGCCGGCTGTTAGGAAAGCGCAAGAGGAGGCAGGCTCTTGAGGAAGAGATGCAATGGAACGACGGTCTAGCGTTCTTCGTAGCTCGGAGAGATGCGTGGAGCGGAGCTAGGACTTCCTCTGAAACGCGGAGCGAGATTACCGACGCACTCGTTTTGGATAATCCCAACATATCTATCGATGCTTCTCAAGAGGACGTGCCGACGCGTTGGAGGGAGCATATGATACCTCTTGTGCCCCCTCTCATATCTCCTATGAATCCTATTCGTGCTGCAATCAATGTCAATAGTTACACTTCCATCTACAACAAAGTTATATGTGCTGGACAGACCCCGAACATACCTATCAACCTTTCTGATGTTACAAGGGCGCTTGTGCATGGGTGGAAGGAAGCGGGCGAGTGGCCGCCGAAGTCTAGCGTACTTGAGCCCGCAATCGCTAAGCGTAGGGTGAAGGCTGTTGAGACAAGGAAGGGAAGAGCTGATGAGGCTGTCCCTGATACATCAGGGGGGGATATCAGGAGTGGGGATTTTAAGACCGAGGTCAAACATCCACATATTAAGCGGGGCGTCGAAGGCGTTAAAAGAGTGTTGAGGTTGTCGACAGGTTCTGGCAGTGGCTACTCAGCGTCTAACGGATAGGGCAAAGGGAGACCGTGCTCTCATCAATTTTAGTTGGTCTCACGATCCTAGGCCTGCTTCGAGAACGAATTTAGCTGTGATGGCAGGGAGAAGTGGAGTTGTCTTCAATCTCGTTGGTGGCAATAAGGCGCACCGAGCGAGTTGGCGCGGATGATACAAGAGACAGCACAGAAAGTTTGTTCCTTCAATGCTATGGTAGACCGAGGCAACTACCCCAAGGCTCAGGCGGTGCGTTGGAAGATCGAAAGGGAGGCAGGCATTGTCGAGTGGACAGCACTGATTATTATTGTTCGGTTGCGCGGAAGATGTCGCGGCAGCTCTGCCTCACCACAATACCCAAACAGGTTACAAAACGCCTATTCTATGAGCTAGTCCACCAGCGTACCGGGGTGGAATCACTAAAAGCCAACTGCGAGCATGAGGCCGTAGCCAACAGTGACAATTACGGCGAAGGAGAGAATGGAAGCCGGAACGCCCCTTGTAATAAAGTGCCTAACTCGCAGATACCGTTGACCTGTTTGGGAGTCTTCCATCATGATTGCAGCTAAAGCGAAAGTTAGTGCTTGATAGAGAGTTTGCAGAGAATGGTCATACATACTCATATTGGGAAAACCACTAGTTGGGAGACCCATGGCCGCGGAACACATTAGGACGCTACCCATGACCAACAGGTTAGGGTGAGGCTCCTCCATGCCTTGACCGACAGTCTGCACCAGTGGCAACACAATCAGTGCAGCAACAGTATGGCTGATGAAGGTTGCCACAACCAGAATGAGCGATGTGAAGACGAGTAGAAGGCTGTACAAGCTAAGGTCACCGACACGTGCAGTAATAGCACCGGCGATGGTGTGCAGCAACCCGGAGCTATTCACAGCTTTACCAAGAGCTAGACCCCCGGCTGCAAGGATGATGATTGTCCATAGAAAATTGTTGAAATCCTCCTTTGTAAGGATACCAGTACCAAAAAACAAAACGATTGGGATGATGGCCACAACACCCATGTCGCCAAATACAGGCTCGAGTTGATGTGTGACACACCACAAGGCAATCGTGGCTATGGTTACGACAGAGATGAACCACTGCACTCCTGTGAACTTGTCCTTCATGGGGCGGATCGGAACTATTGTTGTATTTCGCCCCGGATTGAAAGTTACGAGGAGCAAAACCCAGATGAGGATAATAGAGATGATGCAGACAGGCAGTGCCACGAAGAACCATACTCCCCAACCTGGTTGAGGGGACATGTTCTGCAGGGCGATGAGGTTTTGAGGTGAGGCGATGGGAGACGCCGCACCGCCAATGTTTGACGCTAAGGCGATGCCCAGGAGTAGAGCTTTTGACATGGCGGAATCAGAGGGCAGATTCCTTAAAATCGGCTGTTTATCGTCAGACGCTGGGGGGTGAAGGACAGCCCGGGTCCAGATTAGCTTACCTGGACGATGGAGAAGCATAACACTGGGGCCGCGACATTGCTGATCCACATACTTGCAAAGGTAGCCACGAACATGCTGGTGACAAGGACGGTGCGTGGTTTCGTGCCGGCCTTGCTCAGTACAAAAGTTGCCATCATCTTCGCAATGTTATACTTTGAGAGAGCCGCCGCAATGGTGAACCCCCCGAGCAGAAGCATGATGACCGGAGTCCACATGGCAGCGAAGACATACGAAGCGGCTGCCTTCGACTCCAGCCGATGATGCGGTTTCTGATCAGATCGTACCACCCGCAGCACAACTACGAGGAATGGCACGAGAAGGGAGGTTACGAACAGAGGAATAGCCTACGAACGCTTCAGTATTATTGGGGACGCCTGGCTGTTGGATTGTAATTACCTCTGTTGCCCACAGCAGACTCACAAAGACCACAAGCGCGAGACAGTTCTGCTGTTCTGGTTTCTTCATGATGGGAACGAACAGCAGCACCATGAAAATCGCGAGTATCGCGATCAAGGTGTAGAAAGTCGAGCTTAGCAGCCAGCTTGGGCATCGAACCGTGCCGACTGGTGTTGCCACCTCTTTAATTTCTAGAGCGGGCTCATCGCCTTGCAACCGAGCCTTCCGAGGATCACTGTCTGGGCCAAGAACAGCCTGCCGTATACCCATGTTTGCGGCCTGTGCTTTTCGTTCAATGCCTATCATTTCTCGCCATACTGTGTTCCTCTCCCAAACGACGTGCTCCCGCAAATGCAGTCGCAGCTCTCGCTTGGCCAATGCAACATCCCCTTTCGTTACCAGCTTGGCGTATGTTCTTTCAATACTCTCCAGGTTTCGACCGAGATGCTCCATGGTTTCTTTTTTGAAGGGATAAGCCGGCGCCACATGAGCGTCTATGTAGGATTCTTTCAAACGGCGGTCCAGAATCTTGTCGTATTTCTTACAGACCTTTTGGAATCCAGTTTTGTTCAGCTGTATGAAGGATCTCAATTCCGAAATCGAAACGTATAGACTGACAGCACGCTTTTTCAGTGTGATGCCACTGTTATAAAGCGCCGACAACGCTTGTTCATTGAAGTCCTCGTATGATTGACTCAATCTTCGCCTCGATGGAGCATGATCGGTCGAACTGCGCATTTCATCCGTGTCTGGTCTTTCCCGCTGGTCCCAGCCTTGGTGGCTCTCTCTTGACGTGGTGAAACTTTGCAGCAACCGTCGATCGTCGCCTCCCTCATCACTTTCACCACCATCATCGTCCTCCACGTCTCTTGACCTGCTCAATGTGCTTGTTCGGCGGCTTTTGCCAAACCCAAACGTCTTGAAAAGGCTGCCGGATCTGGCGCGGCCGTTTTTGGTCGTCCCACGACTTGCAGTTACGCCATCAGTCTGCTCAGTCTCGAGTCCATCCTGATCTTCCTCAAACATCTCCTCATCCCTTAGGAAAGCATTAAGCTCGCCATAAATCTCCAACTCCTTCAGCTGATAGAAGGAGCATATCTTCTCTAGTTCGTGATCAAGCGCTTTTACAAAGGTCTTATCGGGATCTTCAATCGCGCCTTGGAGGAGAGGAGAGGATTCCCCATCGTGGTTGACGCCGTGTGCATGTTGGTTGATCTGCTTCTCAAGAGTATATATACTATATTTGAACTTTAGGATACTGCCTTTGGTTTCTGCAACTAGAGGCTTCCGCCTGTCTGCTACTTACAGTTTTTTGAGATTGCTGTAAGCAATGTAATGACTACTCCAATCCGGCACCGCATTGAACTGGATACTGTGTGAGAACTTCATCTCTTCTTCCACAAGAAGTCTTTCGAGCTTCCCTAGCCTGGCTTCCTCCTGGGTGCGACGGCGGGCTTCTCGGACAATACCAGTCTTCAGACGCGAGAACTGTTGAAGTTCGATGTCCAAACCAGTGGACAGAGGCACGAATCGTATCTTGTCCAGGGCTACTTGTATTCAGCAGACGTTTAAGCAAACTGTAGGTGCTCGAAGGCTCGAGGCAAAAAGCAATTTCGAGTTCCGGTTTTCCCAAAAGGAGGAAAACTTCTGAAGTTTCAAGCAAGGGATCCAATGCTGCCGCGGTCACGGCTCGGAGCTTGCTTCTGCTATGCGTTGCAGATCGGATGGCACATGTCAGCTTTGAACCGCCAAAAGTTAAGAGCGAGATCGTGCAAGTGCGATGTATGTAGTATAATAGTTGTCAGAGCCTCCCAAACATCGTAGAACATTGCCGAACTCTGAGAAGTCTTTCGCTCAGTACGGCAAGATAAACCCAGGCTTCGCACGCTTCCTTGTGGCCAGGGCTAAGTGGTAAGGCTGCAAGGCTTCAACGCTATAGAGGAGGGAGCTAGCTATGACAGGCCGACGTCACCCGCCCGAGTCCATCCATTATGGTCGCGCTCAATCTGGTGCGAGTACATCAGTTGTCAGTAGAGGCAGTACTCGAATCCTAGTTTCAGCAAAGGGTCCAGCACCTCGTCCGTTTCAGGGCGCTTCACTGTTTTGGTCCTCAATCGCCGACAATGATTCACAATCGGCTGGCTTCTCGGTAATAGAGGCATCATCAAGTCCATGTTGTCCGCATTTACAGCTCGGCCCGTGGTCGAGTTGAAACAGCGCGACAAATCAAAGATTGAGTCTGTTCTCACATATGGTACGGGGTTCGGTACGGTATTCGTGGCGATTCTGACTCTATGTAGGGGACAGGCTGCTCGTAGGGCTCAACACTGGGGTCCTTCGCATATACAGAGTCACTGAGGTGATCGAGGATCGTCCACATGATGCCGAAGATGAGATAATCGTGGCTGCACAAGGGCAGCAATCGGAGCGGGCTGCAAATGGCGTGCCTAAGCCACGGCCGGTTGAGTTACTTCGGGAGGAAGATAAATTCTCACGGCGGCCGGTACAACAACTTGCGATCATTAAGGAGGCCAACATTCTGGTATCATTGTCCGATGGATATGTATCCATCCACGACTTACAATCATACGCCCTGCAAGAAAGGCTGGAGAGGACGAGAGGGGCTACGATGTTCGCCGTTACGTCCAATATCGTCAAGGATCCTACAACGGGCATACCAAGTATCGTATCACGGCTTGCTGTCGCTGTCAAGAGACGTTTAATATTGTGGAATTGGCATGATATGGAGCTCGTTGGCGAAGCTCAAGAGATAACGATTGTGGCAAGCATCAAGAGCATTACCTGGGCTTCAGGGGTAAAAGTTATTCTAGGCACAGATCCGGGCTTCCTTATGCTGAATGTGGAATCCCAAGAGGTTGCAGAGATCTTAAGGCCAACGCCGGCAGGAGAAGCGAGTGGCCAGGCTGGGTCCAGGTTTGGTGCGGTTTCGACCTCAGGTATGGGCTACATGGGCATGGGGAGCTGGGTGCCTAAACCCATGGCGACCCGGCTCTCAGAAGGACGTCTTCTCCTTGCAAGAGACGTGAACACACTTTTCATAGATGAAGACGGTAAGGCTTTGGAGAAGCGTCAAATCCCTTGGGCGGCTGCACCTGAATTCATCGGATACTCCTATCCATTTCTTCTTGCCTTGCAATCTCCTGCTAAAGGCATATTGGAGGTTAGGAACCCAGATACCCTTTCCTTGTTGCAGTCAATATCGCTGCCAAGTGCGGCCTTCTTACATGTGCCTCAGCCGAACATCAGTCTTGCACACGCAGGCAAAGGGTTTCTTGTAGCCAGTGAGCGAGTCATCTGGCGTATGGGCGCTTTAGATTACGATTCCCAAATTGAAGAACTGGCAGCCAGGAAGCGTTACGACGAGGCTATCAGTCTGTTGAGCATGCTTGAGGATAGTCTTCTGAAACACAAGGAAGCTAGTCTGAGGGAGATCAAGACGTTGAAGGCTCATGAGCTTTTCCAGCAACGAAAGTATCGCGATGCGCTCGATATGTTCTCCGCTGCACAAACTCCGCCTGCGCGGGTGATTGCTCTCTTTCCGAGGTCGATATCAGGTATCCTTTCGATGCCCGAAAGCATCCACGACACTGACAGCGAAGCCGAGCAGGAAGAGCCAACCAGCCACAACACTACCGGTGGCTACAAGGCCCAGCCTGAATCAGCTGTACCTCGGACACTTTTGGGGAAACTAAAAGGGGAGCAGAAACGCGGAGACTCAGACACGGCTTCAATCAAATCGGCTAAATTGAGTGACGGTGACGGTGCAAGCATAAGAGATAAGCACACGGAGACGGTGCAGCCTGATCGACCTATGGGTAAGTCCGACCACCTTTACCTGGAAGATATGACCTACTGAGGCGTACACAGAGGGTAAAGATCTGATCATCGCCGTTGGCGAGCTTTGCTCCTTCCTCGTTCAGAGCCATGCACAAATCCTGAAGTTCCTGTCCCCAGATGGAAAGTTAAAGCAGCCGCTGCCTTCATCAGACGAGAGTCAGAATATCGAGAAGCCCTCTTTCCACTACTTGATCCAATACTCCGAGGACGCCGGTTCCGCAGATTGGGAGCAGAGGTTGCGCGAAACCGCAACGTTAGTTGATACGACTTTGTTCAGAGGCTACATGCTCGCCAGGCCCGCGTTAGCCGGATCGCTTTTCCGACTGGACAATTTCTGCGATCCAACGGTTGTGAGGGAAAAATTGTACGAAAGTGGGAGGTATGCGGAGTTGATAGACTTCCTTCATGGAAAGGGGCTGCATCGAGAGGCATTGGAGCTGCTTGAAAAGTTCGGAAAGAATGAAGCGGACGACGAGGTCGTTGCGACGCTGCGTGGAGCGGGAAGAACAGTCGGCTATCTTCAACAACTACCACCTTCGCAGATTGACCTGATACTGGAGTATGCACAATGGCCATTGACGTCGGATCCAAGTCTGGGTATGGAGGTCTTTTTGGCAGACACGGAAAATGCAGAAAGCCTGCCGAGACATCGGGTTCTCGACTTCCTTCAGGGGATTAGCAATGGCTTGGCCATACAGTATCTGGAGCATATCATCACCGAACTGAACGACCAAACGCCCGAATTTCATCAGAGGTTGATCGATCTCTATCTGCAGCAGCTCAGCGAACAAGAGCGGGTTGCAGAAGAAGATCCAAAAGCAGCGGATGAGAGGTTACACTGGAGACGGAAATTGCAAGAATTCCTTGAGAGAAGTGCCCAGTATAACCGCGCAAGAGCATTTCGACAACTGCCTGCAGAGGGTACAAGCTCTCCCGCTCAATCTTCAAATCCTGATGTACTAACAATTCCTTCAGATCCAACGTTCTTTGAGTCACGGGCTATTGTCCTCAACAAGATGGGTCAGCACAAGCAAGCACTGCAGATTTATGTCTTCCAGATCAAGGACTTTGACAAAGCTGAGGAGTGAGCTATGTGCATAACGCTCTGCTGTTTAACCGCTAATCTTAGTCAGCTACTGCAACAAGACGTTCTTGGCACAGAGCGCAGACACTTCAACTACCCCGACTACTTCTGATCCGGAAGATTCTAAACCGTCGATCTACCATACATTACTGTCTCTCTACCTTAGTCCTCCTCCTCCACACCTGCCAAATTGGGCACCGGCGCTGGCCTTATTGTCACGACATGGCGCACGCCTACCAGCCTCATCGACACTTGAACTAATCCCTTCGTCTCTGCCTGTCGCGGACCTGGAGAACTACTTCAAAGGAAGAATCAGGGCCGCAAACAGCGTAGCAAATGAGGAGCGAATAGTTAGCCGGCTTCGCGCCGTCGAAAAGGTTAACACAGAAGCGCGGCTCCTGCTGGGAGAGGAAGCGTCAGTGCGCAACAATTGGACCAATAGACGCGGAGGCAAAAACCGAAAGATTGTTATTGGTGAAGATCGACATTGTGCAGTCTGCCACAAGAGGTTCGGTGGTAGTGCTATCCGGGTTTACCCTGACAATACTATCGTCCACTACGGATGCTTCATTGGCGGACCCGGCTCGGAAAGAGGTAATATAGATTCTC
Source organism: Floridaphiala radiotolerans (assembly GCA_022813185.1). Lineage (NCBI taxonomy): Eukaryota > Fungi > Ascomycota > Dothideomycetes > Floridaphiala > Floridaphiala radiotolerans. The sequence goes on along the minus strand of JAKLMZ010000015.1, from coordinate 479,035 downwards.
GACCCGGTCTTCAGGGTATGACTAGGGGAGCTTGGATTTGAGACAGAGATTTCGCATCAAACCTCCTCTACTGTCTCCTCATCATAGTATTGCTCCTCCGTGCGATCGTCCGCTGTACCCGTAGCTGAACCTGCGACCTTGTCCTCCTCCATCTTCTGTGTGAGGAATATGTTGATTTCTTCCTGGAGCTTTACCGCAAGCGACCGCAATCCCACAAGGTAAGCAGTCTTCTCTGATGTAGACTTGATCACGGCTGATGGTAGCTGAAATATGAACTTCCTCAATTCCTCTTGGGAAGTGTAAGACGCTTCCAAAACAGTGCCCGCGTCGGTGTCCATGTTGGATCGCTGGAATTTCTCTGCTTGAAGCGCAGGGACAATAATGAATTACCGATAGCTGCAGTTTCGAATCGGAGGTGTTGCGCTTTCGTTTACTGTTGGGTCTTATTACCTTAATACGAGTGCAAGCTGAATTAATAAGTTTGCGCACTATCAAGTAAGCAATGATTAGGTAACCTGAAGTGGGGTGTCATTTCAGCCCTGTGAAACGAACCACCAGTCATCTACCTAGTTCCTTGCACCGCGGTTTCCCTTAGATCAGACACGCGACTCGTGTGCAGATAGGACAATATGCTTTACAGAAGGACCGCAACGGCTGGACCCTCTGAGAGACACATTCAAGTCGGTCAAGCATGCCATTGACGGGTGACCGAGCTCGACAATTCAGCAACCTTACCGTAGCTACGTTCTTCTGCAAATTCGTCCGATAGCAATGTCAACTTCACCCAATAAAACGGCAGGCGGCAGGCCGCCGACAGTGCAGCAACACACTGCAGGCCTTGCGGTCAGAACGCAAAGGGCCGCGTCTGCCTCAAGCGACAGTTCGGACTCATCTCAGCGCACTACTTTAACGGTTGGGAAGCGATCTCCATACTCGCAACAAGCCCTGCGGTCACTGGGCGGAGCGTTAGGACCGGCTTCCAGCACCTCAAGTTTGCAAAGTGTAAATAGGCAGCTGCCCGGCAGGATGGAGCAGCCACAAGGGCAGATCGGTCACCGGCCGAGACAACATTCTCAAGGCTTCTTCGAGCCATCTTTACCCACAGCTTCATCTGGCACCGGGGCCCTGACGCCATCTCAAATAGCTGCACAAGCTGCTATGCATGTGCAGCATCCACAGCACGTACGCAAGCGGTCGCAAACCATACCCGACCCGTCAGGTGTACAGACACTCGCCTCGCGTCGACTCCCAGCGCCGGCGCATTTCAGCCAAACAAATCCACCGAACCAGGGAGCGGCACAGACAGTGCCGTACCAGAACGGTATCGTGGGAGGTCACAAGATAGCAGCAGCAACAGCGGCGAATGCTGCCTTTCCGAGGAGTCCGTTACCATCCCCTGGGTACTCGGACATTGCGCCGGAGAAGGAAAGCAAACCAACTAAAGAGAGATCAAAGATGAAGCTGTTTTCCAAGCCAAAAGGCATGGGTATGTCCCGGGACAAAGATGAAAAGAAATACCCTCCGCCAGCCTCACCTAACAAAACGGGCTTTCATAACAGCAACCCTCTGCCTCGGCTGATGAATGCTTCTACAACAAGTCTAGGAGAGCCCGGACTCCTTGGCGGATCGATCTACTCTTCAGCTAACGCATCTACTTCCACTCTTGTGCCAATTGAGCGGACCGTGACCTTTGAGAAAGAGCCTGGCAGACACAAGCATCATTTCCTTTCCCGGCAGAAGAACAAACTCAAGGACAAGGATGACCATTCTCATCTCCCATTGTCCTCAGCATCAAGTAATTCAAGGCCTACGGATCCTAACGCACAACCCCTGTATAACTTCGCTCCGTCATCACCGGGCCCTGCAAGTACGTTTGCCAAGTCTATGAGCGGATTGGACTTGCGGCACGGAGGCAGAGCGCTGCGGGAAAAGAAGAAAGAAGAGAAAGCTGCTTCTAATCTCGCTCCCATACTGTCGAATACTGGCTCTATAGACGGCTACCGGGAAAGGGACCATTCGTTCAGTCATGATCGGGCGGACTGGCCCGGACCAAGCAGTTATGGGAGCTCACTGAATACAATAACGCCCGGTCACCCCGCGAGCACCTCTTATGTCTCGTATCCATCTGATCATTACATTACCCAGGGCGGACTGCTTGCCTTAGGTTCTAGTCTCGGGCTATCCAACATGGGTCCTGACGATGCCTGGCCGCTGCTTAAAGCCAAGCTGCTGAACATTTTCGAAGGGGAGGAACTCCTGACGCCTGTCGAAGATCTGAACGCACTTCTTTCGATCCATATCCGACGGTGTATACAGAAGCGGTCCCCAGTTATTCTGATCGAAGATCTTCGAGAGTTACTGGAGACGGGTTTCACATCCCTGGACCAGACGCTCCGCCAGGTTCCTGATGATCGCTTAGTTGTTCGGCTTGTGGAGATGTGGCAGAGTGTATTTGGCACCATTCTTCCTACGATTCAGGCCGTCTTTCTGCCACTGGACTTGGAATTCAGAGGTCGAGGGACCATCATGTCAGCACGTGAATCTGCCGACTTTTGGGGCGCCATGATTCCTGAGCCTGATCTCTCCACAGGGCGACACAGTCTACCGGGACACAGCGACGAGCTGGACGTTCGCCGAATCGTCCTTCTCAGCTTCAGAGATGCAGTCATCCTTCCTCGGAATGACGCGCTCATGGCCATCTTCTCTCGGTTGTCCCTCGACAACTTCAAAGCTCCTATCGACGACCCTCTCTTGCGTCCAGGGACCTCCTCAAGCACACTGGACGCTCGTTTTGGTTCGTACAATTCGCAGTCGTCGACCTTGCTAGACAGCTCAACCACGTCCGGTTCGTTGGGAGCCCGATCGCGAGCAACGTCCAATACCAGCGCCGGTTCCTTCAACTCCCTCCATACGCCAGCAATCCACCCACAGCCGCAGCATCCGCAACCCATGGACTCGGCGCGAGTGACGGAAACCGTGGCTAGGATGTTGCAATGTGTGAGTGTGTTAGCAAGCGTGCAGAGCGATGATGAGGCTCAGATAAAGATGGAAAGGTTGGCGAAGGAGTTGAAGTACAACTGGTTGGGCCGTGGACGCACGGGCAGGAATCGGAGAGGGTTCGTAGGGACGAGGGCGCCGAGGGGGGTAACAGGTAGTGCCGTTGCCGTTGCTGCTGTTGGTCCTTTAGTCTCTTAGTCAAGGCTTAGAGACACGTGTCATCCATCATAACGTGGAATCGATGAAGAGCTTTCACTTGATCGTTTGTTCTTCTGCAGTCTTCTTCTATTCTGTTCCTGTTTCATGTGACCTACTGGGCGCACGATCACATCAGCAGAAGTCCGATGCCGAAGGCTTTGTAGTCATATTATACCCTGACGGGCAGGAAAGCGTTACTAGGCTTGCTTCTGACTGCAAGAGGAAGGACTAATGGTATGAGTCGGAGCCGACATTGGGGTGCTAATACCACAGTTGATGTTCTGAAGGAGACACTGTGTACATGAATGGCCCCGGCTCCTCGGAATGCAGCTGCTGAGTTCTGGAAGTACCGGAATTGACCATACTACGTGTTTGTGTCTTGTGCAGTCAGCTCATCTAGCACTGCATCAGAAAAGCCCAGTTAAGGCCATGCTTGGAACCTCATCATTCCAGATTTGCGTTGGTCTAAGTACAAACTAGTATATTGCAGCATATGTCATCAAACTATCGTCTCGCGTAGGAGCACTCAGATGGATACGAAAAAGCTCTTTTCTCCCTCTTTCGGCTCGACCATAGACCGCTTTAAGATCGGATCTGCACAGCTTATTCGAATCCTTTCAGGCGTAGCAGGCGACCGGAGCCTGAGCACATCGGTCTCGCCAAATTCTTCCCTTGCCGCCTTTAGCGCGTCTCTGATGGCGAAGAATACAGCCGAACCCATGAACAACGGTGGCTCGCCAACGCCCCTGGATCGCTGTATGGTTCTTAAATTCTCCCACTCTACGTCTTTTAGTAAACTGACGTTGAACTCCTGCGGGATATCACGAAAACCTGGGATCTTATACGCGCCAGGTCCGCGAGTGAACAATTGACCAGATCCACGGTGCCATAAGCTTTCCTCAGTAGTGAAGAGACCCTGGCCCTGGATAAAAGCGCCCTCAATCTGTCCGTAATCAATGGCTGGATTGATCGAACGACCAACGTCCATTTTAATATCCGCTCGTCGGCAGGTCCAGTCTCCAGTCAGCGTATCAATTTCCACTTCCGCCGCCGTAACACCCTGCGTAAAGTAGAAGAACATCTGGCCGGTGTTAGGACCCCAGACGTACCCAATGTCCGGGGTTTTGTAGAAGCCCTGAGCCGAGAGATTTACGCGATCGAAGTAGGCTGCGTGGGCGATTTGCGCCATCGTTGCATCTGCCCCTAATCGCTCGCGGTATGGCTTCAACCGCTCGTTGAGCTGTTCGCACGCGTTCCACACAGCATAGCCATTCAAGTCGGACGACGCCGACGCGGCTGTCGAAGAGGTATTGGCGACTGTGTTGGTGGCGGTTTCAGAAATGAAGACATTGTCTTTTGGGACACTGAGGGCTTCAGCTGCGATCATGGTCATCTTCGTGTGCAGACCTTGGCCCATTTCGGTACCGCCATGCGCCACGAGAACGGAGCCGTCATGATAAATATGAACCAGCGCACCAGCTTGGTTCAGGAATAAGGCTGTAAAAGAGATTCCGAATTTTGTCGGGATAATGGCGATACCTCGCTTGTTCCACTTGTGCATCTTGTTCCACTCTTCAATCTCGTGCCTTCGCTGCACGTACTTCGACTCTTCCTGTACTTGTTTGTACATCATCGGCACGAACCAGTCTCTGAGCTCCTGGTTGAAGTGAGTCTGCTCGCCAACCTTATACATGTTCTTCTGTCTGAACTCCTCGACGGGGATCTTGAGCTGATCCGCCACTTCAGACATCATAGTTTCGCAGATGAACATGCCTTGGGGACCGCCGAAACCCCGGAAAGCTGTATTCGATACAGTGTTGGTTTTTGCTATTCTTCCTCGTACATTCACATTGGGAATATGGTAAACCCCGTCAATATGCGAAAGAGAGCGCTCCACAACTGCCCCGCTAAGGTCCTGTGACCATCCACCGTTCGCGAAGACATCGGCATCAAGGGCTTGAAGCATGCCGTCCGTGCTCACGGCGACCTTGTATTTTGCCAGGAATGGGTGTCTCTGGCCCGACGTGATCATATCCTCGTCCCTGTTCAGCATGCACCTGACGGGTCGCCCGGTCTTTCGTGCTGCGACTGAAGTAATGCCAGCCAGCTGGATAGAACGGGTCTCTTTGCCGCCAAAACCACCCCCCATCCTCTTCACCTTAGAAACGATCTTGTTCGCGGCAACTCCAGTCACTTTGGCAACGTACGCTTGACTAAGGAGCAGTTAACATCGTATCAATCCGGGCAACAGGCCCATACTCACGTTTCTGCAGGATTCTGTGTACTGCTCCATATCTCCATCTCACCGTCTTCAGGTTTAGGAATGGCCACGCAAGCCTGGGTTTCCAGATAGAAGTGCTCTTGACCACCCATCCTCACCACGCCTTCGAATATATAGTCGGCTTCTTCAAACGCTGTATCAACATTGCCCTTTTTGATATATCTGTAGTGCTGGAAGTAGCTCTCCTTCTCAATGGCCTCTTCAATAGTGAAAATCGCAGGTAAGTCTTCGTATTGGATTGCCACGGCCTTCGCTCCAGCCTCTGCGTGCTTGGCCGAATCTGCCAGGATCATGCCTATTGGCTGTCCAGCCGTGCACACCTCGTCAAGTGCAAAGAAAACCTCATCGCAACAGGGAGCACCCCACCAATTCGATTCAGGGGTGGCAAGATCATGATGATCAACGTAATCCAATACACCTGGGAGGTCCAACGCCGGCAACGGATCCACATTGATGAGCTTTGCATGAGCCTTGGTTGACAACACAAGGCAGCCGTATAATTCATTCTTCTGAACTGGGATATCGTCGGTATATTGAGCCTCTCCAGTACATTGCTTCAGCGCAGCAACATGAGGCATCTCCTTGCCAATGATTTTCTTCTCATAAGCTACGGAAGATGAGTGGTCCTTGTTGCCGTAGGAAATGCCCCGCTCGATTTCGCCGATGGCTTGGCGGTCGACTTCAGCCTCGTCTTGCTGAAGCTTCGAGAGGGTCTCATGATAGAATTTGTAGAAGAAGCTAAGAGCCAGGGACTTGCGGTAGGTTGCCATACCACCCGGTACACCAAACCTAAGATCAAAGTCGTGCTCCAAAGCGTCCATCACGCCTTCGAGCGTCTCCTTATCTGTGAACTTTCTACCTTGCAAGAAACTGTTTGCCTGCTTTGCCGCAATGGTGGTGGGTGCCATGCCGCCATAGACCAAATTAGCGTTCTCCACGGCAAGCGATGCGTCCAGGCACACCCGCAAAGCTGCGTTGACAATGGCAATGTCGTCGTCCTTTCTCTTGGCCTGCTTGAAGACTTGTAGGAATTCTCCCCTTTCCCTTGCCAGCGGGATTTTGAGACTTGCGATGATTGAATCCGGCGGTAGGGCTGTCATTCGGTAGCCTTTGAAGAACTCAGACATAGGTATCTCCGTGGTCTTTTCCAGCGATTTCGCCACAAGGATGGAGTTTGTAGCCACAAACACGGGGTTCAGATCAGAAATGGGAGAAGCCGTGGCCAGGTTTCCAGCAGGTGTTCCTACATTCCTAATCTGACGTCCGGCGAAGTAGCGAATTTGCTTGTAGATGGCAGCGAGGGGCTGAGCTCTGGCTTCACCGTACTTTGCAATCCCTTCCTTACAAATGCTCTCCAGATCTGTGAGGACCACGTTGCCGCCAATCTCGACATGATCTTCGTGGAAGGAATACTGCCTAAGCTCTGCGATGTCACCGACAAACACGGATGCAGTATACTGCATGCCTTTGAATTTGACTTCGATCTGTGTCTCAGTGCTACCGCCGATGATCTTCGCCGATGGGTATACGCTTTTAATTTCCAACAGTTGTTTAAGCGTAACAGGTCTGAACCACCGTTTTCTCTTGTTTCCAAAAGCCAGTGGTCGGAAATCGTGCTTCTTCAGTGCAGGGGGAAAGATTAGCTCTGTATCCGGCTTATACTCAATGAAGTCTGGAGGTGCGAATCGCTTGGTGGGCTGCCCGTCGCTATCAACGTCACTCTTACAGCATCCATTTCCGTTGGCGGTTTCCATACAACAGCCGCTACCACCATTGGCCTTTGACATGCCGCAGGTCCTCTCAGCGCTGAAGCTCTGAGCAGCATCCAAGATAGGCCTGTAGCCAGTGCATCTGCATAGATTGCCGTCGAACCCTTCTTCGACTTCAAGTTCAGAAGGCGTTGAATTATTCCTAAGCAGCGCATACAGGCTCATCACGATGCCTGGCGTGCAGAAGCCGCACTGACTCCCATTGCTCTTTGCTATCCGCTCCTGAGCCGGATGCGGTCTCTTTGTGTTTCCTATACCCTCTACAGTGATGACATGTTTGCCGTCAACACTAACAAGCGGCGCCAGACAAGCGTTGACCGACGCGTGATATATCTTTCTTGTAGTGGGGTTGTATTGTGAGACGACGACTGTGCAGGCCCCGCATCCTCCCTCTGCGCAACCGAGTTTGGTCCCTGTCAGCCCTATGCCACGGAGGTATTCGAGCAGGGTGACTTCTGGGTCAGCGGAGTCCAGCACGACTTTAGTGCCGTTCAGGTAGAAGCGTAGGGTATCATCGTACTGTTCGGTAATGGAAGACAATGACCGGGTAGCCTCATGTGATACTGAAGGTTCCACCAGACCAGGCGCCATGCTACCAAGGTTGCGACAATCTTATTGATATATCTTTCTCTGTCTGAGGTCTCCTTGAGTCTGTCTAGTTGTACATGCAACAATCTACCCAAATCTACAGTGTCGGGGTGATCGATTTCGGTAGCGATATGACAAAATTGAGAGGGAAGGAGAATGACAGACGGATGAAGCGGGAGAAGAGGTCGGGACAAACATACACAATCAGGTTGTCAGAGATTGAGAAGTTGCAACCAGAGAACAGGGCTAGGGCTAGATATCTTGAAAGAGGTCGCGATAGCACTTTTATCTATCTATGGAGATATGTTTGCCCCACAGCAGCTGCAGATCGGAACTAAAGGGAGGACCCCCACCTCTCGCAGACCTCCGTCCTCCGCCAGCCAAAGGAAGACATGCTTGTTAGAGCTCCAGAGCTTTCTTGCAACGAGGAGAACAGCAGGTATGCGGGATATGAGTCGCTCTGCTAGCGTAACTTGGTGAATCCGCTTGTTGTACCATGTCTAGGTCAGATCTCAACTGGCGAAGTAAGTGGAAACTTGAACATCCATAAAGGCCGTGAATGTGTTCCAAACCACACTCAAGCCTGACGTTGTCGGAAACCTCCGGGCCAGCAGCCAGTCATTGTACCGGTCGTGAGATATCATACCTCCATACTCATGTAGTTCTTTGGCTTGCCCTCACCCTCGAGCAAACGCCTAAGCCCCTTGGCAGGCGAGGTCTGCTCGCTCTTCCAAGCGCTGGAGCAGCCGGTTCATGTGACAATCCTGGCGCACCTTGCTGTCCTGTAGCTTGTCGTGGCGGGCACGCCTCTCAACGTTGCGGTCGTTCGAAAACGGACCGTGTTGGATACCTACGAGTACAGTCACATATCAAGCGAATAACCTTGCAATCTGAATCTCAACATAACAACGGACCTGACTTCGGTTTAACTATTTCGCTTGGCTAGTGGCATGGAGACCAGCACCCACGGGTGCATGCACATGTTGTCGCGTTGAAGAACGCCAGCTTCACCCGTGTTCAACCAATACCTACCATACTCGCAGAGCAGAATGACGCTCACACTAAGCGGATGTCAGATCGAATAAAGAAGGAAAGCCAGAGTTGGGCAAACACAAATATGCAAGCGCCGAGACAGACTGGTAGTAAGCGCGGGCACTGAGATGAGTAGAGTCGAGATGATACACCAAAGAGCTGAAAACGGTCAAGGCCAATATACCACTCTCACGTGCAACCCTTGCGTGTCAGTCGAAGCTTTTGACTAGAGCAGAGATTAATCAACCGACACGGATGATCATGATTCCAGGAAATGTCTGTCTCCTTCAAGCAACATCGATGAGCATGTGAATAACAATCTCGGAGATCACTTCACGCTTCAGTCACCGGCTAACATCCGTCAAGCAGGCAGCGTCGCTCTCGGAAAGCACAGAAAGGTGATCCTGGCTGCGGAAGAGAGCAACCTCCACGAGAGCGGAGGCAACGATCGAGTCATAAAGGAGCCGTAACCGTACAGCCAGGGGAAGTACTTTGCAGTGCCATCATCGGTCATGCATGCACGTATCGTCAGATTCGGTGAGGCGAATCAGTACGCAGGGGCGAAGCAGTCAAGCATGGTCAACAAGCACCCTGAGCCGGAGGCTCCGCATGTCGTTCATGCGGAACCCGCAGGCTTCTGTTGATCGCCAGGAGCGCCTTGTTGTTGCTGTTGCTGGGCCATTGCAGCATACCACATGGCGATGTAGTTCTGGTAGCCACCGTAAGCGGCGTAAGGGTCAGTGGCACCGGCAGCAGAGTTCGTTTCGTTTCCTCCAGGAGCTCCTTGGTTGCCCTGCTGGTTCACCATTGGCTGCGTAGCGCCTTGCTGTTGGCCACCATACATGGGCTGGTTCTGTGAGTATCGGTCACCATATTGGTCGAAATTGTCACGCCCACCGCTACCGCCACGCCGGTTACCTGAGTGTCCACTGTTCTTTTCTCTCTGCAAATGCACGTTAGCCCGGCCTCCTGTCGCATCGACGCAAACTTCACTTACCACCGTGTCGACCTTCTCCCATATAGCCCTTTTTGCATCTTCGATAGCAGTCCTCGTTCCCACCAACCCGATTTCACGCTCAATGTCGGCGCCAGATGCCTGTGATACGTTGATCTTGCACCCTGTCTGATTCTGCATCTCCTTGATTGTCTCACCACCTTTGCCGATGATCATGCCCACGGCTTCGGATGGAACCATGATCTTGTCGTTGATCTTCCCGGCATTGGCACCGAGATTTTCCGGAAGAGGCGCATGCACGTCGTTTCCGCCTCTGCTGTCGCGCGATTGTGAGGACTGGGCCGAATTCTTGGTATCGCTGTCGACAATTTCCATAATAAGCTCCTTAGCACGAGTGGCCGCTTGTGGACTCCCAATCAGATTCACAGGTCGCAACCCGTTCACGCTTTTGTTTTCGCCAACAATATTCACATGACAGCCGCTTCTCTCCTGAAGGTCGCGAATCGTTTCGCCCCCCCTGCCAATGATAAGCCCAACCGTTCTGTCAGGGACCATGATCTGCACACTATTTTCCTGACCAGGGCGAACTTGAGCAGGCGGCCGCTGCGCGCCTCGATCGGCTTGTGCTGTGCTCTTGCCCTGTCCGCCGCTGTTCTCGTCGATGATGCGATAGATCTCGCGTTTGGCGTCCGCACGCTGACGGGGGGTTCCCGTAATTTTGCACTGTCGTTGTGGTCCGCTGTTGTCAGGACCGGTGATGAACTGAACCCTGGTGCCCGTCTCACTCTCCACCCGTCGTAGGTTGTCGCCTTGCCGACCGATAATGAGACCAACAAGTGCGGAGTCAATCATGATGACTTCAACATTTTCGTTATCCCCGACTGGCGAGCGGTCCCGTGTGTAATTCCTTCCCGTCCTAGGTGATAGATTGCCCCGTGCTCTCGGTGCGGGTGAAATGGACCGATCGCGTCCATAACCGTTCCCCCCACGCCGATCATCACGTCGTTCATCACGATAGGGGTTGTAATTGTCGCGGAAGTTATCACGTCGCGAAGGAGAACGCGATCGCGACCGTGACCTGCGATAGCTAGATCGCCCAGCTAGACGAGGGTCCTCGCGCACAGATGCTAGGAAGGTTAGAAGTACGTACAATGCATAGCTCGCAATGTGGGCTTACCAGCACTTGATCGTCCACCATCGTAGGACAGCCCCTTCTCAGCTGCGATGCCACGTGCTTTCGCTATAGCATCGGCGATACTAACAGATCCGGTGCTGACAGGCTTAATAGCGCTAAGATCAAGACTGCCAGAGCTTGTGGGTTGAGGAAGCGCAAAGCCGCCAGGAGCTGGAGGAGGAGGTAATACACCAGGAAAGGGTTGTGTTAGTCCCGGTTGCGGAGTGGAAATGGCTTGAGCGGGGGTTCCTGATGCCCGCTGCTGGGTCTGAGCAGCCAATGCTGCAAGTATTGACGATATATCGGGTTGCGCAGCCATAATGCTAACAGCGCAGGCTTGTCGCAGCAAGTCGAACAATCCTAGCAGGAGAACTGATGTGCAATGTGATATGGTAGTGAAGGAGTCTGATGTTTTAGCTATGAACGGATACAGCTGTTGTTGCTTACTCTGTAAGCTACGGTGTGTGAAGGACCGCACAGTTGACGATGATTGCGATGAGTGGGATGGACGCGGCAACAAGGTCGAAGTAATGTGTGGTTGCCAGACGTGAATAATAAACTCGGGCCATAGGGAAGCTTCAGAAATGATCCAGTGTTAGCGCGAAAGTCACGTGCGGCTAGGGTAACACCATTACACGCATGTGCCTCTTTTCACTCCCGATCTAAAGTCTTCATCGTGCTCAATTTACATCCTGTTCGGTTCTACAATATCGACAACTTCGTGGGTCGGTGTCAGTCGCACGGCCGCCGTGGATGGAAACACCGCAAGCTTTGCTTTAGTCATCGTGCTCTGCCCTCGAATCACAGCAGGACTGAAAGATTTCTCCAATATCACATTCTCTAATGTCTTGTGTTTGGTCTTATGCTTCAACACTTTGCAAACATACAGCACCATTTGAGCGGATGGAAGCAATTCAAAGCAGAGGGATCGCTTCCTACAAGTGATAGAGCTCATCTTATGGGTTACGTGAACCCAAGTCGGCCCCTGACTGTGATATGAATGTAGAGCGTGACCACATAACTTACCGAGGAAGCTCATTCCCTTGCGAGACTGACACTGAATCAATATGACCTGGTTCTGTTTTTCGTTCTTTCGTTGTCAAGGGATAGTGCATGAAACTGGCTTCAGGGCAACAATGTCAACATTTGGGTCGGTCTGCAACTTTTCTGCTTACAGTGCGATCACAACCATGTTCCGTCATCTACATTAAGTCAAATCGTACAGAAGAGTAAGTCGTCAGTTATACAACCACCCAGCTAAGTCTACCTGAGGAATTGCACCCTAAATTCACTTTCGACTTTGCTCGGAAATAACCAATCACTCTACCCGTGATGATCTAAAGCACAGCAACTCCCGTCCACACTCAAGCACTCCATCGGGGTTTTTCGGGCAGCCTACATTCAGCCCAGGATCTCAACCTCATCGATAAAGCCGGACATGCTACGCAATGCGAGTAACAAACGATTTCCTAGTGGAAATTGACAAACGGACTGCCGCTTCAGCAGAGCTGAAGTCCATGTTCAACAACAGCAGCCAGTACAGGTCAATCGAATCACGCTATTGCGCTACGGGCACTCCAGTAAAAGTCAGCAACCAGACTTCCAACGCCAAAAGGCCACCAACCGTGGTCGATCAAACCAGAAAAGATACGCCTAACGGAACAGATTCTCACGGTAGAAGGGCATTGTTAGCTGCACTTCAAGGTCCGAACTTAGGGTCAGACATGCTGTGGCATCGGCTTGCTCAGCTTCAGCAACTGAACACGCGGGGCAATGTCATGGAGACGAGTTACAATCTGTGAGTGGAGAGCATCACATTTATAGGCGTATTACTCACCGGAGGGATGCAGAGATGCTGCTATCGTGGCGAAAAGGGCGACTACCATTTGCGCGGAGCCACATTGCGGATCTCGTGGATGGGGGGTCAACGCACGAAGCACAGACGGCTCTCACTGTTCATCGCAGAAGACGGAGCCAAAGAAAAAGAAGAAGAAGAAGAAGAAGAAGAAGAAGAAGAAGATCAAGAAGAACAACAACAACAACGACAAACGAACGACGAAGTCAAACGATTGTTCTGTTATCGAGGACACGCAGCAAGTTCTACACAGACCAGGGAGTGAGTCTGTGAAGCCACACATCGTGGTTAAGGCTGCATCAGTAGCAGGACAATCTCTTGATACAAGCAGCCACTTATGCAACACCCAGATACTCGCGGATGGCATTCCCCAAACGTTAGAAGTTGAATCCTCGGGCGTAGGCGTGGAGTCACCAGTGGAGCCTTCCTCCAAAACCCTAGCCTACCTGCCAGCAGCCGGAAATACCCTTATTGAGAGTGCTGGTTTTATCTCAAGCGTAGGATTCAAGTCTAAAAACACGGTGAACGGAGAACCATCCGGCGGTGTCAACAAAATCATCTTTATGGGTGAAGGCTGCGTTCCGGTTGTAAAACAAAGGAGGGTTCTCATTAGTGACACTATAGAATCCGCTTCCGACAAGGCGCTGGTACCTGCTCAGCTGATTGGAGAGGTGACTGGAGGGATCACCGGAGGGATGAGCTCGTGTATCACGGATCGTTTTCAAGACGTCATTCATAAAGCACCAAACGGTCATTGTACTGGGAGCACAACCGCCATGCTTAAGTCACATGGAAGAGCTCATGACGAAGTCGCCGCAAAAAGCATGAAGCAGATGGTTGAACGATATGAAAATATTAGGGTAGAGGAGGCCACAGTTGCATCAGAACAAGTGGAGGAGCCTGCAAGGATTCCGCACACTCGTGAAGCATCTAGTCTTTGTTCACGACGACACCAGCCAGAACAACCACCAACAACGCTTTTCGATTTGCTTTACTACGCACCACCCAGCTCCGAGGTGTCTAAGCCGAAGGCAGGAGCGTGGCCATTGGGGACTTCCAATGCTTCCAGCCCTCCGGCGCTGGACAACATATGTCAATGCAATAGTTCAGATTCAATCCAGTTGATCAACGAACGGACCGAAGCACGGTCAGCTTCTGATGAGAAGCGATCAACGAGTGCTTTCACCAGTACAAATGGACTAGCCCGAATAGAAAGCACGAGGCCGGTCGGTCTGGTGGCAGACACCCAGAACGAGCAGTCACAGTCGACCGGTAACCATCGAGATGTTGAGTTACTATCTATCAGCAGTTGCAATGCCGCCGCTGCGCCAGCGACGAAGGCCGCAGAGGTGTATCCACAGACGCAGGAGAATGACTCTAAAAGAAGCACAACCCCCGCTGAAGCGAAATCTGCAAAGCAAAAGAAACCGAAGCGGACAAGGGTGACTTCCGTAGTGACAAAAAAAGCAGTTCGGCAAGAGCAGCCGTTCCAGATGTTAGGAAACAGCGGAGTCGATCCTTCTGTGGCAGAAAGTGTGGGCCTGCTTTCTGATCCCAACACAGCGCAACGCGAGCATACGCCTCAATCTCGCGTGACAAGGGGTGCAATCGATGAAGCAAGCTCCCGAGTGCATTCCATGGTCCGCTGTGACACGCCCGGCTGTCGTACCCTTGTTAATACGAGCGTCAACACCCTTGGCGTTCATTGTACCATTTGCGGGCCTAACTCAATGATTCGGTACTGCAGCAACGAGCATTTACTCGACGATGCCTCACGTCACTCCCACGTGTGTGGTCTATCACCTTTGTATGCGAGTGGGGCTAATCAGTCCTCGAACACCATCCTCTTAGACAACATTCGTGGGTTCTACTCCAGAGAGAGGTACCGGCAGATATCGTGGAATGTGCATGGTCATTGCCATTACGCACTTTTTAACGATGTGCGACGGGGATCCCGAGCGTCTGGTTCTATAGAACATAAGATTTGCTTGTCCTATGGTAACAATGATGATGACGCCGGTCTTTTCCAGCGTGCCTTACGCGTGGCTTTCATAGGTATGCGTCTCATCTTCTAAGGCATTTGTCAATGATGCACCATTAACTCGCAACAGATCATACCCAGAGCAAGGCAGTCGAGTACGTTTATTGTGCTATCAAGAAGCGGTTGCAGACTGACGGGCTTTGGAATGATGACACCAAGAAGCAGTTAGCATATCAATTTCTGTGGGAGTTCGGTTGTACAGAGGACAGCCTGCCGCATGAAGATGCGTGGGGCTGTAATGATAGATATATGCGCAAAGTCTGCCAAGAGCTGGAACACACCTATCCCGGCTTAAACGCACTGCAGAGATATGAAAGCAAGTGTTGCTGACCGTGTCAATGTGACCGGGTTCTGTGTTGGTTATGGTTGGAACGCTGTCAGAGAAGATCCGGATCATGCTTAGACACGCAGTAAATCCTGTTGTTGCTTGGCTTGGATAGAGATTCCCTGTGCAGCAGCACTTGCGTCTACTATGTGCCAGCGGATCTTTCATTCAATCCTTTTCCATTTGGATTCAAGATCTCTCGCGATGACAAGAGGACCGCGCAAGCCGAAGGGACATTGGTTGGGATTTATGGACGCTATGATGCGCAACTCCTTGGAGCATGATTACAATCGCCACGCATGCGCTGGAATAATTGGTGTCTTGGCTGTCTCTTTCCATGATGAGGTTCATCCGTCCGCTAAGCCAAGCCTGTTGCGCTTTCTTTCCTTTTCTCGCGTTCCGTCCCTAGTGAATATACTTTTTCAGGCCTCTCAACCGCTCTTTCGCCGTCTCTAGCACATCATCGGGCTGGCATATAGAGAACCTTAGGTAATCTTCCACTGCGTGCTGATTCTGCTCAGTGTAGAACTCCGTTGGCGGGATGGACGCTACACCAATCTCCCTGAGCAGGAAATATGAAAGCTTGAAATCACGTGGTCTGTCTACCACGTCTGCAGAAAACTCGTACCCATCAGGTATCCTCACTTTAGACATGTTAGCCATAACGAAGTAGCCCCCTTGTGGATCGGAATACTGATCGCTCTGTCAGTGCTGGTACCAGGTCAAGCCAGCGTGAACATATGCTTACTGGTATGCCAAGTTCGTCCCAAATCTCGCAGAACTTCCGCATTTTGCCGTGCATTTCCTCTTTGCTCTTGTCCCAAAACCCTTCGGATTCCGCCTTCTCGAACCCCACCGCCGCTGCTTCCTGCAATGGGCTCGGACTGGTGTAGCAAATTCTGGTATGTGCTGCGCTGACATAGTGGATAAGGTTAGGAGGGCCAATCAACCAGCCCACTCGCCAGCCAGTGGCATAAAAGTTTTTGCCCGCAGAGCCAACCGTAAGTGTACGAGAAGCGATCTCTGGCGAGAGTGTCGCTACCCTCGTAAACGGAACGTAGTACAACCTGTCGTATACCTCATCACTGACGATCAAGATGTCCTTCTCTACGCAGAGGTCTCCTATTTGCTGAAGTTCGTGTTTTGAGAACACCTTGCCGACTGGGTTATGAGGGCTGTTAATGACGATCATGCGGGTGTTGTCCGTCACAGCATTTCGTAGTACCTCGATGTCGAATTTCCAGTCCCCCGCGGAAGATACCTTCCCAGCCCCAGTCTCTGGTGGATGAAGTGGTACGTATACGACCTTCCCTCCCGGCATCTCAATGTTGGAGATGTACTGGTCGAAAAATGGCTCAAAGACTATGGCCTCGTCCCCGGGTTCGAGAAAGGCCATGAAGGCGCTGAGCATACCTGGTGATTGTGGCTGTCAACAAATGTCCTTATGCCTTATGCAGGCAGCGCTGACCCTCATTCGCCCCGGTGGTGATTGTGACCTCCGTATCAGGGTTGAGTCTCCGGCCAAAGAAGGGTGAATATGCGTCAGCAACGGCCTTTTTCAACCGCGGCCTGCCCTACACGTACTTCAGCCATTGATCCCGGCACCTAGCGGCAATTTGACAATCGTACCTTCGTGGGCGAATACTGGTTGCAAGCCACTTGGTCCAGTGCATGTTTGGCGGCATCCAGTATGAACTGAGGTGGATTGTACCCGAAGAAACCTTGCCCCATGTTCACGATTGGCTTGATAGGGGATGCCGCGGCCGCCTCGTTGACAATTGACCTCGACCAGGTTAGCCACCGCAAAATGGAGTCATAGACCGAGCGTCAGTATACCAGACATCCTTTCGCTGACCAGCAACCCTCTTTGCCGGAGTAAATGCACTTCTGCCCATATTTGAGTGATATGGTCGGAGAATGTTGCGGGACTCGGACACGAGGGCTCTTCGGGGTGCTCTACAGGCGGGTATGCAAGACTTAGAAGGGTATGTAAGAGTCCATTGGCCGCGACCGATCATGGTATACGTTGTGAGCAAAGTTACGTTTTACGCTGCACGGAACCGATGGCCCACTGGCAACTCCCCACTGCGGGCCTCAGGCACATCAATCCCAACTCTCAAATGACGCCATCACGGAGGCGCGAACCGAATTCAAAGCCGGCCGTTAGCGGCAGTTGCCGGGAGTCCATCCCGTCGCGTCCCTCTAGTTGCGCGTCGAACGCGACATCTTCGCAAGATCTCGTAGGTTGTTCCCACACTCCAAGGCTAGATGATTAACGACCCTAAGGAGAACACATCTGGAGCCATGGTGGATTGCCCAATTTGCGGGAAGCCGGTGGACGAGCGAGATATCAATGCTCACATTGACTCCGGCTGCGAAGAGTTCACTAAAGATCAGGCGGAGGTCGCGGTGACAACTGAAACATCAACCAAGTCCAGCAACGCAGTATCTAGCTTCTTCCAGACGCCCGCGCAAAGGAAGGCATCGACAACAACAAACAGCAAAGTGGGACGAGCCTCAGGTGCAGCGAAGCCGACTACGGCCGCGAGGAGACCGCCGCCCCAGTCTGTCAATCACGCTCAGGGCGCCAAACGCAGCTTGGAGCACGATGACACTACGATGATTGTGTCCAAGCAGGCTGCGCCTAAGGAGTCTGAGGACACAGACGGAGAGTTGCATGCAGCAAAGCGGAAGAAATTAAACGCTATGGCTGGAACGGCCCCTCTCGCTGACCGGATGAGGCCGCGGACGCTAGACGAAGTCTGTGGGCAGGACCTGGTTGGACCAAACGGGGTGCTCCGGGGGCTTATTGAGAAGGACAGACTTCCATCAATTGTGCTTTGGGGCGGTCCCGGAACAGGAAAGACTACGATAGCCCGTTTGATTGCCAGGCAAGCAGGCTCCCGCTTCGTGGAAATCAACTCCACAAGTACTGGAGTGGGAGAATGTAAGAAATTATTCGCGGACGCAAGGAGCGAGCTACTCCTGACGGGGAAAAAGACAATCGTTTTCTGCGATGAGATTCATCGTTTCAGCAAGTCACAGCAAGATGTCTTCCTCGGCCCAGTTGAGTCCGGGCAGATCACGTTGGTAGGCGCAACGACGGAGAATCCCAGTTTCAAAGTTGTCAATGCTCTGCTTTCGCGATGTAGAACCTTTACGCTAGCCAAATTGACAGACGATGATATTGTAACTATCCTACAGCGAGCTCTCGATGCCGAAACTCTGGAGGCGGGACCATTCCCACTCATTGATTTGCCTTTCATGAGGTACCTAGCAGCCTTCGCTGATGGGGACGCTCGTACAGGCCTGAACCTTCTGGAGCTGGCAATGGAACTTTCTAAACGTCCAGACATGACGCAGGAGGAGATGAAAAAATGTCTGACTAAAACGCTGGTTTATGACCGTGCCGGAGACCAGCACTATGACACCATCTCTGCCTTCCACAAATCCATACGTGGATCGGACCCTGACGCAGCGCTCTACTACCTAGCACGGATGCTTCAGTCAGGTGAAGATCCGCTCTATATAGCCCGGAGACTGATCGTGGTCGCTTCTGAGGATGTAGGCCTGGCGGACAACAGCATGCTATCCTTGGCCACAGCTGCCTATACAGCTGCAGAGAAGCTGGGAATGCCAGAATGTCGGATTAACCTTGCTCATGCAACGGTGGCGATGGCTCTATCGAAGAAGAGCACGCGGGCATATAGGGCCCTGAATCACGCCTACTCCGCGCTTTCCGAACCTGGAATTGCAGGGATACCGGTCCCGGTCCACCTGAGGAACGCGCCTACAAGGCTTTTGAAGGAACTCGGGTACGGCAAGGAGTATAAATACAACCCGGATTACGCCAACGGACTGGTGGTGCAGGAGTATCTACCGGAGGAGCTCTGGGGAAGGAGGTTTCTGGAGGAATCAGATTTTGGCTCCAGAACCGACCTCGATTTTGCACACCAAGCTACAATTGGCGAGACGAATGAGTAAAGTCCTAGGGGACGTTGGCTACCTCACTTAACAAAGCTACCGACCGGAGTGTCTAACTGGATCACCTTCCGGCTCTGGTCAGTGCTCGTCCGCCGCTGGGGAAGTTTCGAGCACTCAGAAAGATGCCTTTGACGCTTCGGATGTCGGCCTTAAGGGCAGCAATTGCATCGCTCTCCTTTTTCTCAGGCGCTGCAAAGCCGAAGGGCGCGGTGCCGTAAAGGCTTGATGTGTTGTTAGAGGAGACGTCGTTCAGGTAAGAAGTCAATCGCTCTGTCTGGTAGCTGACCGTGCGCACTACTTCCTCCGTCTTGTTGTCATCCTCCACGATCTCTGTCAGATGTGATTGTAGAATCTTGATCTGAGTGGCCTGTCGTGAGATGGTTGAACCATAATTGGTGCGCGTGCTAGTAGGAGATGTTACAGAGGATGCCGAAGCCCTGCGTGACACCTCAGGGCTCGTTTGGGTTCCGGCGTCCCGGTGAAACAGTTCCGTAGGATCAGAATCGACTGTTGACCCGTCTGAGACACTGTCTGCCGTCTTGCTGTCGTCAAGCGGTGTCTTTCGTTGTGGAACTGTTGAAACCAGGGAGGCAATTGACTCATTCAGCTCCTCCAATTGCGCGGTCGTATGAGCGGCTAATTCGTGGCGTGAACCTGTGAGATGTTCTATCATTGGAGAGACCAAGAATCGGGAAGCTCCGTAGACGACAGCACCAACGGAGGCAATTCCGTATGCAGTTTTGAGCAACCGTGGCAGGGTCACCAGTGGAGGAGGTCGAATTGGAGCGGCCAGAAATTCTGGATATGTCACAATTGGCGGAACCTCTCGCTCTAAGACTTTGGATGCAAATCTTGCTATATGCTCGGCTTGTCCCTGTCCCTGTTCCTGCTTTTGTGTTTTTTTCGGCGCGATAGGTGCCGGACATGTTACGTCCGGCCATGCCTCTTGGAAACAAAGGCGTGTTGACTCTTCAGAATCCAATAGCAATTCAATTGTTCGTGCATCGAGCCCCTTCTCCTGGAGGAACGACTCCTTCTTCGCCCGAGATGCGTCTTTTACTGCCGGATCCTGTAAGAACCGCCACGCCGTACTCGTTAATTCTAGCTATCGAGTCAACAGAGCATCGAAAAGCACAAGAGGCTCAATTTTACCGGATGATTTGCTCTGATCATTTTTGTTATCTGAGTCTGCCGCCATCTGCTGCTTTCCGCTGGGCGACGAATGGGAAGCTAACTTCTCGGTCTGCCGTTGCCAATCAGGTATTTTTGGTCCGCCGTCTGGGGCCATCGTTGCGTCTACGGCTTCAGGATCATTGACAAGCCTGTAAGCAGTGGAATGCGGGAGGCAGGGCAGCTTGCTCGTAAAGAGCGTATGGGTGGTCTAGGTTGACGTGTGAAGCTAACGGGACCTCGGCTGCTGACGTAAGAACAAGGAACGCTCTGACCGCAACGGGCTTCCGTCTCCTATCTTTTGCTAGGCGCAGAGAGGTGGCAGAGCACGAAAGAGGCTAAAGAAATATTTGTCCACTCTGGCGATACTATCCAAGGATGACATCAAAACAGGAACGGCCAGTCAAGCGGTTGCGCAGGCTCAGTACTGAGTATGATGATTCCGAGGAGGCCGATGACTGGACTCCATCCCAGGAGCCGGAGACCAAGGACGAAAGCAGGAAGAGCAGCCATGGTGCCTTTGGCGGCACAGACAGGTACGTGGCGTACACAGTTGGCCCATCGATGATCCATAAGGGTGCCTCTTCCTCATGCTCCATGCTTGGAAAAAGTGATTTGTCCATCTTGCCCTTGGCTGGCTGTTGCTCAGAGTGTGCATCCATGTATGGCTGTCACACGTCCCGTCAGTGGTTGAGAATCAACATCACTAGCTCCGTTGCGAAAGGCAACTGCGCTTTACCGCCAAAGGTTCCCCTGTAGCACGAGAATATCACAGCACACTGAAATCCAACTTTCAAGCATTCCATTCCTGTCGTGCTTTATGATCTAATCAATACTTTCAAACTCGCGTCATCTCTCTCAAACTTCGATATGGAAACACGCCGTAGCGTGCGGAATGTTGCTCGCAAATCAGCTCTAACAAACGATCACAGTTTGCAAGCCAATTCCACGCGCTCGCGTCGGGGGGTTGCAACACCTCTCACAGCGTCTGCACCAACAAAAAAGTCGATTGAATCTTCTCCAGAGTTCAAAACACGGTCAATTCACCTCACTCTCAAGGCACCTCCCAGCAAGCTCCGGGAAGTCACTGGGGGCTCAAGAAATATCTCTGTCAATTCACGTGATTCGTTTGAGGGGGGTAAAATAATAAGCGGACCTCGTGGGTCGCGAAACAAAAAGCCAATTGTAGAGGAGTCCAGCGAGGATGATGAAGATGAAGCCCAGCCAGAGGTGGACGAGGATGAGGACGATGATATGGAGGACGATGAGGACGCCGAAGGCGAGGACGAAGACGCCGAAGGCGAAGAGGAGGATGAAGGACCTCCACCTCCACTTGTTCACACTGTTCAGCGACCCGGCCATAATCCGAAACTTACCGTGACGCCTGCCAAGGACGCCGCAAGGAGTGTAGAAGCCAAGGAGATGAGGATGGATGACGATGATGACGACGAGCTGTCAGAATTGGATTCGCCGGAGGATGACACCATGGGTGGAATGGGGGATGAAGAAGATGAAGATTTAGACGAGGACGCTGAAAGTGAAGACGAAGACAGCGATCCAGAGATTGTCAGCCGCGGTGACACGCCAGACCTCAGCAAACTCACTCGTCGGCAAAGGGCGGCGTACGAGCAGCACGATGGTGGTTTGATGGCTCTATCGAACGGTATGTTGTGTTTGCCGTGAATTGACGGCTTCTGCGCTGGATTTGAAACTGACAACAGCTCTAGAAGCGCAGAAGAAGAAACATCTCACCGCCGAGGAGCATGCCATGCGTAGGGCGGAGATGGCGAGACGCCGCAAGAACTTGAGCGAAAAGCGAAACGAGGAAGAAAAGGTCCGTCAAAGACAACCATCAATGTTGTATCTGGCCAGTTTGCTGACATTTCTCACAGATGGAGACCATCAATAAACTGCTCAAAAAGCAAGCACCCAAAAGGCGCGGTCGTGCGATGGTCGATGAGGTCGCAGCTGATTCGCCAAGCGCTCAAGAGCCAGAAGTAGAGCGACCACAACCTATCTACGTTCGCCATGTTCAGAATAGTTTAGGGAATAGGGTTGGCGTGCCGGAAGAATGGCTTGGAAGTCCAGTCGGAGCCGTGTTCGAGGGAACTCGGCCAGTGAGGCATGAACTCGGAGGCATGAGTGGCAAGTTGGTTCAGGAGATTGAGGGCTGATAATATCAAGGGCCGAGTTTCTGCAATTGTCTTTACGTATAGAAGGGTAGCTGGTGTTTCCAGTTGGTGTTCTCAGTAACCTAGCACTCTGCCCTGCATCAATTTCAACTACCTTAGTACTTGAAGCGGCCCTCATCGCTCCATAATCTTGTGCATAAAGCCCCACCCTTTTGACCGGGAATATAAACATGCTATGTTGCCGCTCATCAACAACCTCTTAGCGCAGCAAAACGGTGTTCACTCTAGGTCTTGCACAGCACTTGCAGTCTTGCCACTTGATACACTCAAGCATGGCGTCACCAACCGACAACGCCGGAACCACCGAAGAGGTAGATGGTCGCCGCATTCCTTCTTTCGTCACGTCTAATTGCTGAGTTTCGAAAATACAGAGACTGAAGTCCGCGTTATGGTTTTCTATTGGCAGGCTCGTTGACGAGGAGGTTCTTCGGCAGGATATCAATGCTACGCCTCAGTTCATCGGTGCCTTAACTGAACTAGTTTGGACCCAAATTGGTGAATGAACCTTCAATCAGTTTTTGTCGATTAACTAATAATGGCTATATCATTCAGAGAGCGCAGCGGGAGACCTAGAATCGTTTGCGAAGTACGTAAGATGGTTACTTGGGGTCAGGACGCCAAACTGACGGACTCTGACTTGTTCAATCAGACATGCTGGTCGTCACACTATCACGACGGCAGACGCCCTGCTCTTAGCACGCCGCAATGAGGGTTTAAAGTCTTTGCTACAGCGCCACATAGACAACGCTTAGCAGCAAAGAGTGGCATGAACAAGAGACGCACTCCGACTTGAGGCCGAAGATGGTCTAGGCGGGAGCAAAGCAGCCAATTTCATCAGCAGTTTGGAGTCGGTCAATGTCGGCGAGGAAATAAGTATTGTGAGAAGCACATTGAATTGTATTAGTTATTGATTATTGTACATTATCCTGCCATGAAACCCGTCTTTTGAGCTTCGTCTTTGGGTATAGCTCCGATGGTCCCATCTAACCTCCCATACTGACAGTCTGGATTGATGAAACCGTAACTCCACGCTTCGAAATGATCAACTGATTATACAGTACACACTACTAATACAACGATGAAACCAGAAGGAATGTCGAAAGTCGTGTACGCCAGCGATGCAACAGGTCTACTCCTTAGAAGTTGGCTGTGGTACGGGTGTTTTCATAGCCGTAGGGGTTGACAGCGGTGCCAGTGGGAGCACTGTAATAATTGTGCTGAGCAGGAACATCGCCGTGCTGAGTCGGAATGACACCAGTGGCGCCAGTAGTACCAGTTTCGTATTTATTGTAAGTACTGGCGTTGTTCGGAGCAGCGACAGTTGAGCCAGTGTAAGCGGTATCATGAGATGGCCGCACGTTGTTGTGGTGTTTCTCGGCAGCAAGGGCGCCCGCACCAACACCAGCGGCACCGAGTTCAGCATCATGATGGCCGTGACCATAAGCTTCATGTGTGGTCTTGGCACGCTTTGGCTTGCGCTGCCAGAACTTGCGCTTGCCGCTGCCGGAGGTGTAGCCATTGGCGGGCGAGGGCCCGTATCTCTTCTCCTTTTGGTGGTGACGAGCGAAAGCCAGTTGCACAGCGGCACAGAGAAGGAAGAGGAAGGCACCGATGATAGAAACGGCGAAAACAGCGGTATTCAGCTTGCAAGCGCGGCCGAGATTCGGAGCATATGTTGTATTCTCGCCGTTGCCAAATCCAAAGCCGTTGTTGCCATAGCCTGGGTCGCCGCTGTTGGCGGGCCCGTTACCGAGAGGAGTCCGTACGTTGCCCCTGCAGCTGGAAGCGCCATCGCGTGTCAAGACAGCCATAGCGATGAAGGCGCCAGCAAAGAGGACATCGAGGAGGATGGCGAGGAAAGCGAAGAAGCGAATGCCTCCAAGGAAGCATGTCAAGATGACAGCGAAGATGAGGTAGAGCACACCAGCACCAGAAATGCCTTCAACAGCCCTCTTCCATGTCGCGATAGGTAGATTGCGGTCTGCAAGAACAGCAAGGAAGTATGAGTAGATGCCCAAGGCTACCGCAGCACAACAGAATGTGAGCGCGTAGAGGAAAGTATCCAGGAAACGAAGCAGTCCTCCAGCGGCTTTCCCCATCGTTGATGAAAAAGGAAGTGGACAAGCTGAGGAGAGAACAAAGACGATGATAAGACTTGATTACGATGCTGAGACCGCGATGCTGTGGTTGTGGGCGTTGATGGGTTCAATGGAAAACTGTGACTTGAAGAGGGCACAGATGAATTTATCTGTGGTAGGTCTCTAGGCGGGTGCTGGACCAGTGAGTCTGTGACGTGTGGAAAAGCGAAATATCAAGCCCGCCAAACTTGGCTTGTACTGAGTTTGTGCAAAAGGCAGCAAAGATCGTCACTGCTTTTCTCAGCGTGCCGTCAACAACTGCGTCATTAGACTGTGGCTGTGCAGGGGTAGGTACCCGGCGACTGCTCACACACGGTTGGAAGGCTCCACTTGGTGGCTGGTTTACGTTCTGTTCCGGTCCAGATCGACATCCGTCTTCGATCGCCATCTCCGCTTGCGTCACTCCTTCCGTTCCCGCTGCCCTGTTCCTTCTCTTTGTGCCGCGTCTGGTTGTTTGCCAAGGAATGTTGCTGACGTATCGTTCAATTCAAGGTTTTCTTTCTTGATCACGGACGGGAGAAAGTGCCCTTCAGATTACCTAATAAACTCTCCTATTCTCCTTTTCTAGCCATTAGCACAAGGGCCAGATCCTCTGAAATCAATCGTCTGCATTCCCGACGACGTGTTGGACTCTAACTACGCCTCACCTGGATTGTGTCCAGGCAAGAGAACGTGTCTCAATCGAGTCCGCCCTAGATACATGCGCCTTACGGTTCAAACTTAATCTGGCGAAGAAGCATTAAAGTCGCCTTTGCTGTATGTCCGCGGGTAGCAGTATACACGAATTGCTACGTAACCTCATGATCTTTCCGTCTATTGCACCGTTGGCCTTGGGATTGCGGTTGCGGTTCACGAAGTCTGCGGCTGCAATTTAAGTCCAGTGACGGGCACTACCTAACAAACTAGCGGGAGGTTATTTTACTGTCAGGTGTAGGTCAGTCCCTCTACTGATGACCCTGTTCGTAGGTCTACAGTGACCGCCGTTAGGAAATAGTGCACGTCGATAAAAGCTTTATGTACGAGTAGGTGTGTGAAGGAAAATGCAATGTATAGGTGTTTGTTCGCCGGAACCGAGCCTTGAAGATTGACCTTTGCGTACCGAGCGGTGGCTGATCTATGACAGCCACCGTCATTCCCTTCCATTATCTTAGGAGCGTGCCTTGAGCATCTCATTGTGTGGCATTCTTCTCGGTTCGCTACGCTGTATGCGAGATCCAGCCAAGCTTGATGGAGCACCAGGTGAACGACAGATAACATCAATACTATATATACAAGGGCTTGCCCTCAAATGTATCAACAGTGCAGCTGTAAATTCGGAAATGTTGTTCCCTCAAGGTTTCCAAGCTCGATGTTTTTATAGGACATAGTTGTGTGGATTTTCGATATGGCTAGGCCCGGCTCTCAAAGTGTTTAGAACTTTGGCTCGCCACATTAATATGTTTCTTCCGAAAAACTATCGTACACAGTACGTATTGGCGTTCCTCTGGTGAGATCGTGTACAACCTAATTAACTTATATAGGTTGGCTTTTGGGACAGACCGTTTCATGAATAGGGATTTCGAGCCACCAGATTCGAATCCAAGCAAAGCGCTCAAGGAATGATCTTTGAGCGACAATCCAATAAAGAACGTTGCGTTGCTGTAGAGTTCTTGAGTCGCTTCGACCAAAACATACATCCATTCGACCCAGCCCCGCCGGTACGGCGGGATTGCTGTGAGGCAACACTGTGCCAGTAGAGCCTCTGTACTGAATTCGACTACACTGGCTGAGTTGACCTATGATGGTTTACTCCCAAGGGCGTGGTGTACTCTCAAAAGATACAGTGGATACCTGTCACTGAAGCAAAACGCAATTGGTGGATGATTTTCGGGCAGGAGACGGACAAGGACAGAGCACTACCTTACCGAACAATGCTTCGGCGTTTGAACCTACGCCGGAGTTTCGCCATACCCACGCCTGAGTGTCTTTTGTTGTGAAGTCGCATCTCAAGAACCTGAAGCAGGACAGCAGCAGCTAGGTTTCAAATTACGATAAGATACATTATAGGGCAACTGTTTCAAATGCCTGTCAATTGCTTCTTCATGTCCGATTCTGCTGCTGCAGTCACTCTGAAACCAACGTACCGCCCTCCCACTTCGGCGTTGTAGGGTGGAGGGGTACAGCATGATGGCGGGGTTGAAGTGGGATGAACACAACATCCTCGTGGACGAAAGCCATAAGACCTAAGGTAGACACATCGGAAACCCATCTCCCATCTTTTGGCGGTACCAACGACAGCCAATTGGTCAACCTACGGCTCTCGTAAATGACGCGGTGACTCCAGCTACCGGTTCAGTCATCGCTTCCTAAAATGAAGTAGGGAACAGGCAGGTGTGCGTCCATGACGTTTCCTAGCTCGATGGCATATCGTTACAAAACGGACTGTATCCCCCGCGCTTTTCTCCTTGCCTTCTGAGAATCTGAACACACTTTGACATACATTGAATCACCCACGCTAATCTTCAAGATCCCAAGTTCTCCAAGATGCCTTATCCAGAGACCGCTGAAGGGTTCGTGATTACGGACCAGAAGAATTGGTCCGATTTCAAGAAGCAAGAGGTCAGGAACAAGCTTCATGCCATTTGCTCGCTCAATATCTTCTCACACCAGGCAGTTCAAGCTGAAGCCTTTTGGCGACCGCGATATAGACATTGCCATTGACGCCTGCGGCGTTTGTGGTTCTGATGTTCATACCATCACTGGTGGCTGGGGTGATATCTCTCCGCCGCTCTGCGTCGGCCATGAAGTCATTGGAAGGGCCATCAAAGTCGGTAAAGATGTCACAACGATCAAAGTCGGTGACCGTGTCGGTGTTGGCGCGCAGATTGCCGCAGACCTGACCTGTTCCAATTGCAAAGCGGATCAGGAGAACTACTGCCCTAACTCAGTCGACACCTACGGTGCCCCTTATCCAGATGGAACAATCTCCCAAGGTGGATATTCAAGCCACATGAGAGCACACGAGTACTTCACGTTCAAGATTCCAGACAACCTCGAGACCAGCATTGCTGCGCCCATGCTTTGCGCTGGTCTTACCACGTACAGTCCCCTTGTCCGGTTGGGTGCTGGCCCTGGAAAGAAGGTCGGCATTGTTGGCATGTAAGTTGGCCTGTCACCAAACAACTTTGCGAGACCAGAGACTGACAATCCTCCAGCGGTGGTTTAGGGCACTTCGCGCTCCTTTGGGCCAAGGCTTTAGGGGCGGAGGTCTATGCTATCTCCCATTCTCCACATAAGAAGGACGACGCTCTCAAGCTTGGTGCAAAGGAGTTCATCTGCACCAAGGACGAGAAATGGTACGAGCCTTACAAGTTCACGTTCGACTTCATCCTCAACTGCGCGGATGCGACAAATAAGTTCAAGCTGGCCGATTACTTTATTACGCTCAAGGTCATGGGCATCTTTCATAACGTCGGCTTCCCCGATGAACCATTGCCTCAGCTCCAAGCTCAGGACTTCGCACCAAACGGCTGTTACATTGGTGCGAGCCATATTGGAAATAGACCAGAGATGCTGAGCATGTTGGAACTTGCTAGCAAGCAGAACATCAAGAGCTGGGTAGAGACCATCGACATTAGCGAACAAGGCTGCAAGGAAGCAGTCGAACGTGTCTATAAAAACGATGTCAAGTATCGGTTCACCCTGGTTGGCTACGACAAAGTGTTTGGAAAGCGAGCGTAAAGGACACAAGGCAAGGAGGAACATCCTCTATTTAAGGGTGGAGTCTTGAGCAGTGGTTCTGATAGTATAGAGTAACGAGTTGAGCTGTAAATGCAGGATATGGTTAGAGATTAATCGGATCCCAGATATCGATCCTGTGGCTTGGCTTGACGGTCAGCCAATCCATACAGAAATTGTTGTAAAGGGCAGGGGCACAGGCAACCCCGTTATGGAACGATTAATGGCCAGACCACCTTGTCATTTTAGCATCTCGGTCTGTTTCCGGATCTCGCAAGTCGCAAGCCTAAAGCGCGTTAGACGGGTCTTCACAGGCTCATGCCGCGACAAATGCAATGCTAGTGGTCTATCGACCAGTTCCTATAGACACCAATGGCTCTCTTGGGCAATGATACACTCATCAAACTTGACCAACAACGGTCAGTCCTAGGCCCAAAACAGCCATGACCGTTGGTCACTGGGACCTGATTCGACTTACATGATATCGTTTCATACAAGTGGAATACTCGTCAGGGCGAGCCTTGAAGGATAACCTCGTAGCCCAATTCTGGTTCGACGAAGAATCTCAAGCCTTTACTATCGGCTGCCAGCTTCGATACTTAATCACAGTTCTTAGGTGGGAAGACGAATCCAGCCAATGTCAAGCGAGCATATGTCCTTTCGCAGTAACTAAGTGGAATGGTCTCCACTTACTATGCCATTCAGCTTCGTAACCATGTGCTGTATGACTATGCAGATTTACGGGCGACTGCATGTATAGAATCGGGTTGAAGGTCCAACGACCAAAGTCCTGTGACAAATAGCAAGCTGCACTGCTAGAGAATGAGCAGCAGAAACTAAGTACGGAAGTCCAACATACTCTTCCTGTTTTCTTTGCAGGGGTGGACATCCCATTCTTCCCATTGCTAACTTAACTTACACTTCCCCTGCTCTGAACCTTCGTGGACGCTCGCCAAGATTTCACCTGACAGACCAAACCTGGTTAGTGCGGCTACACCACGATATGCAAACCCCACGTTCCTTCAGCTCGTGTCTAATTTGTAGCCCAGCCAGCGCGCCAGAAACAGTCGAACATGAACCTACCGCCGTTCTGGGGCAGAAACTATCCGGAAAGACGTCAAGGTCGCTGATGCATTACTGCCCGAGCTGAGCGTTGCAACCATTACCTGCCACGCGATCTCCAATCTTTCGGCAACCAGCCCTCCACAGAAGGGTCCATCTGTCCGCAGCACCGCATTCCCAACGAAGGAGAGACCTCTCGGAATAAATAATTAGTCAAGTCAAGGGACGGCTGGAAGGTTCATGACTCTAGCTGAGCCATTTGCGCTTCATCATGAGCCTAATGGAGCACCGACTGATGTCATGACGTCCAAAGCCTCTGGGCAGAACAACTCGCACACCAAAGAGGGCGAGGGGAAGAGAAACCCGAAAGACCAGCCGCTACAGACTAATGGCGGTGCTGCCGTTTGTACTGATGTTGGGGCTTCACATACTGAGGGGTCTACTACAAGGAGCCCGAAAAAGCGACGTAAGGTCAATCATGGTATGCATGGTGGATCTTCTTGGTCCTTCAATGAAGAACATTGTAGGCTAATCCGAGATTGAACATGTCTACACAGCATGCATCTACTGTCGAAGATCCCACATGACCTGTGATCTGGTATGCCTCCCGAAGGCTCTGTCCAACCTGGCTCATCCATGTCAATCGCACTGCTGACTGTCGCCGTTTTACCGCAAGTAGGAAAGACCGTGTGCCCGATGTATCAAGCGTGACATTGGCCACCTCTGTCATGACGAACCCAGAGAGTCTCTTAAACGGACGAAGAGCGAGCCTGAGCCCGCACCGTTGGATGAGA
This sequence comes from Floridaphiala radiotolerans, assembly GCA_022813185.1. Lineage (NCBI taxonomy): Eukaryota > Fungi > Ascomycota > Dothideomycetes > Floridaphiala > Floridaphiala radiotolerans. The sequence goes on along the minus strand of JAKLMZ010000015.1, from coordinate 448,763 downwards.
AAACAACCTCCAGACATGGACAGTCGCAGTCCGATAATATCCCCGCAGCCAGCTCCGATCAGAGACAAACTCAGCAACAGGGATCTGCACCTATTGGCTTTGAACCCGCTCTGCCGCCACAGAGCCATGCCAGCACAACATCCCTTGTTCAATCGGGTTCCGGCATCGGTGGTCAAGGTAGACTACACGCGACTACCAGTCAACCTTGTGCGTCCTTTCCCTGCCTGTGTGAATCAGGCATCGATTGATTAATGCTCGAAATAGATATGGACTACAATGACTGGAGCTCCGGTAACCATCATCCTTTCCAGGACATGCACAATTATCATCCCTCGTACATGTTCAGCACTTCTGAGGTCACCAATGAATTCAACCTTCTCAACGACTTCCTCAGCAATAGTATTCTGGATGAAGGCGGATTCCCACAGCCAGCGGATTCCCAAGGTGTGCTGCCAGATTCTTCAACAACGGATACTGTGGTTACGCTATCTACTATCCCTGGGTTTCGTACGCCCCAGCAGCAATCCCGGCAGCTGTCCTATCCTTCCAACCCGGAGAGCGTAGTGGCACCGCAAGCTGCCGTGGGTGACAGCATCATACGGCCGTCTAGTGCGGCACCCAACGACAAGGCAACAGAGAAGTTCTACATGACTGCGGCAGACCCAGCAGGCAACGAGCCACCCGAGGAAAGGATGAACAAGCTGCTCAAGGCCAAGTATGACGCCGGTTTACTCAAGCCCTTCAACTACGTAAAGGGCTACCAACGACTGAATCAATATATGGAGCGCAATCTACAGCCTGGATCCAGGCAGAAAATACTACGGCAACTAGACAGATTCAGGCCGAAATTCCGAGAGAGGATACAGTCGTTGACCGATATCGAGTTGGTACTTGTCGAGATGTGGTTTGAACGAAGTTTAATGGAGTACGACCGTGTGTTTGCTAGCATGGCGATCCCTGCTTGCTGTTGGCGAAGGACTGGCGAGATATTCAGGGGCAACAAGGAGATGGCCGAGTTGATACATGTGCCCATGGAAAAATTGAGAGATGTGGGTACCAGTGCTCACAAACCTGCACTATGCTGACACCTGCTCAGGGCAAGCTAGCGATCCATGAAGTTGTTGCCGAAGACTCCCTGGTCAGTTACTGGGAGAAATTTGGCGCGATAGCATTTGATAGCTCACAGAAGGCTATCCTCACGAGCTGTCTGCTCAAAAACCCGGATCCTACCTCAAAGGATCCCCACCTCAAATGCTGTTTCTCCTTCACCATTCGTCGAGATACCCATAATATGTGAGCGGTTCTTCTGCGACGTGAATGTAGTTTTTGTACTAACAATCACCTGCAGCCCTTCAATTATAGTCGGAAATTTCCTGCCTGTCTTCCCCCGGACAGACCCATGATGTCGTTCTCTGAGCTCGGGACCCCAGGAGTCAGCGAGTCTGGAGACATCAAGCTGGATACCCATGTTGAGATTGACCATGGGTGTGTATGTGTTCTCGAGTTTCTGCGGGCAAGGGGACGCTGTCGTGATGGCAATTCTATCTTCTTCGGTGCGCTAAGTACTTATGATACGAGACTCTCACGTACAGCGGAGAGTTTTTGAGAAAAGTCTCACTCACTTCACAATCACGCCGAAACACCGTGCATTGCTTGATCTGCCAAGCCGGATGTGGGTCACCTTGTAAAATCGCAACTGAAATGTACATTTACCATGTAATTAAGAGGTTTTTTTTCGTTCATAGTCCTACTGCGTCCATTCCGCTCCTCGTCTTTGACTGCAGCAATACCTGTCAACTTCAAGGTGTTTGGGCCCACAAATGGTTACTTCACGCCAACATTGTCTGATATTTACAACTCAAACTCAGAGCCGCATTTGCATCTCATCGTCTGCAAGGTTCTTGGATCAACATGGCGCAAGTCTCACGAGGCAGTACAGGGAAGGAGATGCGGCTACAGAAGCTGCTAGGTATGACCTTCAACTTTGAAGGTCGACGTCCGCGAACTAATCCACTGTGTACAGGTTTAGCGGACAGAATCGCGCATCGCTTCCTACACCAGTCCGTTGATGCTAAGCTTGCGGACGATTTAGACTCCGAGATCAACGGTTTCCATACCAACCACTCGGCAAAGGAGTTCCATGACCACCGAGTTATTGAACACAAGGGGACCGAGCTCTGGAATCTTTCAACGCGCAAGTTGCGCGAGCTAGCAGTACAGAGACAGAAAGGAGACGAAACAGTCAGCGAGCAGCGGAGCGCAATTTGCTTGCTTCGCATGTTGGCGCTATTTTTTCTTGATTTGAGTTGGCGGCTGTGTAAGCTCGATAACCTTGGAGGCATTGATGCTGAGGGAGAAGGCTCTAGCCGAAACCTCAGAATAGCCTTGAAGACCGCAAAGTCCTGTTTGGACAGTCATAATTACAGTCATTGTGAGAAAGCACTCAGTATTGCAGCTGGCCTTGTACAGCATCTCCAAGGGAAGCGGGAGCGTGCGAGTCGGGAAGAAGACGAACTTATCACTGAGCCTCTGCGGTCTGAGTTTTATATGCTTCGAATACTTCTGGTACGCTACCATCCTCGTTATCTCTGATTCTCCGCGTTGGTGTTTTTGATACATCAGACAGGCCTCGCATCAGTCTCGACTGGATGTTGCAGACTACTTCTTCAAGGAACTCTACAATGCCTCATTCAGGACCGACAGTACAACCGCGGAGTACATAGCATGTTCTCTCTATGTGGTTGGGAAACACCAGTTGGAGGACAAGCACTTCGATGATGCTGTTATCTGGCTAAGGAGAGCACAGGAATACCTTGACATGCAGAATCAGGAGGGGCTCGGCCCCGAAGCGGATGAACTTAGGTTCAGCATATTGACATCCTTGGGTATACCTTACAGTCGACTTGGATTCGACGTATGCTGAAATCATGACAAGCAAGAGCTCTGGTCCGGTCGAAACGATCTGGTGGAGAGATCGAGGCACGCGAGATTTCCAGAGGTCTGCATCAGGTAAGTCGTGGCCTTCTAAAAGGCCGACGGATTTTAACCCGGCAAGGTACATCCGGGCAAAGCAACAGTTCTGCTCCTTGAACTAGAGTTGATAATGTCGCGAACCGGTCCCAACACCAACATCGATTGCGGCGTGTTTGGCAGTGGTAAGACAAATCTGGGACGGTAGCAGCATGTTCTAATTGAAAAATCAGTCCTTGCTCGACTCGCAGGATCCGCGTCACTGAACGAGCCTATGTTCAAAACGTGCGTTGAGAACTGCCCAAACTCTTCCTCCGTTGGTGCTAAGTTCAAAAGCATACTCCATTACATCCATTTCCTTGGCAACCAGAGGTGGGTTTCCGGAGCAGTTTGATCCACAAACCGCTAATTCAGACAAGCACGCCGTTAGCAATCCAAATACTTGCCGATTTCATAAGTCAATCCTTAGCCGAAGCTGACAATATCAGCTGGCTTGAGAAGGCTCTGGTACTTCACGTCCACCTGTGTATCAATAGCAAGACACCCGATGAATGGATTGGTCATATCCGGGAGCTTGCAGATGATGTTCAGAAGCGCACAGGGAGAACACTGAATAAAAAAGCCACAGTTGCTATACAAATGGTGAAACCGTCACATGCATCCTCGAGCATTTCCCTGACAATTTCAGATGATATGGAAGCACACGGAAACCACCCTCAGAAACAGCCATTCTGGCATAACCCAGGAATGGTGTAATCTTATGCTACATAATCTGTTCGCAGAGGGAGGAGAGGCAAACACCATCAAGATTTTACGGTAAAGGTACTGTAGACATCGATTGGCCGGTTGCTGACTGGTGTACTTTAGGAGGGTTGTTGTTTGCGCGGTAGCTGACGGAGATAATGCTACTGCTTCCTATGCGTTTTCCCAAATGCCGGAATCTGAACGACGGTCTGAATTGACTCTCTTCCTTATGTTCAAAGCCGCCCTGAGAACCAATGATGACGAACTTGGTAACGGTCCTTCTGTTCGGCATAAGATACGGCCTGACAATCGTGCGGGTAGGTTTGCAATCTCTCGACGCAATTACGAAGTATTTCGAAGGAAATCATAAACTGCTACATGCTTGTCTCTTAGAAGCACAAGAGGCAGGTCGCCAACGGCAAGTGCTAGATGTGCTTCAACGGATGGTAGATGGCTATAACGAAAATAGACCAGGCGCGATCAGTCTTTTAGCCCTAATACGGTACGAGATGAAAGACTTGGTGGAAGATGTGCTGATACATGAAGCTGTACCCTCAAGATTCATATCGCGGGCTACGACCCAGAAGTGGACCGAAGCAGGAGTAATGTGCAAGTGGTGTGCGCCTTGTTTGCAAAAGGTGAGCGAAGCCTTGTGACTGCGCAATCGACAACACTGAGCATCTCAGCGGCTTCATACGCTCAAAGCCTGTCTCTCAAAGAGCCTGCAACCGACGCGTTCACTAGGGAGCTAAAATGGTATTCACGTACGATGTACAACTTCTGCCTCCAGCATGAGGTTGAGATGATATACCTTGTGCAGTTGCTAGAAATGTGCGTTCAGGTAAGTATGTCTGGTATGTCTTCAGCGAGTCGCCAGCACTCAATCTAGCATAGATCTCCAAGCTACTTGAAGACATGAGAAAGACGGAAGATGTTTCCGAGTCTGTCAGGCACCTTTACAGCGAATTTCTCTGCGTGGCATCTTACATTGTGCTTGCTAGAAGCGCCGAGGACGTAGAGTTCTCTGTGGGTGTCCCGGCTAGCTCCGAGTTGATAGAGACACTAATCGGCCAGAATCGCTACTACAATCAAGCTCAAGCTCATGCAGGGGAACGTCGTAGGCTTTGGAATCAATCGAAGCTGAATAAGTTACAACTTGAAGATGTTCGAGCAGATCTCTTTTCAAGTTGCCACAAGCTTCTAGAATTTGAGCTCGAGGCAGCTTTCCACCTCCAACATTGGGATCGTGTGGAAGGCATCTTCAAGGTAGATCAGAGCCACTGTCTTGTGCCGCGTCCTCTGACGGTCGATGCGTAGGAGTGCTGGGAAACCGACGGCTGCAATCTCGAAACTGTGGCAGACATTGCTTTTCTAATCCAGAACAGTATGGATAGAACCGAGGCAACCGCAGCACATAAAGAAAGTGAGTTTGCTCAGATGGTCCTTACAACCCCGCTAAACAGAACCAGATATGCTTGCAGTCATTCAGGTATCGTACTGAACTGACTAAATCCTTCTTGTAGTAGCTGAGCCACTCTAGAAGTTGATCAACTTGAGCTGGCGGGCCAGCGGGCAAAATATAGCGAAGGTATCCAAATGGATCCGCTGCTTGTTCCACATCAGTATGGATTCGCACCCAGAAACAAGCATACAATGTCTGGACCAGGTTGAAGAGATTGCTCTGATGTGCAGGACGGTGGGTTTTAGAGACAAGCGAAAGCTGGAGCGTGCCGTTACGGGCGATCGCCAGATGCTAACTGATGGTACAGACAACCCATCCGTATCCTACAGAAGAGCTCGAATGGCTCGCTACTACAAGTCACAACAAAGCTGTTGACTACTACTGCTCAGTTGATGACGCCAACATGGAGCTCTGGGCTACGAAAGCCTTGGGCATATCAGGACTTGTGGATGATGGTGGTGGTCTCCGGCTGCGTTTGGAAGAAAGTTTAATGGAGTTGCGAGGCTACAGAGAAATGCACTAAGGAAAACTTCTGGTAGTCGTAGATACGACAGAGAGCATGTGTTGCAATGGGCAATCGGTGAAATGGAAACAGCTCCGGTTACGTGCGCATGGGACAAACTACGGACAAGATAGAGCTTTGAGGGAACACTTTGTCAGTGCTACAGGGTAGTGCAGTGGATTTGCTAGGACAGCAAGTTAACGTTTCGGGTTGGCCACTATTCTAGTTCGGGTTGCTCTTATGTTCTCCAGTCTACCGTGTCCATTTATCTGTCGTGCGCAACGCCCTGTCGACTAGGCTCGATTCGGTTTGCGGGCAGATGACCCCCGTCCCTTGCAGTGGCGGGGCAGAAATGCGGGCATAACGGGGCCAGACGTCCAGATCGCCAAGAGCACTTTAAGATGAAATATTGCCGTGCGATCTACCTGGCCGTCTGCTAATTACCCGCCAAAGACTCATACCTTACATCTACCATCGCTCGGTGACTCTTTTGTATATCTCGTCCTTACTCGCACCTCTACAACTACCAATTGGCACAACAATCTCCATCTCTGTCTCGGTACTTCATCGTCTTGAACCTCAGAGAGCAATCCCTCGCCGGCAACTTAACTCCAATAACCGCCAATAATGGAGGCCATAAAGTCGACGTTTGCTCGTTGTAAGAAGGAGGGAAGGGTATGTTTCGCGTTCCAGATGAACAAAGGGCATGGTTGACACCGAGTGCTCAGTCTGCCTTAGTCACCTATGTGACTGCCGGTTACCCGACTCCAGAAGAGACGCCGGATATACTCCTGGGCATGGAGGCTGGTGGCGCAGGTATGCGCAACTCGCCGGAGCATGATGAAGGAGTAACGTTAACCTGTCTGTGAAGACCTCATAGAGCTCGGCATGCCCTTCACAGATCCCATTGCGGATGGACCTACGATACAGAAGTCAAACACCGTAGCCCTGAAAAACGAGGTCACCGTCACGTCATGTCTGCAGATGGTGCGGGATGCGAGGAAACAGGGCCTTAAGGCTCCTATTCTGCTTATGGGATATTACAACCCAGTGCTCGCATATGGAGAGGAGAAGCTCATTGAAGATTCGAAGCAAGCCGGCGCCAACGGCTTCATCATTGTCGATTTGCCTCCACACGAAGCTGTGCGGTTTCGTGATGCTTGCACGCGAGGAGGGTAAGAAGTCAACCCGCCCAAGAATCGAAGCTATTGCTAACCCTGTTGTCTGCTCAGCGTTTCGTACGTCCCCCTCATAGCGCCTGCGACCTCAGAGAACCGCATGAAGCTGTTATGCAAGATTGCCGACTCCTTTATCTATGTAGTCTCGAGGATGGGTGTCACTGGGGCCACTGGGACGCTGAACGCAGCGCTTCCTGAGCTACTAGACCGAGTTCATAAGTACTCGGGGAATATTCCGGCGGCAGTAGGCTTCGGTGTGAGCACGAGGGACCACTTCTTAAGTGTCGGAAAGATCGCCGAAGGTGTAGTCATTGGTAGCCAGATCATCAACGTCCTGTCAGACGCCCCCGAAAAGACCGGTGCGAAAGCAGTGGAGGAGTACTGCAGTAGGATTACTGGGATGAAAGATGCTCCCAACGGAGGCCTTACGAGGGAGGTTGGTATAATTGAAGCTGTTGCTGAAGCCAAGGAGCCCAGCGGAGTACATGTGGACGGTGTGATTACCGACGCGGACAGGCAAGCGGATGAGCCTGGACTAGCGGATCAGATCGATGCTCTTAACGGAAACGGCGACGCCGACGAAACCGCTATCCCCTCACGATTTGGGGAGTTTGGCGGCCAATATGTGCCGGAATCCCTTATGGACTGCCTGGCTGAGCTCGACAAGGGATTCAATGACGCGATTAATGATCCGAAGTTCTGGGAGGAATATCGGTCGTACTACGACTACATGGGCAGACCGGGCCACTTGCACCTAGCAGAGCGCTTGACTGAGCATGCGGGTGGAGCTAACATATGGTTGAAGAGAGAAGACTTAAACCACACTGGTTCCCACAAGATAAACAACGCCCTTGGGCAAATTCTTATTGCGAGAAGACTTGGGAAAACCGAGATCATTGCAGAGACAGGCGCAGGTCAGCATGGCGTGGCCACGGCAACAGTCTGTGCCAAGTTCGGCATGAAGTGCACGATATACATGGGCGCCGAAGACGTCCGCAGACAGGCGCTCAATGTCTTCAGGATAAAACTTCTTGGAGCGCAAGTCGTTGCTGTAGAGGCTGGGTCGAGAACGCTTCGTGACGCTGTGAACGAGGCCATGCGTGCTTGGGTCGTCAAGCTATCCACTACCCACTATATTATTGGTTCTGCTATCGGTCCTCACCCGTTCCCTACCATTGTCCGGACGTTCCAGTCCGTCATCGGTAACGAGACGAAAGAGCAAATGCTGGAGAAGCGCGGCAAACTTCCGGACGCAGTGGTTGCATGCGTCGGTGGTGGCAGCAACGCTGTCGGCATGTTCTATCCTTTCTCAAAGGACCCCAGCGTGAAACTGCTCGGTGTGGAAGCTGGGGGTGACGGATTGGACACTGACAGACATAGTGCTACACTCAGCGGAGGTACTAAGGGTGTCCTGCATGGCGTCAGGACGTACGTCCTTCAGAATAAGCACGGTCAAATCCTGGACACCCATTCGGTTTCTGCTGGTCTCGACTACCCGGGTGTCGGTCCCGAACTCTCGTCGTGGAAGGACACCGAGCGAGCGAAGTTCATAGCTGCTACTGACGCCGAGGCTTTCATCGGCTTTAGGCTGCTTTCACAGCTTGAAGGTATAATACCAGCGTTGGAGTCCGCTCATGCTATCTTTGGCGCTCTTGAGCTAGCGAAAAGTATGGAAAAAGACCAGGATATTGTCATCTGTCTCAGTGGCAGAGGCGATAAGGATGTACAGAGTGTTGCGGATGAGCTGCCGAAGCTCGGTCCAGAAATTGGTTGGGATCTGCGCTTTTAGGCATGTATCACTATCGGTTAGACTATGTACATGTTCGGATGATGTACGACTTCTCACTAAAGTTTTTGGTTGTTCAAGAAGGAACTCGCACCGATTCGTAAGCGTGGCACCTTTCGGGGACTCGGACGGTACGCAAGTATCCTTTCAGCTCTCGCACATGCACTATTTCGAAGTGTCAACCTATTAGTAAACACATCTGCAAATTTACTATAAAAGTCAACACAAACGTTCTGAGTGAGACCGGCTGGGTTGATTCTAGCCGAAGCAATATGTGTAAAAAGGCTATCCTGAGCAACGCCAATTCCACACTGTAAAACGTGAGTTCCCACACACGCTCATGCACCCATGGATATCCGTAGAACCGGCCGTACTGCTCCAGCGACGAATGCTGAGCGCCATTCGCTGTGTGCGAGATGGCACAACATAACCTACAAGCTCGGCATTCATCCACCGAGTAACAGCACAAGTTTCAGCCGAAAAACTCTCCGCTGACAAGGCTTTCCCAGGGTTTCCCGGTTGCCCAGACTTCCTCCATCAAGGTCCTGGCCCTGTGTACCTATTTCATGTCAGCTGGCCCCAGCGTTCCTCTCCCTTGCCAGACAATTATAGTCACCTACCTGCGTCATGCCCACCCCTTCTACACTCCTCAACCTCTCCAGAATCTTCCCCTTTTGACCGAAATCAATAGCCTCGCATCCGGCCGTGAATATAGGAAATAACAGGCACGTTTCAGCGGTGCCCCCTTTCCTGACCTTGTGCAGAATTCCCACAATCTCCCTAACCGCGTGCTGCACTTCTGGATCTTCCTTCCGCATGCCCAGAATGCGGCGGTACAAGTGGATCAGTCCTGCCCAATGGAAAGCCTCGTTTGTGGCGTAGATCTCTAAAGAGTCCCAGCCGACTTCGTTCTCGTGCTCAGACGAATCATGACTGCGATGTGTACAGCCTCTGTAGACCCGGTCGCGGCCCAATTGCAGTTCGCGCTTCAACTTTTCCGCTCGATCGATTATCTCAGGAGTCGGTTGCCAGTCGACACGGATGTTGCCAGCATCGTCAAGACGAGTGGTGTTGCACTGGCGAGCCAATTCAGCAATCTGAGCAAGGCTACCAATGCAGCGGGATGTGAAACCGAGAAGACAGTCAATCTCGAATTCGTCTTCTCCGTCCAGGTCATCACTGGTCCAGTAGGAGGTACCCAGCGGTTGATGGTTATTTGTGCCGGAGAGAGAGCCAAGGACGTCAAGGTAAGCGAACCAACGCGAAAGGAAATAGGAAATCTTGTCTCTGCGTTGCACGGCATGTGACCCGCCGCGGGCGATGATGATTTCTCGGGCTACTTGAAGATGCTGCTGCCAACTTATGGGTATGGCAAAGGCATTGGGGGAAATGATCTCGAGTGACGTGAGCATGATGGCCGTTGCGAGGTTGGCATCGGAGATCTGCTCCTCCTTGTGGCTAAGGGCATTGCGAAGATTGGGAAAGACATCCTGAACCCAGTGGGCAATCCGGTTTGCCGGTTCAGCTTGGTTCAGAAGACGCGCGCGATGAGAAGCACTGAAGGCCAGCAGCAAATTCAGCAAGTTTTGGTTCTGAACGGCCATCTGTGGCAGGACATTGCGGAAAGGGTTGCCGGGGCAGTCGTGAGGTACTAGGATCCGGGCGGTGTGATTGAGAAAGTGATGGAAGTAGAGGAGATTCATCGGGTTCTCTGTCAGCCGAGCAGGCAAAGGCTCGAGCGTTGCCGGTATCCTGATTGGCACTGGCTGAGCGTAATAACCTCCTCGCTCGAGAGCAGTATGCTTCGGTTGCGGGGCGAAGCCATAAAACATACCACCACCGTCCTGGTAGTAACGGGACTTATCCGACATGCTTTTTGGACTTACCAAGCTGATGGCATTCGTATCGTCGTTATGTGGCAGATCGTAATCTTCGTGACCATAGTCGAAGCCGTAAACTGTATCATCCTTTGAAGCATCCTTGAGCGGATATTTGTAAGTCAGGTTGGATACTGTGTTGATGGTAGGCACCTCGTTGCTCGAAAGCAAGGATTGCACAGATAACCTCCGAATGTCAGAAGGAGTGTCCTGAGCAATGGGAGGCCGAAACGTGGTCCTGGAAGGATACTCTTCGGATGTAGCCGAGGACCCTGGAGTGAGAGGGTTGACGGTGGGGATTGTGCGGGGAGAATGGAAGGTGTAGCCAGGGGATGGGGTATCTGCCGGAATCTTTTGTGTCGACTGTCTTTCCATAGATTCCGTTTTCCACTGATATTTAGGAGCCGCATGGATGTTAGGCTTGTCAAAGCTGGGACTCAACCGAGCTCGTTTCGGCGTCGGCTCGCTGAAAGTGCTGACGTCCAAGCGCGATGGCGGCCCAAAAGGAGCCAGAGACCGGATGGGGGGCAGCATTGTCGCAGACAGTGAGGGTGACTGTACATTGCTACGATCGCTTGGCGTCCTGCTGTCGTGTTGGCCCGGACTAGTCACACTCGAGGGCAAGGGTGAAGGATAGTCGGGACCTATCCTAGGCTGGGGACTAGAGAGGTTGAGCTCCGGATTCATGGAAGGCTGTCTGTCTGCGAGGAATTGAGCTGGCCTCTTTCTGGCTGTAAGGTTATATTGCTCCAAATTGGGATCGATAAATGCTTCGGGTACTGCGCGCGGAGCTGACGTTGCTGACATTGTCCGAAAGTGTCCAGCGGTTGTTTGGGTTCCATAGGTTGCAAAGACGGGAGCGCTGGACAATTGCGGAGAGTCCTCGACTGGAGTAGCGCCGCGTTTGAAGTCTGATGAGGGAGGACTGGCCGAGAGGCTCCCGGCAAGCTCAAGGTTGTCATTGTCTGGCCTTTTTTTCATCCGGCCTTCCCAGTTGAGACGGATACTGTAGTCACACGCTTCGCCTTGTTTTTCGCAATTGATGCAGCGGGGTTTTTCTTCACCACTTGGGTATCGTCAGCACTGGCGCGGGATGCTCTGTGCCTCCCATAGCTTACCATTTTACTTTACGCGCCTTGCAGGGCCTATACTTATGAGCGATCGTCAAATGGACGTTGGCTTCACGTACCAGCATCCAGTACGACTGCGTTTCTTTGGCTCGCCAGCTCCCGGCTTCTTAGGTCTCGGCATTTTCAACGTCGTAGAAGGGCATCGATAAAAGTTACTCCGTCTGACAGCCTTCAGGAAGCTTTATCGGTACCTTCAAACCATGCCGTGGTACTGTGGTGCACGTGGGGAACGAGGGGATGAGCGGCCGTTTCTGGACCGGTTAAGGACGACCGACGGAGGGAAATGAGGAGTTCGAACGGGCACGAATGTGCATTCCCATGTCTTTCACCATCTCGCGGCTGACCCGTACGTGTTTTCCGCATCTCAAATCCAAACGTCCTCAGCTCTCTTCGTGGACGTCGAAAGTAGTGGGGCGCGGGATGTTCGACTTCGTGTGCCGCGGCTAATAGATAACCTTGACTGCTTAGCTGCATGAAGCTATACCCGGACCGTTGTAATGTAAACCCCGATCGAGATGTATTGCTCAAGCACCTCCGATAGGACAAGAGCACTTGCACCACCGACCGTATGCCGAGGAAATTCCGTTTAGGTAGCATCATCGACGCGCGCCCGTAAGCAAAGAGGACTTCTTCGTTACTCCTCTACGAAAAACATCACGGTCAGAAGCGTTCCATAAATCCTCTGTGGGCTCTTCCAAGTAGCTCACCGACGGAAGCCAGACCCAGAGTTCTATTCTGGCCAATACGCGAAGCATGCCATCTCACGAATTCACCGCCCAGAAGATCGCCGAAAGGCATCCACTACAGCGTCTGAAGTCTCCTTCCAGAAGCCTGTCCGCTGTGCTACATGTACGTATTCCCATCGGAGCCCACGTTGCGCCCTTGTCCGTCTCGATCCGGTGGCCAAGCCTTCGTCCAAGCCATTAGTACTAACCCTTGTCGTGTTGCTGCCCGCAGATTGCTGGTCTCGTTGACTTCGCGTACTGCTATCGCTTGTAAGTAACCGCGCTCACCCAGTGTTGCTTTGCAATGTACAGTAATGGTGTTATACAGCCTGGTGCTCAATCCCAGCCAAGTCAATGATTCTTATGGCTGGCACATGCAGTACCTGACCATTATTGGCATTACTCTGGCTACCGCTACATTCGCCTGTGGATTGCTAGCAGACATCTTGTTGTCATCTCAGCTATTCAAAGTCAAGAATGGCTTGTCCATTACCAGTGCTCCAATGGAGTGTCTCGTTAGCATTTTATACTGGGGTCTACGAATCGTAAGCCAACCTTGCTCCTGCTGGTTCTCTGGCAGCAAAGTCTTCCAAAAAACAGTCTAACAATCATCGAGATTGACCCGAAACTCGTGATGCCGGACTTTGCACCGCCTTTGCACCTACCAACAGATCTGTGCTTCCACCTTTTCCCATCCATACTCCTAGCCATGGATCTGCTTTTGTTCTCTCCACCGTACACCATTCGCTTCATCCCAGCCATAATCTTGTCTGTTACTATAGCTTTCATCTACTGGTTCTGGATCGAGCTATGCTATTCGTACAACGGATTCTACCCATACCCAATCTTCGAAGTGCTGTCGACACCTTGGAGAGCGGTTCTGTTCCTGTTCTCTGCTTTCATGATGTCAGTTAGCACGGCCGTTTTGTTGTGGCTGTATGGCGTTGTCAACGGGAAGGAGCTCGAGCACGATGACAGACCAGGCTATGTCAAGAAAGACACTTGAGGAAAGACGCACGCCGATTGTGGGCGTGACTGAACGCATATATTGGGCCGATGCTGCCTCCGTCTATGTCGGTAGCAACGAGGTAACCTGATTGCGAACCCTATAGAACATTTGTAGACTTATCGTCATAGTATGACTCCCATGGCATCTGTTGTTCACACTCTCGTAGCTCCCGCGTGGTTTCAATGGCGTCCAATCTCTTATTCTACCAGCACACGTGCCCTTGACCAGCCCCATTATCCGGAGTTGCCCGCTCACTCTCCGCTCCGCCTGTAATTTGTCAAAATTTTCCCATGCCTCCTCCGGCATGTATCAAATCTTTCCTTCCCCTAGCGCCTGTTTCAATGGCTTTTCGCCCTGCTAGGCTCCTTCCTAGTTTTTTGGAGCCGGTCTGGTACCCTTGGTAGTAGTCAATGGGACTTCAAATCGCTCTGAACTGGCACTGGACGCCCAAGCAGAACGAAGCTCGCGCACGGTCGCTCGTCCATCGTGTGGCAAAATTCTTCTAGTGGGCTGGAGGGTTGTTGCTCATCTCGAACGGTCCGGTGAGAGTCCAGTGCGTGAAGCCGAATACAGAGTGTCAACGTTTTAAATAATAGCACGATAGAGCTGTGCAATGTCGACATTGTGCTGGTGAATCTGGTAGGAGAAACGGTGATATTAACGTAGCTGCATAGGCAATGGAGCGAACCTGGTTTCTATTACCCTAACATACAACAACCAGAGACGATTAAGCCTGCTTGATTAGCACGGGAAAGATAAATGGCCCGCTTAATGTTACATTCCTCCCACATCCGTTCGTTGCGTCTACGCATATCATGGTCATATCTCTAAACCTTTTTCTTCTTCCTCCTCTTCCTCTCCTCTCCTCATCCTCATCCTCATCCTCATCCTTTTCCCTTCTTCTCCCATTCTTCCTTTTTTTTCTTCTCTTCAGTGTTCACATTTATGCGGTGTCTCCAGCCATACCGTAGTCGGATGCGCCGACCCTTATTCCCCTCATCAAGGCAAGAACCCCCCATCATCCAATGAATAGGCTGACAAGCAAAGTATAGGCCGGATTTCATGCTAGAGCCAAGTCGCCAGAAGGCTAAGGTGCCACGACCACAACAACGTCGCTTGCGGGAGATCAAATCCCATATTGTACGGCGTCTCACCCGGCTGAGAGGATTCCTCGAGGCCTCGCGCAGTTGAACGCCAAACCCACATCAGATGGACTTTGCTATCTGCGCCAGGACAGTAGAAGGATGTACCACGCTGAGAATATGTCGTACATGATGGACTGCCCAATGAAGCTTTTCACGAACGCCCCCATCGAGTCCGTAGCAAAGCACATAGAATGATTTTCAAAGGCATGAATGTATCATGGGTAATCGTTGTCGTTAACCGAAGAACCAGAATGAGCTGGTCTCCATACTGCTTCGGTCCGTGGCGGAGAATCCTCTACTTGTCAGAAGGCGGATCCGAAATGGTGCGGTCGTCGTCATCCTCCTCAAGATTGGCGCCGCTAGGCAGCTGGCAGCCATGGAATGGTAGCTGGTTGATGCCCAGGTTATGGAAATCCGCGGGGATATCCGATTGGAAGCTATTGAATTGCAGCCCGGTGTAGCTGTAAGTGCCGGTATATCGATATTGGTCAAGCGTATTATTACCGGGCTGCAAATAGTTCTGGCCTGAATACGTGGACATGATGAGGTTAGCGCCGGTGCTGATCTGAGGGTGAAGAGCCGGAGCATATGCGTCCCTGTTTTCCCCTAGGAAGCTTCCGTCCCAAGGAGCGGACACGGGAGCCAAAGGTCGCTGTTCATCGAAGGGATGGTGAAACTCCGAAGTCAAGAGCATCATGGGGGCCGGATGGTTGAAAGACAAGTCCGCATCGCGATAGACTTCGACCGGCTTCTTGCGCTTTCTGCCTTTGCCATCGTTCAGAGGCACGGCTGGATCATGACTCCCTGTGTGGAACGGTAGCAATCCACCTCCGTAAGGCTGTTGATGCAGGGAGGGTCTGACATAGGAGGTGGCTCCGTTGAAAGCCCGTTCAGAGAGAGGCTCTCGAGACCATGCCAAACTGTCAGGGTTCCTTTTACGGCGAACAGGAACTTCCGGACTGCTAGTCAACTGCAGCAAATCGAATATCTTTCGCTTCTTAGAGACAGACATGTTCGGAGAGTACACATATTCATCCGGCTCAACCAGCCCTGAATTCTTGACTAGCTGCTCCAAGACGGACACATCCTTCTTTTGATTGCGCTTTTTCTGCATCTCCTCGGTAGCAGAATCGAACAGTGCCATACCGGGGAACTTGACGCCTTTGAGCTTTACTGAGCGAAGAGATTGGCTGTTGTCCATGCTAGGGAGGGAGCTGTCCAGGCTCAAGTCGTCGAGATCGTCGCCATCGGCGGTACTTTCCAATGAATCTTGGTACAAAACTCCTGCAGAACCAACAGCCACTTGGGTAAATGGAACAGGTACAGGCGTAAGCGTCTCCTGCTTGAGCCTCCAAGAGGGGAAATGCGGGCCTTCAATGCCATTGAAGGTGGCATGTCCTAATACGTCGCTGTTACTACTGAAGACAGGAATTGGAGATTCATATTTGATGTGCTGACCACCAAGCCGCGGGTCGATAGAGTCATGCGAGGCAGGCAAAGCTCGCTTCGGAGGGGGGATATCAGTAGAGGATGCGGTCGGACCGCTACGATTACTGACTAAAGACGCAAGGGTCAGCATCGAGCAACCAAGCACCAGAAAGAGAGCAGGTTGTGCCATACCGCCGGGTTTTGACCTCTGTTTCTTCTTGTCTTTGGTGTTCATTCTCTCCGACATCAACCGCTCGACATCCCAATTGGCGTACCATTGGTCGTAAGCGTCAATGACTGCTTTAGACGTGCTGTCGGTCCCCGAACGGACTTTTATCTTATAGTAGTGGGAGAGGTGACTCTTGCTAGCAATATGTGTGAGTAAGTGAGACACGTCGCTGAACCTTGGCTTCTTTGGGCAGATGTTGCAGTGTAACGGAATGCTCGGCGGAGCAGCCATTGTTCGGTCCAAGAGGGCAAGCAAGTAAATGTGAGTCTTTCCCAAGCAATCCAAGACAACGGAAGCAACGAAGCAACAAGAAAAAGTGAAGGAAATGCTGGATGGCGTCGACAAGATTCGCTTCCTCGAAGGATTTGGTCGAAGGAAGAATTAACGGGCAATGAGAAGGAGTAAAGTAGTCGTTGGCTTGAGCAGCGCTGTTCGGCATAAAGCGGAAGGAAGAAGGTCAGGTCGTTCAAGCCCAGAGCCCTGTTGATATGTGGAAGGCTGCTTCCCAAAAGGTTGAGGCTCGATGGGGAAAGATCGCGGCGGTGGCGTTTCTTGAACGCACTGAACCCGAGAGTTTGTTCGATCCCAAGCTCGGCCTGTCAGACGAGGCGCAATAGAGGATAGTTCCGGAGGTCTTTCGTCTGGTGACAGAAAAGCTCATTCGGAAGACGATGTCGATGTCTAAGTTGAGGCAAGTCGCGACGGCCGCTGAAGTTTGAAAGAGGTGTAAGCAAGAGAACTGCGGCAAGAAGACACGATGGCCATCGCGGAGCATCATGTTTCACACTATCCGAAGGCATTTCCTACTGTACCCCTCAGATATAGTTGCTTATTGCCTTTCAACTACTTGCCATGCTTCCCCGCTGGACTTCTTCAGCTTACCTGGCGGAAATGCTTCATTTTATACACTTTGCTGCCAGATTCTTCAGGAACGAGCAGTCCACAATGCCTGAGCCAGTGGCCGAGCTGCTTTGGCATTGCGGGTTTGAAGCCCCTTGAACACACCGCTTGCTCTTGCTGAGTCCATTGCAAGGGACGAGTGGGGTCTACGACAGTGACAGCGCCTCCTTCATTTGAATCCCGCCCAAAATCCGTCTCAGGGCTGGTTTCCTCCCCCATCTTCAGCTATATGGGCTGTTCAAGAGCATGATAACCTGAAGGACTGCAGACTGCTTCATTGACCCAATATCCGCGTGGTCACGGACCTAGGCATGCAACTGTTATAGTCAGTCCCAGAAATCCAGGGCTGGCTGCAGGGGAGACATACTAAACAGGATCAACCTCCACCAGGCCTGAATAATCCAAGAGGCTTAAGCCAGCGAGGCCGAAGACTGTATGGAACACGTCAACCATATCGCCGGGTCTGTCTGAAATGCCACCGTTCTCTGGATCCTGAGAATATATCAGCCACTCAATGCTCGAGCACCCGAAAGTGACTGCTAAGGGGGTCGCAACACACCTGACATTTCAGAATGAAGCCGATCAGCCGCTCGCGGGAGATCCAATGTAGCTTCCCAATCATAGCCATGCTACTCATCACCCACCAGCTGTAGCAGACGTCCTCAAGCTTCTCTGGCCGGCCGTTGAGGCCGCCGCTCGGAAGCTGCCTCTCGCTCAGCCACCCACCAAGTTTTTCTGGATTCACCAAGTCCAGACGGCCGGCGATCGTCAAGGCTGCAACGCACGTGAACACTTGCCCGGCGTGCGACTCGGCACCTGGACTCGTTCCGTATCCACCATCGGAATTGCTGCATGAGATGATATATTCAACAGCTTTGTCCACATCGATGAGAGAGGTCAATCCAAGCAAAGAAAGTGCGTTCAAAGCCCCATACAGGAAGCGGGTGTCGCTTTCTCCCCAGTTGTCCCCAGCAAATGCACCGGTGTCTTTGTCTTGCAGTTGAGCAATAACTGAAACCTATGTTAGACCGAACTACACGGGATATAGACTTTTGGAACATCATTACATTCTCCAACTCTTCGCTTTCCACCTGGGAATCTAGCCTCGAAATCGCCGAAGGCATCCAATGTCGCTATAATCTGAACCGCACTCACAGTGTAAAGCATGTGTGCATCGTGACTGGGTGCAGCACCGAAACCGCCGTTGGAATGCATGCACGAGAAGACAAATTCGAGCACACCGTCGCGTGGAAGCGCTTCCGGACGACCCATGAGATGAAGAGCGGTAATTCCCCAGTACAGACCGCTGACGCGTAGGTGTTCGGTCAGCCAATATTCGAGTTCATCTCTGCGCTGAGTAGGGTCAGTTCTGCCCATTCGCATGTCGCCGCTTCAAATTCAGCACGGGTACACCCAACACACAGTATCCAGGCTTTGAATGTATTTAACATGCTCATCAATGAACAGCCTGGATCCACCAGGCATCAAGTCTTTCGTTCCGCCCCGTCCTGGACCAGCAGCAAGGGACATCGCAGAGCCGGGCCACAGGCATGCGTACTCTTGTGTACTTAAACGGAGGAGATCGAAGTCAATCGATCGGAGAAATCGAACGTGACGTGCAGTTGCCCGCAGGCGATGTTGGAGGTTGCGGTTGAGGTTCGTGCCAAGCCCTTTGTCCCTAGCGCACCTGCACTGTCTGAGGATAAGCCCGCTGCCAGGACCCTGGATCCGAGGTCCGTGCGTCCTGGTTCCTGGTGACAGGGGGAACCACTACTCGTCGCATCTCTTTGTACGGTGTGCAGGACAATCTGCGCTTCCCACTGCGCTTCTACTCTCTCATCACTCCCTTAGGTTACCGGAACCCGTCTACCACATCAGCGCTCTGAACATATCCTCACCCACTCGTCCTGACGTCCAGCTTGTGCAACCAAAACGTCGTGCCCTGCCCTCCCCTCCTTGCACGGTTTCCCTGCGACGTCCTTACATCTACAGATACCCCCCACAGTGATGTAAGTCGCTGTTGCGTCTTCGACACCCGTTCTTGTCTTCCAAAACTTGTCATTTCGTTCCCGAGGTAAGGACCACTGAGAGCTGCCTGCGAGCACCTGCCCCCACACTCCAGCCTATGCTCTTTTTCGTCAACCCCAGAGAAAGTCGCCCTTGTCCTAGTATGAAAACATGTGCTTAACAAGGCTGTCGAGCATGGGACGTACCCAAATTGCTTACGGGAGCGGTCATCATGAGTATGAGGACGCTTGGGGTTACTATGCTTGGACCTTTTTCCCTCGAGGTCACCGCAATAGCTGCATGTGTATAGCTAATATGTCGAACAGTGTGGCCTGCTCGCTACGATCATGTCTGGGGGCGCCCAGATGGGCCCCACACTTCGTAAAGACGATATACCAACATCCCCTACCTTCTCGACGTACTCCTTCAGGCGGCCATCTCATGGGGCTAGCGACGATGACGAGCCGACATCGCCGAGGCTCGGCATGAAGAAGAAGAGCTCTCAGATATTCGGCAATTCATGGGCGTCTCGGTCAAAGGCCAGCCTCAGTCAGGACGAGGCTGATCACTCGGGCCAGGACGTCCCACCAATGCCGCCACTACCGGGGCAGAGGAGCGCGCAGGGCCCTTATGTGGCAACCGGTGGGCCTTCAATCAACGGTCCTCTGGAGATTGCCGAAAAAGACACCGCTCGCAGGGCCAAGTCAGGAAAGTGGCTGTTCCAACGATCGATTAAAGGGGTTCCTGAAGCTGAGAAGGACAAGGAGAAGATAAACAGAAAGGCAAAGCGGCCTGCTGTACCAACACTGGGAAGCAATGAGTCCGGTACCAGTACCTCCGATGATTATGCAGGTCCTCTATCTGCACCCATTGTAAGCGATCGCCGTGACATTGCCACGACAGCCGTTCGAGATATGGGCAACCCATCGTCTGCGTTTCGGAACAGATCTACAGACTCCAGGAACTTGAGGAACCACGGCCACCCACGCAACATGTCGGACGTTGAGGCAGAGGCGGCTGGTGTGCCGTTGCCGAAGGGTGATGACGAGATGAGCATAGCGAGTAAGGATAATCGCATGCTATCCTCCTCGTACAAGGAGGGCAATCCCAGCACATTCTTCTCTACTCTCAAAGCATCTTCATCTAAGGCCGCCGAAGGAATTGGCAAAGCTGGGAAAGGAATCTTCTCCAAGTTGACACGCTCAGGCCCAGGTTACGACATCGAATCGTCACCCATCACCCCACTCTACAATGAACAATTCCTCAACCTGAAGATGTCGCTTGAAGAGCAAACTAGGAGAAGCAGAATCTGGCCGGATCTGAACGGTGCACGAGACAAGTCGGAATTTTGGCTACCTGCAATTGCTTATAGGTGCATTGAGTATGTGAGGCTTCCGAATGTCAGAGGAGCTATTATTGATATCCTGCAGCTATCTGAACGACAAAACCAAGATCGAGGGTCTGTATCGCATTCCTGGAGGCACTGCCCAAGTTAAGCACTGGCAGAAGCGATTCAACGACGGCAAGCTACCAATCAAAGTGTGTCTGTAATACTTACTGACTTGTCTACAGAAACGGACATCAACCTGTTCAATGAGGAGATTGACGACGTCCATACGATTGCCTCCCTTCTCAAAGCTTGGTTACGGGATTTGCCCGAAGAGATTTTCCCTAAGAAGTCGCAAATCGCATTCGCAGAGCATCCAGATACCAAGGCAAAGAATTGGGATGAGTATGGCAAGGAAGTTCCCGAGGTTCTCATCGATGAGATCTGCAACCTGCCACCGTACAATTTCTATCTGCTGTTCGCCCTTACCTGCCACCTGAGCATGCTCCATCACTACTCGAATATCAATAAAATGAACTTTCAAAACATCTGCGTCTGTATCCAGCAGAGTTTGAGGATCGACTACATCCCGTTTGCGATCATGGTTTGTAACTGGACCAACGTCTGGAAATGTTGCGGCTGCTTCACTGAAAGGGAGTACCGGGACAAGGAATACCGAATATTAGGACTGCCTATTCCTCCCCCCAGTACGTTCGATATGAGTGGTCGATGCTCAGCTTCCAAATCGTCCTAACGTATGCATAGAAACTGCCGAGGAGAAGGAGGCCGATATCCGGCCCCTGAATAAAACAGGAACCAAGGAGCTTCAGGAGAAACACTTGGATCTCAATGCTCTAGAGCTGGCCAAGGCTGAGAAAAAGCGTCGTTCGCGACAAGCTCGACAAGCCAGAATGGCCGCCGAAAAGGCTCAACCGAACCAGCCAGATCAAGCCGCGTCCCGCCGATCTTCCTCCCAGTCAACCATCACTCCTATTCGCAGCCGGCCGCACTCAATGCATCTGCCAGCTACCCAACCTTGGCCCGAGACTCCCAGCACTCCTCGAAATGGGCGCGCTGCAAAATTGACCGAGAATGGCATTCACAATGGGCACCTCGAGACATCGATCAAAGGCAGCCAAGCTCCGTTGCTGTCTCCTGTCGCACCACTCTCTCCAATGCAACTCTGAGGAGATCTCGCAAGAGCGCCATGACATCCAAGCGATCAACTCTATCCACGCAAGGGACATCTCTTTCGTTCGGATATTGAGGAGCCCGCTTTGCCACTGCCCCGGTGAGGCCATAACATACGGGACGGGGATGTCCTGCCGTCCTGGCCGGACCCTGGGCTGCCTACATGACAGATCCAGTCCTCACGTACGAGTGTCTTCGCAGCCTACGACTTGAGTCGGACAACATTGCTTCGGTTGACGGTTGAGTATCCCTTCTTGAACCTCCACCGAGCAGCTAAACACAATTCCCTTCATGTACTCACCAACTTCTGAATACCCCTTAGACTTTTCACAGTCGGCGTCATTTCTCGGATGGTCTGACAGGTCATAGCGTCTGCATTTCAATTGGAGTTAGGAAAGCATTGATGTTCGAGCTTATGATGAAGATGGTTCGAAGATGGGGCAGGTGACGCCTTCACGTATGTACAATAAATTTAGCCACAAACATTGAACCACCGGGTTGATGCCGCCTCTTAAAGCACAAAATAATAAGCTTTACTTTTAAAAGCTGACTTAAGAGCTGGTCTTGGTGATAACCAGCAAGCTAGCCCGCGGACCTCCCGTTGGCCAAGCCAATAAGCTTCTGATGAGCATTTCGAGATCGGCCCATACCAGCGGTCGGAATATATCTCGGTCTCTGATACTGGTAGCCCATAGCAAACTCTGCTTTTACCGTCAACGCCCAGCAACGCAGGCAAAAGAACTTGAGCTCGAGAGAGGAGCTCCTCTGAACGCTCCTCATGCACCACAAACCGTAGAGAGCTCTCCTAGCCAGAATGAGCAGCCAAGTGAGATTACCAGTAGTTCGCCGTGCCGTGAAAATCATTACACATCTCAATTCAGGCAGCTGCAGCACAATCGTGAAAGGTCCTTTCGCACGCTCAGCTTAATATGCATCAAGCCCCTTTTTTGTTGCTTCTCCTCTCATTGGCCCTCTCTCTCCTCTCTTGTCTTCTGACCCTCTCCTTCCTCTCGTTTCTACCCTCCTTTCTTTTGTCGCCTGCCTCCCCTGTTTCCCTTTCCTTCTTCTCATCCACCTCTACCAACCAGTCATCCTCACCGTCCTTGTTCCTCCCCTTGTAGCCCCACTTTGGCACCCAGTCCCCTTTCTCCTGATCGTAGACCATCTTCCCCTCACCTCGCTTCTTCGCCTTGATGCCCTTTTTCGCGGCGAAGAGATCCCATTTGGATGGTGCTTTGGGCTGTGGAATGCGCTTCTCTCGCGGGAGAGCTGTAGTAGGTGCTGGAAGGCTGAGGAGAACTCCGTCCTGTGTGGATTGTATGGGGCAAGTGCTAAATAGTTGATTTATGAGGATCTGTGCGGCATCCCGGGCGGTGGACGAGAGAACTTCTTCAGCGGGGTTACTGGGCACGGGGTTGGGATCAATGGCGAGGAGGTTGCCCAAGTCGAAGGTGTAAGGAGTGGGCTTCACGACTGTCACGGACCTGTATGGCAAATCAATGTATGTCCTCTACGAGGGTGTGAAATGGAGCGTACGGTCTTTGCGCTTCTTGGTGGTCAGTCATAGATTCTGGTGGTGACCGTCCGGGCCTGAAAGTTTCTCCGTTGATTTGGTAGGTTCGATGAACGACTGAACGGCAGGCTGGACAATCTGATCGAACTGGCGAGTCGATATGAAAATGAATGCGAGTTTGGTGATCAGATTATCTTGAAGTCCGATCCAAGGTAATTTTTTTTGGAAAGCTTCGCGCTAGCGCAACTGCAAGTTCTCTTGGCATTGAAGGAGTACCCTAGCCTCCGATAACCAACACCGCGACCGTTAGGATCTTACAGCCGCTCTGTCCGGACGTGCTGGACTTATCATTTGCGGAGGAGTAGCGTCAGCATGTCCGCGTCAATATCTTTCAATCGCCTCCCTCTGAAGAAGTCTGTGAGTGCTCTTTCAGCCACAGGCCGCCTTACACCACCCCATGGAATTCCAGTCGTTGCAGGTCCCGTAGCCACCTTTCGGACGAGCGCTCAACTCAATGCGAACCCTATACAGAAAAAGAAGGGTGTCGCGGTCATTACAAAAGGGAGGAAGACACTCCGTCTAGGGAAGAACAAGCCGGTTGCACAATCGAGTGGCCGGCCTCCGGCGCCAGGGGAGCGGAAGGCTATGAGGAAGCGGATCGTGCTTAGCAATACAAATGCTCTGGAGGTTCCTGGTCTGAAAGACATCACTGTGGAAAGTTCGAAAGCCGCCGATGAGATGGAAGGGAAGGTGTACGGCATACCCGGTCGCATTGTGGACTCGCTCAGAGCGGTGGAAGCATTCAAGAACACTCAAGGGTGGCATCTGTTCTGGAGACCGGCAACCCTCATACGACGGCAGACAGTCGAATTGATAAAGCTAGTGGATGCCATTGAATCGAATCAGCAGCAGAATGCGAGAAAAGTTATAGTGGGGGATCGCTTGAGTGGGAAGAGCATACTGCTGCTTCAGGCACAGGCCGCAGCTTTCACCAAAGGCTGGGTGGTCATAAACATCCCTGACGGTAAGGAAAACATTGCAGTCTTGTCTTAGGGCTTTCTAACAAACACGGTATAGCACAAGAACTCGTAATCGGCCATACAGACTATACCCCATCGTCTTCGGAATCGCCCTTCCTTTACCTCCAGAATTCTTACACAGCAACCCTTCTCGCTCAGATATCCAAAGCCAACAAAGCCGTTCTTAGCGAACTCCAAGTCGTTCACACACACAACTTGCCCATACCTCTTCAACCCAATATCTCCCTCGAGCGCCTGGCCGACCTCGGTGCGAGAGACCCCGACATCGCATGGCCCGTCTTTCAGGCTTTGTGGAAAGAACTCACCGCGCCCACCGCCGCGAGCGAAAATCCCGCGCATGCGCGGCTGCCCGTGCTGCTCGCCATGGATGGGCTGGATCACGTAATGCGCAATTCTGCATATCTAGACGCGAATCTCAAACCCATCCACGCGCACGACCTGGCACTCGTAAACCACTTTGTTTCGTACCTTTCCGGCGCACAGGAATTGAACAATGGCGGCATGGTTCTTGCTGCGACGACCCAGTCCAATCGACCCAACTCTCCCGCCCTTCGACTCGCTGTCGCACAGCAAGAAGCCCGCATGCGCGGCACGCAGGCCCCTGGGCAGAGCCCATTTCGACCAGTCGATACGCGCAGTTTAGCGAGCCTGCAAGGGGTTGATGTCGTCAGACTGACTGGTTTGAGCAAGGAGGAGGCGAGGGCGATGATGGAGTATTATGCTGCAAGTGGCTTGTTAAGGCAGACGGTTGATGAAAGTCTTGTTGGGGAGAAATGGGCTCTGAGCGGTGGGGGCATTGTGGGCGAGTTGGAGAAGACGGCCGTGAGAATGAGGGTTTAGTTGCTTGTGTCTGTTCTGGAAACGATAGAGGTTCGGACCGCTAGCGTTTAGGATGCACAGCATACCCATGGTGAAACTTGTAAATCAGCATGTAGCATAGCCAGGCGAAGTGTCTTGAAACTTTTCTTCTCGTCTTAAAATGCTTTCTTATGGTGCCTATCCAGCCACCAGCGTCTGTCTTTCCGTTGCGCCGATACCCAAAGTGAGCGCAATCATATATCCGCCAGACGTAATGACAAGGGCATGCAAGGGGAAAATGTATGGTATGCAAGATGCCGCTGATGACAACAACTCCAAATTCCAGGTTCTTTCAACCTTAGACAGCCCTCTATGTGAGGGGCTTTTATGAGGAGGAATCTCCTTGCTGAATGTCTCTCGCATAGGGTGCAGAAGAGATAAATATACAGGGGTGTGATGTATGCCAATCCTCAAGAGAAAGAGATATTAAGCCAAGTGTATGATCCTCTAGGGAGTGAAGACAGTGAGAGGAAGGAGCGAGCAGATACAGAATGAGTGCCCCTAAGGCAGAAGTGGCCTTGATAGGCGTTGGATCAACCAAGGGGCGATCGATGAGGGACCGTTGTAGTCGGGAACTTTAGGTCTGGGGGCGCATGGTTGTACCCGGCCCAAGTAGCAAGCGGTGCAAATTCGGCTGTTGTCGAAGAGGAGGACAACGGTCCAACCCTAAAAAACTCAGGCTTGAAAGGAGTGGGTTGCGGAGTCTACTGTGGCAGATGATCAGTCGTTAGGGAGCCGGAGAAAATGCTTCTCCCATATCCACCCAATTTGGCCGGCGGGATCATCTTGATTTCGGGCGAGCCACAGCTCACCCTTTTGACCGACGACGTCAAAGATCTACAGGTAAGATATATATTAACACGGTAATGCTCAAGAGGGGCACAATGAAAAGGGGATCGAAGGCGCTCTATCGTCAGGCTGTTGCTCTGAGTCTAGTCCACATCACCGATGTCAATCTGCGTGATGTGTCCCCTAAGTCGGGCAGAGCATGCTGCTATTGCAAGCGCTATACAGAAGATGAAGGTTCTTACCTCGCCTTCCGTGTAAGTAAGATAAGGATAACCCGCTTCTCGTCGAGCGCGGTCAATGTTGAACTCGAAAAGGCTGGCTGCGAGGAACAAGACCTGAAGATCTCGATGCTCTTGCTCCGCGCTCGGAGAAACCGGCCTGGGTTCCTGCGGCGAGTCAGTCATAGGCATGGCTGACGAGAATATTCCAGAGAAGCGCGTGGGAGGTGAAGACTGTCGTCGAAGGTTTTGGTCAGCGGAGAAGTAGGTAGAGCTTGATCCTGGTCGAGTATTGGGCGTGTCTGAGCTTGTCCTCGGGAGCGCTGGCGACGGCAGTACATTTCGCCCCGCAGACGTGGCTGGCCTTTGTGGGAAAGGGAACGCTGCGTCAGTGCCTGACGTGGATCTGGGAACGGTAGATACCGGAGTTGAGGGGCCACGGCTCGATTGCGCAGAGCTGGCTCTCATGCGGCCAGGGGATGGCAGAGGAACGCCCACTGCCAACGGTATACTTGCCAGATAAGGCGAGAAGTTGAAACTTCCACTTTGCCTCTTGAGGAAGTCCGGTGTGGGTAGGACGGGTGACATGTCACTGCCTATTGACTGCGTTCGCTTCGCCGAATCGAGGGTGGCTGGTCGAGGCTTCCTCCCTACAGCGGGTGCACCGTTGAGTGTCGACGTCTCAGAATTTGCTGTCAGCGTCACAGAGGGCGACAGGAAATTCGACGTTTCGGCTAGCATGGAGCCATTGCAAATAGCAAGGCTAATGATACGGGCTTCCATGTACCCATAGTCTGTGTGGAATGCGTCTACGACGTCCTGGAAAGACTTGGGAAGCATGTTCTCTTCGATGATCGGCTTGAGCTTTCGTTCCCATGTCGAGTGCCAGTCCTTCTGGATCTCAATGTAGCTGTGCGTAGCGGCGAGGACTAGCTTCTTGGTGAGGGTATAAAGCTTTGGTAGCTCGTCTTTGAGCGTATCATTGAGAGCCAGGTATTGCTCTCCTTGTTCTTGAGTCTTCTTGTCAACCTTCTCGCCTCTGTCTTTCATCGTCCGGTAGCGAGCATAGTCCACTATCCGCTTCTTAAGCTTCTGCATTAGCGTCTGCGGGCCCTCATATAGGTGCATAACCGTATGCAAGGGGTTGAGAACATGCTTTTGCACGACGGCTTTCTGTTTGAAATTAGCAAAAACGGAAGACGGGGCAAGGCCAGCAACTGATCGAACCACTTACATGCTCCTTTAAGACTGTGGAGGTCAACTCTCGGATGGAAAGGGCGAACTTGCGCCATTTGCTCTCAATCTCCGGGTAGTTGCACTGCTCAACGTCAACGTATGCCTCCAGCGCCAAGATGAGGTTGTTGTATTGTTCAACAAAAGCCTCCGTTTCGGTCAAGGAGTTCTGTACATCCTTGATGACGATCTGGACTTGAAACAGTTGACCGCCAAACTTGCTGCTGGTTGCCTTGTATTCTGGATCTTCAAATGCATCAGAGAGGCCAACTTGCTGCTTCAACTTCTCCGTTCGCCTCCCGAAAGCTTTGGATAGGCCTAAACGGACATCCGACTCTTTCCGCTTGCGGTTGACAACTTGGTCAACTAGGTCAGCACGCTTCTTCGCCTCATTGATGCGGAACGAAGCGTTCGTCATTTCTCTAACCGCGGCATCGAGAGCTGTATAATCGGGATGGTCCTCCGGAGTGCATTCGAGGATCTGCTTGAGCAACAGTGGATACTTCAGCAGGCGCTGAACGGGCTTGACCAGTAAGGAATCCAGGTCCCAGGCTGTAGTGATGTCCTGTGCATTCTTACGGCACTCTTGCAGCCACACAGCGACCTTGGGTTGGGTTTGAAGCTTTTGGAGACGCATGCTCGCCGCTTGATGATTCTTCAGATACTCGCTGTAGATCTTCTCCATACGCGACATGTGCTGACAGAATGCTTCACCAACGGACGTCATCCTGTCTTTTTCATCATCAGTAAACTCTGCACTGGCAAGTGAGGACTGGTCAGTATTGGTGCTATGGTTAGTAGAAAAGCTGCTTCGCTTGAGCCGCCACCGATTTGTCCTGGGCATTGTATAGATGCTCGACGCCGCCTGCTTCAAAGCGTCCAGGAAGTTCTCAGAGAAGCTGACGATCTGATCGGAATTGCTGAAGAGGATGCGCCTATCCTCGTCCTTGATCGTGTCGCACGCGGTGGACGTGCCCCTGTAGATGTCTTCAACGATCTGCATGTCTTGATAATAGGAGAACTCAGTGTCCACAAGCTCCTTGACGAGGTGCCTCCGCTTCGTCAAACGTTTCTGCTCTGGAGTTGGTGAGATGGATTTGGAAGGCGTAGTGGACTCCGACTCGGCTGTCGGAGTCGGAGCTGCTTCTGGAGTGACGGCAGACATGGACGAGCGCTTAGCATGTGCGGGCGTTGCAAACTGTCTCATCTGTATGCTGCTCACGTAAGGTGCCGCTCTTGGGAATGCGCCATCGGGCAGCGGGGCTGGAAAGATACTGGACGGAGGGTTGGCGGTGTAGATGCTTGGTGACACGGTCGGGCGGTCGGGCTCTTGTTGTGGACCCAGGGCATCCATGGTTGCCGGCACTGGCGGTGGAGGAGGGGAGTGGTTAGGAACGGGCGGCTGACTTAAGGTTACCGGGTCTACGTGCTGTTCGGTCCCAGTAGGTATCCGCAAGCCTAGGCCTTCGCCTGCAACATATACTTCTGGCAGGCGGGGTCTACCGTCTGTTGGGAAAATTGGGGCAAAATCCCCGAGCACCTCAGTCGCCTTCCTGGCTTCTGTCATTTGAGCAATGTCAGTAGTGGCTGAGTTTGGTGAGAATCGCCAGTCCTTTGGAGGTGGTGTAGGTCGAAAATCCCCTTCCCCCTCGTCCGGTGCCGGAAGATCGTGCCCATGTGATACAGATGGCTTGGGCCATGTACCAGACGTGAGCTCAGACTCACTTTGGTTGGGCCTGTCCACGTAACTGTCGTGACTTTCACGGCGGCTATCGGTCCTTTGAAAACCTCGAGAGGTATCCCAGCTGTAACGCTCAGTCTCGGCGTAGACCACAGCAGTTCCGTTTCCATCAAAGGCTACAGAGTCTCGAAAAGTGGCGCTTGGTGCATCGTCGTTTTCGATGGGGGTAACGGCAGACCCATCAAGAGACGGTGGGGGCAGTGAGGACGCGCCAAATCGACTCTTCGCAAGCTCGTGAAGATAGAGTCGAATGTTTTCTTCGGTACTCCATACATTCTCGTTGGCTAAATGCGGTGAGATTGCAACAACATTTTGTTGAAACTCGTGAAGCATTTGAGGCGTGACGTATTGGGAGTTGTGGTAATGCTCCAACACTTTGTTTATGTGGCTATACGCATCACTGTCCATTGTCTGTCGATCTGACACTTTCGGTGTGTCCATCAGGGACGACGACCACGTCGGGTCGGGCTCATGAACAGGACCAGTTCGGATGGCCTGACTGACAGAGTCCTCGGGATGTATTGAGATTTCGTCACGGTGGCTGGGGAAGCCGTAGTCGGCTTCTTCTCCATCTTCGTCTCTTCCTTCATCAAATTGGTGCTCCTGCATCGAGGGGCCACGCGTCCCGGTTGTCCGGTGGGCTCTTGGTGTGTTGTCGGTGTCGAGGCGCGTATCAAAGCCTGCATTCCAGAGTGCCGGCTCTTCAGTCCCAGGCGGAGCACCCAACATGATTTGAATGGACTCTCCATCGTCCCGTTCAGAACGCGTGTCATCGGTGCACTCGGTCTCGTTGGTACTAGAGATGTTGCTAGCCCGCATCTTGAGGACGTGGCTAAGAAGCGTACCGGGTTCTGCAGAGGGTCGACTGTTCGCTGGGGTTTCTGAAGCCAAGGTTTCGCGGTGATCTTGGCTTCTGTCCTGCACGTGAGCTCCCTGAAGATAATCCAACGTTTTCGATAGCGATGAGTCTTGTGGCGGTTGTGAATGGTTGGTCCGTAACCCTAGCACAGGCGATTCTTCGTCTTCGAATTCGGTGTTGCCGGTGAGAGTGTCAGGATTGTTCGAAGGAGGAAGACCCTCCATGTTGAGGGTGAGCTTGGGCGCCTCTTGTGCTGCTGCGGTGTGGGGTTGCGTGCTTGAAGGAGAGTCACGTGCACTGGGAAGATTTACGCTGGGCGAGACCTCCCGGGACATTGTGGAGCGTGACAGTGACCGTTGCTCGCGCCGGGCTCGATGTCGGGCGATCTCGGCCTCCATCTGCTCGCTCTCGTGGATACTTTTGGTCATGGCTTGCTGAATCCTTGCTCGCCTTGCAGCAAAGTCGACTGCATCCAAGCCAGGAATCTTTTTCGGCTTGAAGGGATCTCGTGACTGCGTCTCTTTCGGCGGTAGGAACTTCCCAGTCATCTTTGCTCTCGATGCGGATGTAGTGGCGGCAGATACCGGCTGTCTCGGTCTGGAACTGCGCAGGGGCGGTGATTTCTTCGGTAAAGGTGCGGTTATGTACGCCTTCAGGCTGGCGCTGCTGCTGGCAATCCGATTCGGACTGACATCATACCTTCTGAAGGTAGGTTTGGGAGGCGGCGTTTGCCGCGAAGCGTTGTCCCTGCCAGTGCCTGGTGTTCCTGGGCCATTGAGTGATCTGTTCACAGCGTCATGTGAACGAGTTTTCGGATATCCCAGAGAAGACTCGGCCCGCGTCGAAGGAAGTGAGGAGCCTGAATCGGACGCGACACTTGGACGTCGTGCTTTTACAGGGATTTTGGACGGCGGTGAGCGCGCGCTACTTGGGGAAGTCGGAGGTGCTTGTTGCAACTGCGACTTCTGGTCGTCAGGTCGCTGAAAGGTGGATGCTGGCAGAGTCTCTGGATGCAACCCTGTCAGATCACTCCTTGAGCGGCGGTGCTGGGGCATCCTGAACTCAGCCGGGCTGTCGAATCGGGACGGTTGGACACCAAGTGAAGGAGAGATCTCCAGATTTGAGAGACTTCTGCCATGCGAAGCAAGGGACGGCGACTGCTGGATGTTGCTCTCTGAGTTTGTCCGAGGCCTAGGAGGCATTTGCGTCCCAATGCCATAACCAGGATACATCATCCCGGAACCGTCAAGGAACACCATTTCTCCAAACAGCGGTTTGCGGGCGGCCTTTGCCGGTGACTTGGGCGATTTCGAGTTTCTGTATAGATTCGACATCGACTTTGATGCATACGCAGCTGCTGTGGTCGAGGTGGAGGAGTTCCAGATATCTGTGGGCTTTCGGTTTGATGTGACTGTGGTCCTGACCGCGTCGTTTGGCTTGTACGATCTGCTGCGGTATTCTGGCGGCCCTGAGAGACTTTGTAGCTGTGAGCTCGCGGCCGATGCAGATGTGGTTCGGTTGCGCGAATTCGAAAGGGGTTTGCTGTCCACAGGACTAGGGTTTGCAGACTGGTTGAACTGGTCCACCAAGTCCTTTATGGAGCCCTGGTGACGGTTGTTGGCTGTGGCGCCCACCGGAACGAGCGGCTGCAACGACGGTTTGTACGAGGATTCAGGTGCCGTCTGCATCGAGGTTGTAGAATTTATGACAGTGTCCGCCACGCCAGCTTGCGAAGGAATTGAGGATCGGGGCGCGTTCAGGTGGTGAGAGGGAGGTCCGACGAAGATATCGGGGTGTTGTGCGCTTGATCGACGAGATCGGGGTTGATATTGACGGTAGAAGTCGTGAGGGTCCACTGGAAGGTCCTCTGCAGCGACAGCTTCCATGTGAGGATTCTCATGGTTCGGAAAGAAGGTCGGATGAGTTGGCGAGACGGAAGTCATTACACGATCGTCGCTATGATCATAGTGGTCGTTGGCTTGCATCGCTCGGGCATTTGGAGAAGTCCATATGGTTTCGAGGGTGGATACGCAATTGGCGACAACCGGAGCAGTCAAGGGAAGTAGTCGAAGTTGAATTGCTTGTAAACCGTGCAGGGCGTTGTGAGGTACAGGATGGGATGAGGCTCGGTGGAGGTAGAGGGAGGTCAACCTTAAGGTAATCGCTTGTCGGAGAAAGTATGATTTGCTGCGGACGCCAGACCAGGGTATTAGCGACTACTTTGTGAATGATTCAAGATCCCGTTAGTGGATTCATCGGAAGGTCGTTGCAGGTGAATTTAGAATGGAAACGAGCAGTCCAGCGCGATTTTTCTTCAGTGCGCGAGCCTTTACACAGTTCAGGAGGAGCGAGACTGAATTGTGCTGCGGTCATTTCGCGGTGGAAAGTCGCACGGGACGGGGATGGGATGGTATGACAATGATTCCAATGAAGCTGCGCGAGGCCAATCCACCGTTCCCATTCGCTCCCGTTGCTCCGTTCTTCCAAGTTTCTAAGATGCAACCGCGTCGTCGGCGCGAGTAACTAGGTAGGTAGTCGGTCGGTCTGAAGTAGGTAGGTATTATTGAACGTTACGCCCCGTATCCGACCTATCTGTCACAATAATGATGGTCCACCTCCTGAAATCTTTCTCAACGAAGTTCACTCTTACATCTGTTGCCTCATTGCCCTGTGCCTCTTCACCTACGGACGCTGCACCGGAAGATGTTACTGTGATCGGTACGCTAAATCATGTAATATTCTACTTTCCGGCGTGAAATACACACATGAAGCACATCTGCTTCTCAGCAAGCCAATCATGTATACACTCGCCGAGGCCGCCGTGCCTCGTTTATGGAGCTGTGATCGATCTGCATGGTGATGCTGTACGTTTGCAAAGCATCAGCGCAGCATAGGGTAAGGTGTGGTGAGTACTCATCCGCACCCGACCTTTGACAGCCTTGTGCTGGACGCTCGCCTCAATCTTCATCCCCTGACAATAGTCAATGTCTACCGATCATAAACCTTCTCACACGGGCCTTCAACCTTCAACGGTCCTTCGCCTGAGCAATAACGTTTGCGGGTAACCATCCATTGGCTTAAGCGAGCCACTATCGGCTGTCGGTCACTGGCCCCCGAACGTGTACTTCGGCTTGGCTCCAGCCTAAGGTACCTTGGTAGGTAACATGTACTCAATAACAAACGAGACCACAACATCAACGCGCGTGAGAGACCTCGCAATCCGGTAATGGAGATTTCGTCTTGCTAGGATGGGATTGAAGAGGAAGTTCGAAGGGAAAAGTGCTCCTGATGCACAGAAAAGACTTAAGCATGAGCGCCCTGTCAACCTAGCAGATGGCGTTGCAACTGGTGCGACATCACATCCAGTGTTGAGTCGATACTACAGACAGATCATCTCACTTCGTCATTTCGTGCGTGCTCAACTCAAGAATGCTGGAGCCTCAAAGAGAAAGCTCCGCCTGATCTCGCAGGTGGGGACGGACGCATACCGGAACCCAGAGGAAGTAGATTTGGGGTGCTTGCTCGACAATACGCTTGTCGGTATCGTCGAAAATGCAGAATGCGACTTTCAGGAGGCAGACACACTCATAGGAGCTGATCTTAATGAGTTGGCGTCGCAGTTGGAGAACGGCGATTCCACCGTCCTGAGTGATGTCTCCCAAGGCCATGTCACCCAACCACAGATTGTCCGTTCAGCAATATGGCTAGTATTCAAGAGGAACGCCGGAAACCACAAACCAGCGCACATTCTTTGTCATGGCTACCAGCGAGCTTACGGGGTGGGATGTAATGGGTTTGATAGCACCCCTGAATCTGGCATTCCAGGTATCGTAGCCCTTCACCGCAACAGCCACGTGACAACGCTTCAAGAACCGCCATGGTGTATGCTGTTGGACGCCTTGGGCAAACACGGGTCCCACATCATGGTTGATCTTCTTGCCAACCATGGCATCTTCATGCCTGTCTCGGGAGGGCAAGGAAACTATTATCAGCTCAGTGGTAAGTCTTGGAATACAGCGCTGTGACTTCCTAATGACCTCCCAGGTGTCCCCTTACCGGAACTCCAGACCCTTCCCTCTGCGGCTCTTGATGACAAGTGCCCCGTCTCGTGCCTGAAGACGCACGCTAGCGCTGGGACAGGTCCGAGGGTCCGTAGTGTGGAGGAGAAGGTAGCCGCGATCCGCTTCGTTCGGCATCGCATGTTGTATGCGAATTGCAACCTGAACGGTAAAGGCGCTGTGCGCTTTGGTTTGCAGCGTTCCCGTAAGTGGTTGAATTTGTAGCGGATGCGAGACGTCTAACCGATGATAGACGTTCTCAATCGGTATCCGGATGTTGAGGATCTTGGGCAGACAGTTCACGTTATGAAGTACATTTTCCCACGTCAATTCGGGCTTCACAACGTCTTCACCTCAGTGGTTGACTACAGAGAGACGGCTCAGCCTCTCAAGGACTATACTTTCAGAGAGCAAGAGATCGCTCGTTTGGACCGCGAGAAGCGGCATCGGGACGGAAAGCTGCCTTTAGGTATCCCGAGAAGGCTAAGGGGAAAGGCGACGGACCTTGTGCAGAAGATGCGAACTCTGCATTGCAGATGCCCTTATGCTGAACTCGTACGCTACTACTGTGCCTCGCCAGAGAATGAAGTCAATCCGGAGACGGCCTTGGAGAAGCTTGCCACTCCAGCAGCACATGTGTCCGCGTTCTGTAGAGCAGTCGTGATGCGTGTAGTACCGCATGAGTTTTGGGGTACGTCCGACAAAGATTTTGCAAACAGAGATGCGTTCTTCAAGTACCTCGACAAGTTCATCTTGATGAGTAGATTTGAGAGTTTGACTTTGCACGAGGTGACGCAGAACATAAAGGTACAGCTCTTGAGGGCCCTATACAGAACGCTGGAGCCGTTGCTGAACATTGCAGGTCTCGAGACTCGATTGGCTCGATACCCCACATCAGGATCGTAGCGGCAGCATGGCTCTAAGTGATATGAATAAAAGGCGTGAGATATTTCACGAGTTCATGTACTACCTCTACGACTCATTTATCACACCCCTCATTCGTTCAAACTTCCATGTCACCGAGTCCAACATGCACAGAAACAGGTTGTTCTACTTCCGTCATGACATCTGGCGCAGGGCAACGGAGCCATACCTTGGACAATTGAAGGTCTCGATGTTCGAAGAGATGGCTGGTCAAGAGCTCGGGGACACCCTAGATGGCAGAGTACTTGGGCACAGCCACATACGACTGCTGCCGAAACAAGCCGGCCTTCGTCCTATCATCAACTTGCGCCGTCGGGTAGTGGTACGTCGGGACGCGCGCGTCTACCTGAACAAGAGCATCAACTCCGTACTGGAGCCCGCTTACCAGGCGCTGAAGTACGAAAAGGACACGCATCCGGACAATGCCGGCTCTTCTCTCTTCTCAGTAGGAGACATGTTTCCAAAGATCAAGGCTTTTCAAAGGTCTCTTCGGGAGCGGGGAGTACAAAAGAAGCGACTCTACTTTGCCAAGGTAGACGTGCAATCCTGCTTTGACACGATACCTCAAGAGAAGGTGATCCACATGGCCGAGAAACTCTTAGCACCTGAAGGCTACAACATCTCTCGGTATGCCGAATTGAGACCCCCGGATGGCCATCAATACCGGCCTGACTACGCACCGATGAACCCTACTGCAAGATACAAAGCCAAGGCCATAGGGGCGGCTTCCACCAGGACCTTCGCTGATACTGTACAAGAGGAACTCTCCACGAGAAGGAAAGACACCGTCTTCACCGACAAGGTGGTGCAGCATCTGGCCCGCACACCAGCCATGCTCTCTCTCCTCAGGGAGCACGTGAGATGCAACATCATCAAGATCGGGAAGAAATACTACAGACAAAAGAATGGCATACCTCAGGGTTCCGTTGTCTCGAGTCTGTTATGCAGTTTCTTTTACGCTGAGATGGAGAAGCAATGTCTCTCGTCACTCGGCGGCCCCAACCACCTCCTGCTGCGGCTTATCGATGATTTTCTCTTCATCAGTCTAGATCGGGAGACAGCCTATGAATTCTTGCAGATCATGCACAGCGGAAACGTCGATTACGGCATCTCCGTCAAGGCGGATAAGAGTCTGGCCAACTTCGATGCGGAAATCGGTGGGAAGCGTGTAGCAAAAGTTTCGCCGCCTGACAAGTTCCCGTACTGCGGTAATCTCATAGACATGAAGAGCCTGGGGATAAGCAAAAACCGAAGAAGGGCGGCTGGACTGGCACTCTCCGACACGTTCACTGTGGAGTTCTCGCGGATGCCGGGCCAAAGCTTCCATCGCAAGGTCTTGAACATGCTGAAGATTCAGATGAATGCCATGTTCTTCGATACGACCTTCAACACCAAGACTGCCGTACTATCCAATCTGTACCAAGCTCTGCACGAGACGGCGTCAAAGGCGTTCCTGTACCTGAAATGCCTCGGTGCTCACAAGCAGCCGCCGACGACCCTGCTCATGAAAACTGTTGGCGATGTGACCAAGCTGGCGGTCGTCCTGGCGCAGAAGAAGGGTCGACGCAAGGTAGAATGGCTGGGCTATGAGTGTTCGATAGGCACTCATCAAGTGGCATGGCTTGGTTGTACTGCGTTTCTAGATGTGTTCGATCGCAAGCAAACGAAATACGCAGACTTCCTCATGTGGTTGCGCGCTGAGCGGGAAGTTTACGAATCCAAACCTAGTTGGCGTAGAGAAGCTGGAGCGCTGTGTAAGGCTATACTTGGCAGATGAAGTGACCGGAAGCGCTTGGCAAATGGAAGTGCATGGATACTCTTCACATAGTCCAAATTTACTAATAAGGTCGTAATTGCACGAACATCCAGTTTTGCACTTTGCACACAACAAACAGCAGCGTTTGATAGGGCCAGTCTCCGGCCTCCGCGCACAGCAAAGTCGCGCCCTAGCGATCCACTCATCCAATCTCTTTAACGACCCTGTACGTTCTCTGTGTTCCCAGGTACAAGCCATTGGTCAAGAGCAGATGGGAATATTCACAAGAACAAACTACAGTGTGGCACGCAAATCCGCAGCTTACCATCGCTTCATCCGCGGTTTGACGATCAGAAGCATGCCTGCTCTACACAGTACGATGCCTCAGGTATCCGAGGACAATGACGATGACAGCGGGCTTGGAAGCAAGTCCCCGTAAAATGCAGAAGCTTACCGAGTTAGTCGCGATATCCAACTCGTCCGATAAGACGGCAAGATGGCTGGTCGCCGATCCAAGAGAGCTCCAGCAACAGAAAGTTCCGACTGGCCCCAAGAAAGTCGAGGCGGATTTGGGGCTGCTTTAAGAGTGGACAGCGGCATGCATGATTGTGCCCGGTTTCGGTGAAATTGATTCGGTGGGAAACTTGAAACGGGTGGGCTGCAAGCCTCAGTCCGTCTCGGAACACACAACAATGAAGGAGGGGAGGGGGGGGCTGGGGCTTGACTTTCATGACGCCTGCTCTCCCTGCCTTGGTTGATGAGACAGCTTCTGTCGCTGCTGTCCCCATCCGTCTGCCGTGCGACTTTTGATGCTGATGCTGGACTCTGGGGGTTTCAATTGAGTGCTCTCTCACCTCTCCTGTCGAATTTAACACGGGCCCAACAACCCTCGGTTTGTTGTCCATCAATATTTTTAGAGCGTTCGGAATCGACAATCTCGGATAGGCTTCGGAAGCAAGCGAAACCTCGACGCTAAAACGACCGGGACAGGCCAATTGCAAGTCGTCATTAATGCGAGATCAGTCCGTCACCGAGAATACCCCTGAACAATCCGCTGCGCAATTTAGAGAGCAGTAGTCAATCTTGCTTTGTCTCTCGCTATCTTCATGACCCTGGGGAGGTCGTGAAGAGGGAAAAAGTAGACCAAGGCTATGCAGCATCCTTACCAAAACACATCAACGACATTGTCACTCCTTTCTACATCTGGAACGCTCAACAACGGCTGCTGCTGTAGTGCTTGCATGACTGTGCTGACAGACGACTGCAACCAGAAGACGCTGGCCATCATCGAAGAGTACCACCCCGTTTGTGGTCATGAATACTTGGACTTGGAACCTCATTCGCTAGCGGTTGCGTCCAAGGACAGCAGGAGCAGCTCACTCCCTGCCGAACGAAGTACTCTGCTCCCTTCGCTTTCCCTCGATACAGTTAACATCAACACTATTGCTACCTGCGATCGCTCATCCATCCGCCGTCTTACGGTCTCAATGGCTGTTTCTGCCATCGACATGTCTGTCGACATGATCCCTGGGTCTCCGCCGGACCTGACCAACTCGAAATCGAGCAAGTCTTCTTCGTTACGGTCATCAACGCTACTCGAGTCTTCGGCTGCTAGCGACGTTTCCAACTTTGAGGACATCACGTTGGAAGATGTGCAGAAGGCAGCAGGGCAACATCTGTTTGACCTACAATGCACAGATGCCCGGTCTCTGACCAAGGCAAAGTCGCAACGGCCCTCGGCAACACCAGTTGGGGGCAACAGAAACAACACCCAGAGTTTGGCCTCGTTACGGGATTTGGTCAACACCGGGCGACCGCGGTATCCGACTTTGAAGCACCAGGTTTCCGGCGCCTTGAAGGAGAATAGAGATTGTGCGTCACTCAACCTACCAAGCAGTGCCAGACCCATGCGCCGAGGATTTACGAGCCCTTCCGCTCCTTTCCTTCCCAGTAGTGCACGCTCAAGTCAGCGATCAAGATCACCTTCACCCACAACGCGGAGCAATGGGTGGCCCTCTCCGCATCCGGGGCTCAGGAAGAGCACAGATGGCTCGCCCACGAGCAGGATACCGGGCAGGAGGCAGTCATGGCAGCCAGGAAGGAAAACAGTCAAGGAGCTGGAAGATGAATATCATGACTCGGACGATGATGTGCCAGAGGACGCGGTGATATGGAATGTTCCCATCTCTCCGCAGTTGACAAAGGAGCGCTCCAACTCTTCGAGCCCGGAACGTCCTAGCCGTTCCGCAGACGTTGGACTCGGGGCCACAGATTATAAGGCGGAGACGAAGCGCTCCTCCGCCCCTGCTGTGCTGTCGGAGAGCCCGACTAAATCTTCCACCACCGCTCAGAGGCCCAAAGTGCCTTCCAGTGCTTCCACCACCGCCGTACCCGACATCACAAGCTCCCCCAGATTCCGACATAGCTCATGGACCGCTGTGCTGTCCGACCTCTCCGAAGAAGCCAGGATGCTAACCGTAGCGCTAGAAGCGCACGCTGAGGAAACAGAGCGAAAACAGGAGTATGGAACCGCCAAGTTAGGAGTTCCCTCACGACCGACGCTGGAAAAGCAACGGGCAAAGACATCGGTAGTAGAACTACCCCCTGTCCGGAAGGGAAACATCATGATCGACCCCCTACCTATCAGTAAGGAAAAAGAAAAGGTCTTGACGCGGACCCGGCCAAGCTGGTTACCGCCAAAATCACAAAAGGAGGAGAAGAAGCACCTCAAGGAGTATCAGAGGATGATGGCCCATGCGATGGAAGCGGAGAAGAAGAGGGACGAGAAGATTAGGCAAGAGATTGAAGTGAAGAAGGAGACGCAGTTATCCATAAGCCGGATATGGGATCAGCACGTACTGCCTAATTGGGATGCTGTGATCGCCGAGCCGAGGACACGTGAACTGTGGTGGAGAGGGGTCGTCCCAAGGAGCCGAGGGGTCGTCTGGCAACGAGCCATCGGAAACGAACTTCATCTGACAGCGGACAGCTACAAGGTCGCGTTGGAACGAGCGTGGCAACTGGACCGGAGGTTAGTCAACTTGACCATTGAGGAGAGGAAGAAACACAAGGAGTGCTTGTGGTTCGACGCCATACGGCGAGATGTTAGCCAGACCTATCCAGAGCTACGGATATTCCAGCAAGACGGCCCACTCAATGATGCTTTGCTCGATGTCTTGATGGCCTACTCTGTGTACCGCTCCGACGTCGGGTACGTCTACGGCACGCATGTGAGTTTATGCCCAACAGCCCCCCTTCTTTTCCCTGTGCAATCACGGATGCTAACGCAGACACGCAAGCTCGTCGCAGCCCTTCTGCTTCTCAACCTCACCCCATCGGCAACCTTCATATCCCTTGCCAATCTTTTCAACCGCTCCGTCCCGATGGCTTTCTTGATCCACGACACCGGCGCCATGTCCCGTGCCCATGATCTCGTCCTCTCCACCCTGCGCTACAAGCTCCCCAGGCTGCACAAACATCTTACCCAGACGATTGATCTCAGTCCGCAGGAGTATCTGGATCCCATGTTTCGTACGCTATTTTGTCGCGGATTGGGCGTTGATCTTGCGAGTCGGGTCTGGGATGTGTATGTTTTCGAGGGTGATAAGGTGTTGGTAAGGACCGCTGTGGGGATCCTTGCAAGTTTGGAGGCCAAGTTGTATGGCTCAAGGGGAGAAGTATTGGATCTACTGGGTTGGGGAGGCGGGATTGGTTGGGAACTCGAAAGCGAGGATGCGTTCATGAAGAAAGTGCGAAGCATGGGAAAGACGGAGGGGAAGGGAGAGTTGTGATGGAGATATAAGCTCTTCATTGCTGGTGAACGCCTGGTGCACACACTCGTTCGTATGTGGCCTCTGTTTCTGAGCCCTGCTGATGCAGGAGACATCTGTAAGAGTAGTTGCTGGGTTGGATTGATCGGGCTTGCCCGTTGTCTGGGACTTGGTTTTTTTTTTTTTTTTTGAGTCGGGAACTTGTATAGATGGGACTATACGTAATGTGTACATGACTCATGACTATTTTATAGATGGTTCGATGCCACAATGGTTGGCTCCCTAGGCTGGGATAATCCTGAATAGAATCAAGCTTCTGGATGGAGCGACATATTGGCGTAAACTCGAGTTCGCCTTGTTACGGCTTCTTGACTGCTGCGTGTTCAGCTCCAATTCCATACTCGGTACACCGATCGTTCCCTACATCGATTCAGAGCTGAATACAAATCAGGCTTATGCCCATAAACGCGGCCGATTACTAGCAACGCACTTACGTTTCCATTCGATCCCTTACCGGCGGGCTCGAAACTGCCATTCACGCCCAGGCCACACTTACAAGCCCATCCTCCTCTCCCCTTCCAACATCTCAACACCGTCAAGCAGCGCTTGCCCCAGCCTTGCCATCATCGCCTCTCCCGACGCGAGATCCTTTAGTACATACTTTCCCCATCCCCAACCAAACGGTAGCACCATCCGCCTCCTTCCCTTGGCGTCCACCACGACGATCGCATCCAGCGGGCATTTACCACCACCCATGGGATGGAGGAGCCCAAGACGGAGGAAGGGTTGAGTTGTCACTTGGATGATGGGGACAGGCTCACCAGTTCTGGTGAGACATGCTGTGAGAGAGGGGTGGGTGACGGGATGTGGTGTTAAGGCGAGGATTTGAAGGGTGGGCGAGATGAGCCGGAGGTGCGGGAGGAGGGTGCTTGGAGGAGCCGTCAGTGATTGAAGTGCATAAAAGAAGACGAAGGGAACAATTGGATGTGATGGATGACTTGAATGGAAGAAGGACTGCTTTGGAGGGGAGCGTTATGCGATGAGCTTAACAGGGTCAAAGATCTAGAGACCGAAGACAAGGAAACCTGCATGTGGTGACCATGTATGGGAGCCGTAGAAAGGAGATATGGCGGTACCATAGTAGGACATAATGCTCCTCCATGTTTCCCATTGCGCACAGTACAAACATTGACGTTGATGGGTCATAGTTGTTACTATGCGTAAATGGGAGCAGTGATGCTTCAAACCCCCATGCTTGCTCAATTGGGATCACTCCCACTTCACGCTCGTCATTGACTGCTCTTGTTCGTTTCTGAGTAGCCTCGTAGTCGTTCTCCTCAGCAGCACCGTTCTCAACCTCGCATTCTGCGTCCGGTGGCGACCGCGCCCGTTTGCGGTTGGCTTGTTGGTTGGTTGATACTCTGGAGAGGGGCATGTCCAATCCCATGCTCTTGTCAATAGGTTCAGTATGTACTTTGCACTTCATTGCTACACTCTTCGGTGACTGAATTGCAGTTTTAACGAGCAAACCTTGATGACATGACGGTGAACTGCTAGATGGACGGAACACTGTGCTAAGGTATGCCCGCAAGTAAGCTCGTGATGCTCGGTTGCTCAGACAATAGCCTTTCCAGGTGGATGTAGCATCGAGGTGCAGGCAGACGCGCCGGAACGACTACATCAAGCGGTAATCTTGTTGATCAGATTGCATAAACACAAGAGCAGTGCTCTCAAGGTCGCAGAAACTCAAAGTTGCAAGAGAAGACGTGGGTCACTTCCATGAGATAGCACGATAGTGCAGAGCTCGATAAGTTTGAACTTTGTTCTCTGGACACCTCGAAGATAATGGCGAGTCAAGGCGGAACTGCTGCTCTGCAGGCTATGCAAAAGCAAATATGGGAAGGATCTCTGCCTCTGGAAATCAGACTATCACCACAGGATTGCCGAACTTATGATCAAGCGGATCCGTACTTGGTATTTGAGATATCACTCGGCCATGGGCATCACGCTAACAGTCATGTAGATACAATGTCCAAGGCTGGCCTATCTACCGTTCCTGTTAGCACGTCTTCACTCGTTCTTCTCTACATGGCTCATCGAACCCTCAGTATCCGCCCATGAGGGATGGCTCTCATTTCAGGAGGTGCCCCTGAGATGGCACTATCCCATCGGTCTGCTGTACGACCTGTTCTCGGGCGCTGAACCGTGCCAGCCGGACATAGTCCGCAAGAATATCATTGACGAAGAAGACGAAGCACAGTCGTTAGCACCGGCAACCGTTACTACACATCAAGATCAAGCACAGCCTTCGCCGTGGAAACTTACTGTTCACTTTACCGACTGGCCCGATGAGCTTATCGCATTGGATGTCGAAGGGAAGAGCTTAGAGGACTCTTTCATCAACGCTGTCAAAGAGGCGGACTTCATCAGAAATGGAACTGCCAAGGCCGTAATGAGCCTGGGAAAGGAAGACTCGAATCGCTTGTGGAAGGCGGTCGAGGAACGTATGGAAACATGATTATTGATATAAGGACTGGATATGGGCTAACGCTCATTAGACGACCTTCCCGCCTTCGACTCCGTCAACCAAAAGCTCCTCAACGCTCCTGGATTGCCTCTCCGCCATATCCCTATCAAGATATATCTTCCAAATACGGCCACCACGAATCCAACACCGGCAACCGATGAGGAGGTGGCACCTCAAGGTTCCCTCCGAGTGGTCCAGTCACTCGTCCCACCGTACCTCTCTTCCCGTGAGCAGCCCCTGTTCCGTCGCCACTTTGTAAGGTATAATTGACCGCCACAGGCCAAGCACAGACCCTAGGCACCGCATTGCACGGCCTCCTTCCGTCCATCTTCCCCAGCCGGCGGAACCCCCTTCTCGCCCAGCCAGTCCTCCACGGAGCGATAGTGCCGTTAAGCGCTCCGATGGAGGAACTAAGTCGAGCTGCTGCTTACGCAGATGGGTTCCTCCATGTCACGGTTGCTATGATGAGCTAACCTAGGTGTGTCCATTCGGTTGTGCTGACGCCTTGTATCTGACAGGTGTCAATGCCCGTTGCCGGCACGGAGAAGGGAATAGCTCGCCGAGGGTTTAGGACGGGAGTAAGCAGAATTGTACTTCCGGCGTAATTAGGTACTCAGATCGTGACAAGATTAGGAAGATAATCGGGGTAGGATCCAACGGCTATGAACGGACGCTGAGCGGCTAGGTGCAAACGGAGGCATGCTCACTAGGACTTATAAAGCATCACGAAATGACACTCGAAGGCGCAGGAAGCAGCAACTCGGTTGCACAACGCAAATCCCTATGAGAACGTGATCTTTTGTCTAGTAAAATCCCTATAGATTTCGTCCAAGACATCTCTCTTTCTCTTGGACCCTGTCTCGTTTGCATCTATACCGTCTTGCTCGTTCTCGTCTAAACCTGATTCGGGAGGCGCTTCCTCTTCGTCAGCAAGAGCATCTTCACTTGTGCGAGGCCGCCATGCACGGATGACGCCGTCCGAGTGTGCCGAGTAAAGCTCAATGTCGTACGGCCGCCATGACATTGCGGTGGTGCGGTTAACGAGGTTCCGCTGGCGCTTGATCTGCGTGCTGGGAGCAGGATCCTGCTGTTCCTGCCGTCCGCTCACAGCAGGTCTCAGCCTCTTGATGAGCCTGCCATCGAACAGCTCATACATAAGGATCTCTTTCTCGTTAGGATAGAACATTACATCCCTTCCCGGGGATGCCAATGCAGCCGGTGCCAGTACAGGCAAGAGGGTAGAAAGCTGCTTATTCCTGACGGTCGGGCCAAAGCTCGCCAGCGTGTTTGCCCCCGTGCTTGTATCCCATACCCTGACCTTCTCATCATGACCCACCGTAACCACGTGTCTCCCATCCTCTGTCCACACAAGCCCGTTGCACACCCCAGCATGTGCCTTACCCCTGTCGCGCCTCCTTGCACCAGTACTGTGCCCAGCCAGCCCTGAAATCCCTACAGAGTCCTCCATATCCAACAGACCCAGACCACCTGCACTCCGCCGCACGTCCCAGAACCTTACGGTCCCATCCGTCCCTCCGCTAGCAAGTATATGCTCATGCCTGGGACTCCAGCCGACTGTCAACACCGTGCCGCTATGCCCCGCTAGTG
This sequence comes from Floridaphiala radiotolerans, assembly GCA_022813185.1. Lineage (NCBI taxonomy): Eukaryota > Fungi > Ascomycota > Dothideomycetes > Floridaphiala > Floridaphiala radiotolerans. Next base: position 404,259 of record JAKLMZ010000015.1, on the reverse strand, counting down.
AATGCGTGTTGGCCCCCGATCTGAGATCCACCAGTCTCACGGCGGGGTGCTGCGTGGCGCACGCGACAAGCAAGTGGCTGGCAATCGGAGATGTGGCATGGGAGTAGACAACTGAGGCCAGGTCAAAGGACGCGCTGGCGGCCAGGGTTTCGGAGGAGTATATCCGCAAGGTGTGATCGTAGCTGGACGAAAGGAAGGCAAGGGAATCGAAGGGGTAGAAGCTCAGAGCGGTGATGCCAAATTTGGAGTTGGACGTTCTGTCAGAGAAGACGTCAGCGCCGAGAGCAGGACCATACAACGTGGGAATGATGCACCGCGTGGCATGAGGACTTATCCATACGTACTTCTGAACGGCTCCTAAGGGCTGATGTGAGAGCGTGTCGGGACGCGCACCGACGGAGGAGGCTTCCAAGTCCCAGATCAAGATTGACGAGTCCGCACCGCCAGACAGCAGGTAGCGGCCCTCAAACCTGTCTATTGTGATTGCGTTGACGCCCGCTGGATGCGCCAGCGCCGGAAGGTCGTCGCCATCCCGGGCATCCGCAGATACAGGCTGGCAGTGCAGCTTCACGCCGGGAGCAGGCTGGAGCGCGTGTAGCAAGCGTTCATTCTGCACACGCTCAAAAGCGCCGGGGCTGATAGATCCCAGAGCCCGGTTCAGCAGATATGAATTCATTCATGCATCTGTGGAGCAGCGTTGAAGCGGTTTGCATGTCGTTGGCGACCTCTGGGCTTTTCTGGGCTGCGGACGCTTGTGCGGGTGGCTTCTGCTGGCTTGGGCAGATTTCTACGAACTCAATATATTTTGCTTGGCAGTTTCCCGGCACCTTTTGTATTGGTGGTCGCTCTGTCTTGGTTGTTGCCTTTGCGAGAACTTACTATCTTGAAAAGCAGTTTGATGCTGGAAAAAGCTTCGCTTTACCACCACCTTGGCGGACCATGGCCGCGACGGTTCAGGTTGCCAAACCCTCATCTGCTGCTGAAGCCGACTCTCGAACCGCACCGGTCACAAGACCACGACGGCAAGCCACCGTTTATGACGCTGTAGCTGGTACGCACAAGAGCTTCGACGTTGAGAGCAACTGATCTTCAGCACAAACGTCAACGCACAGGAGGGGCATACTGATCACATCACAAAGGGCGGGTATCATCCCATCAGTTCATACGAGATGAGCAACAGTTCAGCACGCATCGCGACACAGCATCGCGATCGAGAGTAGCAGTACCTCCAGAGGAAGTTCTGTTTCGGCGGAAGCAGGCCCCAGTCCGCTATGCCGAACACGACATTTATTTTTCTGATCCTACCCACGATCCATCGCCCTTGACACAGCTACTCCCCGACTCTGATCTGCTGAAAGCCATCCATGGCTATAGCAGCGACTATTATAGCCGCTGCACGGCCCAGGGCGGCAGGAAGCCAGCTTATCGAAAGTTCGACGAGACGGCGCTACTGGCTGCAGGTGTGTTGCTCGAGGTAGCAGCCGGCCAGGTTCTTGGCGCTAGTGGTGATAAGGCCTTGGTCGAGGGAGAGAACGAGGGTGCTGATGCGGGCTTCCCAACTCATTGGAGCGGCGTGCACATGGGGAAGCGGTCGGTCATCGAAAGGGATCGCAAACGATTTGCAAAGAAGCGGAGACGGGGAAGGGCTCTTGCACGTCTAACTTCTGGGGACGACAGCACGCACAGCGCTGATCTGGGGAACGATGGGGTCTCCACGGGGAGCGAAGAACATTCCATTAATGTGGAGATGGACTCTACCACGACCGAAGCATGAGGCTGATGATGGACGGCCATGTCGAAAGCTTGATGATCTTTGAATGTACAGCATCACTCAAGCTTTCAACCCGACATCAGAGCGCATCACCAACCGTTGCCAAGCTGAAGGCTTGATCACCATGCCAGTGTGGTATTGTTATGAGCTTGACTATGTCATTCCTGAGGCACGACATCGTCATGTCACATCCCAAGCAGAACAATTACCGCAACGGACCATGCGTCAACTCGTAATCGAAGATGCAAAGCACTGTCCGCCTTTGACATAATATTGTATGCTGACCGGCGCCAAAGATCGTCACGCTCTGTTAGGAACACTTTCTTCGAATGAATGTGACTTTTTGCTTACGCCTAGATGAAAAGCGCTCGCACCGTTCGTACAAGCTTCTCCGGCACTCTTCTTTGCCATGCCAAATGTCCCGGAGACTGGGCAGTCAATGCTTGATACCGCAGGGGATGTGGCTCCACCTTATTCCCGCAACAGCCTGAAGATGTGCCTCGGTTTTTGCAAGGAAAACGTCGATAGTAAGCTGAAATGGAACATTACTATTGAGCGCTCTGACTGTCGGTGGGAAACATTGGCTAAAAAGCCAGCCGCCACAATGACAGCTTTTTCATTTATCCCACATGGCTCTCGCCGCCGCTTTCTGCGTGGTGGTACGGGATTTCCGTCGAGTCAAGCCAAGCCACCAATCCCAGCTCCAATCACCGATCTGGTGAAATGAGAGACTCCTGCTGACTGTTCTGTCGCTCTCTCTGTTTGCTGATCCCTTGGCCCGGCTTGCCCTCGATCTCTCGCTCGCTTGTACCCGGGTACACCAGAACTGTGCAGCCTGTGTGCAGGAAGCTCGGCCAATGGCAAACCTACAGTACCGCGCTGGAACAGTCCGCCATGAGATAATCCATTCAACTGCAGCGTGATCTCCCTTCTTCTTTCGACCTCTCATGCCTCACGTCGTCATAAAGCCTTCAGAAGGCTGCCAATGCTGGGTGCTTATTGCACGTTAGCTATGGTAGATCCTGGAGTAGACTTTCCATAGCTCTCGGGGCACAACTTCGTCATGAACTGGCTGCGCGGAGTGACTTCCAGACGTTGTTGTATGGACACGACGGCTTCTACTGGCGAAGGCCAACATACCACAGTAGGAAAAACTCGGGCATCCGCGTCTGGCGCTTTGCGGTCTGGGCAAACAGCTAGATAACGCTCGCTGGATACCGGACACGCGGCTGAGGCCAGGACCCAAAGCAGAACCTGGAATTAGAAGTTCAGAACGGAAACGTGTGGCGCTTGCCGGTTAATGCTGGACGCATTGTCCGAAAACGTGACTCTGGACTTTAACCGGCATGTTGAAAGCTGCCCCTGGGGAAGAAAAGTCTCCAACTGGAGCCCCAACATCCCCAATTCAAATCTCCAGGTCGCGCTCGCAGCTGGAGTCGCGTCCCATGGGGGGGCAACGATAAGTGGGAAGATGTCCACAATTCTCGTTCTTGAGTACCATTAGGGGGGGATTTTTTTGGAGCATGGGATGCGACCGGCACTGCTAGCCAGGTCTCGCTTCTGTGGACGGGAAAGGTTGCTGGGCAGATATCATCGCGAGGATCATGCATCATTGGTCGTTGGTGGCGTACTAAATGCCGTGGCCACCGTGCTAGAAGGCGTTCTTGGCCCGCGTCTGAGGAGATGCTTGTCCACACCAAGAGAAAGCGTCGAATGGCTTCAGCTGTGGATCATGAGCTTGTCCTCAAAAACCGACGCTAGCAGGGGCCATGTCTTCCTGCGGTGGATATCATCATTTTTTCTCGAAAGCCGCTTTACCGTATCCATGCGAAGAAGTCACTGTCAAACCCCCTTCGATTGTGGTCTTCCAGCCAATGTACCTGTACCCACAGGCCGAGTTCATCGACTCTTCCAACCAAGATCCACTCCTCGCACAGGGTCAGATCAGTCAGTTGATGGGATCCAGTTTTCCTCCATCGTCTGGACTTTCACGCCCCGGGTAAATGGTAAAATGTACGCGAGTAGTCAACTTCACTACTCCACGATGGAGCTGCTCACCTCCGGGGTTCTCCATCTGGAGACCCCGAATTTTCTATATCAAGGTCGCGCTGCCCTCCCCAGACACAGCTTTCCTCCTCCAGACCCAGCGACTCCTCTCCCTGGTCCCAACTGCAGGTTCTTTCATTCACATCCTGTCAGGTCATCCGCTCCCTCTTCACATTACCTCTTCAACCCCATCCCTTGCTCACAGCTTCCACTGCTGAACGCCAACAACAATGGAGGCAGCAACAAAGGGCACTTTCCGCTTGGCGGGTCGGGAATTCCCCGCCGTCACCTGGTACAAGAACAAGAACATGAGGAACACCTACATCTGCCTTTTGTTCGTCATCCTCACATCCGCCACTAACGGTTACGATGGTTCCATGGTCAACGGTCTCCAGTCCCTGGTGCCGTGGCAAGAGTACTTCAACCACCCCTCTGGTTCGCTGCTCGGTCTCTTCGGTTGTATCATGTCCGTCGGTTCATTGGCCGCCTTGCCCGTTGTCCCCTACACCGCCGATATCCTCGGACGGAGAACCGGTGTCGTCATTGGCTGCTTGATCATGCTTTTGGGTGTTGTGCTCCAGAGTATCTCGATCAACTTCCGCATGTTCGTTGCTGCTCGTTTCTTCCTCGGTTTCGGTGTTGCCATCGCTCACGGTGCCTCGCCGCTGTTGATCACTGAGGTTGTCCACACCCAGCACCGTGCTAGGTTCACCGCCATCTACAACACCACCTGGTATCTCGGATCTATCGTTGCCGCTTGGTTGACCTTCGGCACCAACAAGATCAACAACAACTGGTCGTGGAGAATCCCATCCATTTGCCAGGCCCTTCCGTCCCTGCTCCAGATCACTTTCATCTGGTTCGTCCCCGAGTCGCCTCGTTGGTTGATCTCCAAGGGCCGCACCGAGAAGGCTCTGGAAGTCCTCGCTCACGTTCATGCCAACGGCGATTCTCAGGATGAGGTCGTCCAGCTCGAGATTACTGAGATCAAGGAGACTATCCGCATGGAGCAGGAGTTCGAGGGCAACAGCTGGGCTGAGCTCTGGAGGACCAAGGGTAACCGCCACAGGTTGATCATCTTGGCCACCGCCGGTATCTTCTCCCAGTGGTCCGGTAACGGTCTCGTCTCCTACTATCTCAACAAGGTTCTCAACACCATCGGCATCACCAACTCCAACACCCAGCTCATCATCAACGGTGTTCTTCAAATCGTCAACTTGGTCTCTGCCGTCGGTGCTTGCTTCTTCGTCGACAAGGTTGGACGCAGACTGCTCTTCCTCATCTCCACCGCTGGCATGTTGGTCATCTTCCTCATCTGGACTATCTGCGCTGGTAGATACGCCGTCCACGCTGAAGACGGTCTTGGGTACACTGTCCTAGTGGTAAGTTTATACTGTGCATCTCTTCAGCTGAGTCTCCTGCTGACGGTTTTTCCAGATGATTTTCCTGTACTACATCTTCTACAACTCCGCCTGGTCAGGTCTCTTGGTCGGCTACACTGTCGAAATCCTGCCCTACAACATCCGTGCCAAGGGTATGACTGTCCTCTGGTTGGCCGTCGACATTGCCCTCTTCTTCAACCAATACGTCAACCCCATCGCCCTGGACGCTCTCGACTGGAAGTACTACATCGTTTACGTCTGCTGGTTGGCAGTCGAGTTGGTCGTTGTCTACTTCTTCTACATCGAGACCAGGAACACTCCTCTGGAGGAGATTGCCAAGTACTTCGATGGCGATGCTGCTGTTGTCGGTGGTGCTGCCGCCACCGAGAAGGGTCGCGTTCTCGCCGCGGAGATGGGTGTCGATGCTGAGACTAAGGACCCCGTTGTCGAGCACAAGGAGGTTTGAGGTTTTCATCTGTTTCCATTATAGTAGTTGAGAGTCATGTCTTTCATGCCTTATGCCTATATGGGAGGGTTTTAGATTTCATTCTTTAGCATAGCATATTCTTTGCATCTGTATATAGACTACGCACGAATATTGCTTAATCAATCTTTCAAATATCACATAATTTAGTCCAACATAAAACATGAAGTGATTGTACTGAGAACCGTGATCTAACAATAGTCATGTTATCCCAACAGTAGCTATCTTTCGTATAGACATATATAGATGCGTGTTCTCAATGATGGAGACGATTGGGAAAGGGGCCGATCGAGAAGCAGTGGAAGGCTATATCTAGTCGGGAATTGTAAAGGAAAGGCGCATCAGTATCCGAAGGAAAGAGGACGTGCTTAGAGTGGGCAGGTATGTTTCGATACAGGATTATGCAATGACAGAAAGGTGAGCTACCTCCTTCTCAATGTCGCCGTGCGGGTGCTGGCTACTAAAGTAACCTGCCATTTAAAGGTTCAACGATCAAATCTTTACCCATCGATATATAGCTGGATCTCCCGAAGATGTGGTGTGAAGCTGGCGGGTAGCAAGCTGTATCTCTGGCTTACGGGAAAGGAACGCAGCGGGCTGCCGCAATATCAAGGTGGCAAAGATCGAAACTGGAAAGGGGGAATGGCTCATCTATTCAAGAGGGTCCAAGTCGCGAAATAGCCACGAACGAAATGAACTTTTTGATATTCAGGCCAGCTAATGACAAGACAAAGTACCAACATTGCCCTGTGCTTGCCAATATGACTAAGTCTCGTATCACTTCCAAGATTGCCGTGGGCGGAGTATCTCTTGTTAGGCGCAAGAACACAAATGGAGGAGAAGCTTCTGGTCCGGCCTAAGGCACCAATGAGACGCGGTGTCAGTAAACAGACATGGCTTCAGAGTCATTTTTGAGGCCAAGACACTCGCTGGTTTATCATTCTACTTACAAATGCACCCTTTTCTCCTGCTGCATAGCAAATAAGCACATTCTATAGAGGCCACATTGAATTTCAGTGAAGGAAGCTCAGACCAACCCCGTCATAAGTGCAAGTTAATCTGTCCGTCATCGCCAGGCCCCACCAAACAATATTCAGACGATCTTCCCACCCCCGAATTGTGAAGCATCTGCAGCAAGAGCACGATTACCTATTCCACACCAAGTGCCTGTCTAGCTGGGAACCTCAACGATAGCGTTACGCCGACATCTTCGAACAACCACACCAACAGCGCATTACAATTGGTCGCATGGCTTCTGATTCCCCGACGCCTTCCCAGCCCTCGAATCTCTCGAGTCCCCGGGGACCTCGACCCAGAGGACGGGGAGGAAGAGATGGAACTTTCAGACGACAAGACCTGGCAAGAGACAACCAAGATGGAGGCGACAACGAAATTTTAGGTGACAACAGAAGAGGGCGCGGTGGCCGAGGACGAGGCCGAGGAAGAGGGAGAGGAGGCATTGAGAACTTCCGCAACCCAAAGAGAGCTTCTTCAAGCCAGGAAGAAGACGGGGAGCAGCCATCCCCTGTCGTGCCACCACCTGTGGGTCCTGCGAATCGAGGCAGCTTCGGTGCACGCCTGACCGAAGATGCCGATAAGCAAGAGGGCGATGGGAGGGGAGGGAAGGTGGAGGGTGTGGCACGACCGAGCGGTGCGGTAGCGGAAGGGGAGACAGGTGACGACGACGACGACGTCGAGGCCGAGGTTTGCTTCATCTGCGCATCTCCCGTCGTGCATAATTCAGTTGCACCCTGCAACCACCGGACGTGTCACATCTGCGCGTTACGACTTCGGGCGCTGTATAAGACCAAGGCTTGCGCTCACTGCAGGACCGTTTCCGACTTTGTCGTCTTTACGGATGATGGCAACAAGCGCTACGACGACTTCAAAGACGGTGATTTCTCGAACGTCGACAATAACCTTGGTATCAAGTATGAACATCAGGGCATCTTTGAGGATACGGTGCTGTTGCTACGATACAACTGCCCGGATGCAACTTGCGATGTTGCATGTTTAGGATGGCCGGATTTGCATCGTCATGTCAAGAGCGTACATCACCGGGTAATGTGCGATCTCTGCACGCGGAACAAGAAGGTCTTCACGCACGAGCATGAGTTGTTCACTCCCAGCGAGCTTCACAAGCACCAAAAGTATGGTGACGACAATCCCGGAGCAGTAGATCAGAGTGGGTTCAAGGGTCACCCAGAATGCGGATTCTGCAGATTGCGCTTCTACGGTGATGATGAACTCTACGCCCACTGCCGCGAAAAGCACGAGCGCTGCTTCTTGTGCGACAGACGAAACCAAGGCAGGCAGCAACAGTACTATCTCGATTACAACGCGCTGGAAACCCATTTTAGGAAAGATCACTTCCTCTGCCCAGATACGGAGTGCTTGGAAAAGAAGTTTGTTGTCTTCGACTCGGAAATGGACCTGAAAGCACATCAATTGGAAGCGCATCCAAACGGGTTAACCAAGGACGCAAGGAGAGATGCACGTAGAGTCGACATGTCCACGTTCGATTTCCGATCAACACATCAGCAGCAACGTAGAGATGAGAGGAACGAAAGGCGAGATCGTGGAAGGGGCAGAGGGAGAGACCCGAATGCTGAACCGCTGCCGGTATCCACCGCTCAGTCGCTACGACGGGATGAAGTAGCATTCCAGCGTCAGATGGCAATCCAGAGTGCACAATCGATCGCTCCGCGAACCTTTGGGGGACAGCTCACACAAGATCCCACCCCAGCCTTGGCCGCCAGGCCTGCATCGAGAGCCGTCGAACCGGCTACTGTCTCCACAACACGGCCTTCACCTGCCGTAAACGAAAACTTCCCCTCACTTGGTAACCTCAGTATCAACAACAACAGCAACGTGCCAGCCCCGGCGTCCGCAAGACCAGCATCGCCCTCGCCTCAAGTACCGTTTTCATCATTGAACCCTCAAGAGCAAGCAAGACGGCTTCGCCATGGAGCGGTCACTGAAAGGGCAGCAAATCTCCTTCAGAACTCGCAGACGAAGCTGACGCAGTTCCGAAACCATGTGGCCTCTTATCGTAGTGGTGCAGTATCTGCGTCGGGTCTCATTGACGCGTTTGTGTCGCTGTTTGATACAAGCACGGCCGAATTGGGGAAGCTGGTGAAGGAGTTGGCAGAGATTTTCGAGATCCCTGGAAAGAAAGAAGCTTTGCTCAAGGCATGGTCGGATCACAGGGCCGTGAACGAGGACTATCCTACCTTGCCTATGCCCTCGGCCTCGACCACGAACGCTAACACCATGGCCGCCAGAGTCGGTGCTGCAGCTGGCTCAAAAGTACTACGGCTCAAGTCGTCGACAGCACAGTCCAGTCGCTCCGCCATTGGGACTCGAGCCGCCTGGGGTAGCGCAGGCGCAGCTCCGTCTGCCAGTTCGTCAAATCCGTTCCCTGGTCTCCCGGCTCCCACGTCCGTGAACAGGATAGGCAAAGGCAGAGTAGGGCCAACACCCTGGGCTGGAGCTTCTTCAACGACTTCATCTGCGCCCAGGTCTGTACAGCCCAGCAGGACTTCCACACCAGCGATCGCTGGCAGCTCAGAAGCCTTCCCTGCATTGCCCGCGGCGGCCAAACCTCAGTCCTCCCTGTTCCGCCCAGGATATACTGGCAACGCGGTCAAACGAGGCACTGGAAGTGGTTCAGCTACACCGGTCAACGCTTGGAACAGCGCACCTGGTAGCAAGCTAGGTAGTGCAGATGCCAGCGAAGTGGAGGGCGACTTCGACGATGCAGCCGACGACATGTCCACACAGGTTAATGGTAAGAGGAAGGGCAGAAAGAAGCAGACCTTGTTTCACTTTGGTTGAAGGCGGGTCGTTCGCCTTAGGTTTCGATAATAGCATATGCGTTACCAATTCACCGGTGGAGCGGCAAATGGTTGGTTGGGATCTAGTCCAGTGAATAACTGTAACGGTGATGATCGTGCGTGTATCAAAGATGCTTAGTAACAAAGTATGTTTCTGAATAACGATTGGAACTTCTGATTTAGGCACACTATAGAGCTTCGTTCCAGAAAAGCCCATCACGTGCGTGGGCAAAGCCCTTTACTGAAGCAACAATGCCTACTTGATTTCCCTCCCACTCTTAAGACCAGATGTCACCATGTCAAACCGCCTCGTTCAGGCACAGCCGTCTCGAAGAAGTCAGCAGACTCGGTCCAAACATATCGATGTTATCGACAAACACCAACGGTAAAGCCATCCACTACCCATTGGAACGTGATCTACATTGGGCAGCATAGATCTACAACTACGTGGACTCGGTATGGGAAGCTCTTTCTTTCATTGACCCGCAAGCGCACTTGGGCACCGAAAGCCACCCAACGGTCGGGTATCGAGTCCAGTCAATGTTTCGCGGCTTATACATGTACACCGCTATCTTGAACTGCGTTTCTTTGGTTGACGTTCTTGAGCTTAGCCGGCTCGGGCTTGTTCCTCGAGCAAGCCTTGTTTCCCTGTCCACCTGTACCCGACATTGGTGAGCTGTCACGGCCATCGCTGCCCAGCTCGCTACTGGAATCTCCTTCACAAGCATGAGAACCACGGATGTCTCATATACCTCTCTACAACGATCAAGTGCCGATGCATAGGATTCCCGGACACCGAACTTGAGGAGCAAGAAACAACCATGACAATCTACACTTCAAGACCATCCCCTCTTGTCACCTCGAGGAAAGGAGGCATTTCACGGCAGATCATTGCCTCATATGCAAGGGCGACAAACTTATGTCGAGTCAGGCAACCCAGCAAGTGAATGGAGCCTTACCTGAAGGATAGCCTCACATTGTGCTCCTATGATATTCCCGCATTCTTGACCAGGACTAGCCTGGACATTTCTGCCCAATATGTTCGGTGGTCTTACTAGACTTCTAGAAGACCCGAGGGTATTGGTCGACTTCTTATCCTTTCAAACGTGTCAACATGCTATAACCTACTGGGACTGGCTCTAAGCTTGCAACGAAGTATGAAGATATATGGTTTGCTGCAAGACCTCTGTATTTCGTGGTCTTCACTATTCTTCACGGTCCCTCCTTGACGATTCCGTTCCGTCCCTGAACTTTTCCGTACCGTGTGTGATCCAACAGTGAGACCTCCAAGGGTTTCGCTGGGCTGTTCATTGTCAGGTTGAAACTCTGCCCCGTTATACCTACCCGTCCAAGTCACCGTATCTTACCAGCTTCGAAACATGGGCTCACATGTACGATATCAGCCTGGCTGGAGTGGAGATCAGTTCAGCTTTGGATCGCACCCAAGCGGACATCCAAGGTTGGCGGCCTATGCAAGCAAGCAGTCAGCATGTATGGTTCGGCTCACCGGTCATAGTGCAAGCACAGGAACGATGTACCGCAGTAGGGAAAGTCCACACTACGGAGCAGTCTACGAAACAAGGTAACGCCGCTATGCTTCGATGTTGTTACGACCTCTAATCCCTCGAGCAGTCCCCAGCGTTCTACTACTGTAGCAGCCGTGTACACCAATGGAGTATATCCTGGGAGTGTTCCAGCATCAAGTGTCCAACGACAAGCAATTTATTCCTCCGCAATTAGTTCCCCTCAAACATCACGAAGTCCGCCTTGTTCAGTTTCGTATTATTCAAGTCCCCCATTGCCTGTCCAGGCTTCCGCTTCCCTTTCTCCTCCGTACCAGGGCTCCCAGGCTTGGCGGGATTCTGTTATTTCGGTAGTGGAAGATCCATACCTCTCAGATGACTCCAGGTTATCAGCTTGTATTCCCACATCTGCGTATCTGGGAGGAGAGGCATCGCCGGGAAGCAAGAACCAACCCAAGGTCCACGCCCAGTCTCAAAGGAGACCATCGAACAGGGATGAATTCGATGGCCCTCATCAGCTTCTAGATAAGCCGTATCCGGATGTTGCAGAAGCTCGGGATACCGACATGCCCCATCTACCTACTCATCTCTATGTACACGAACAGGACGATATATTGGCCAAGGTCAATGATCGGTTATCCCAGAGTGCTTTCGATTTCGTTGGAAAGTATCAGTTTCCTATCCCCATAGAGCCGGATAAAAGGCAAGTAAGGGTGCCACAAGATCGGGAATGGACCGAATGGGTGTTTCTGCTGAAGAGGCTAGCCACGAAGCGAAGGATACCTGCAAGGGTACTGTATCAGGGTCAAATCAAGCAGTTCGTAACGGTTCTGGAGAATTCGATGGAGATGCGACATGCCGCAAAACATCAATCCAGGCCTCTGAAGGACGACCGTAATGTGCTGCAACTCATATCCGCCGGCATCCAGGTGACAAAGATGTTGAAAGATGCTCCTGCGATGGAGTATCTTGACCGCTTGTATATGGATACAGAACGAATCATCAATAACAGGCAAAGTACACAAGCTTATACTAAGTAAATGCGGCTACAGTGCGGATTCGGTTACTCTCTGCCATGACCCTGGACTGTGACATGTTTCCGGTTGCGCGAGGGATGGTACTACTCCTTTCTTTTTCTCTCTTTCTCATCTCTTAGCACTATCAACATACGTCGTGCTCATAGGTGTAGATGTTTCGACCTACTGAAGTTCATAACCCAACTCAACCTCCCGGATTGCTCCCTTGGACATTGTTTGGTTTATGTCTGTCCTTTCCCCAGCAAGGGCAGCGCCTCACACCTGACGACGGACGGGATTGCTGTTATAGCAAGTGTGACCAAGGCTACTTCCACGAACGGCCAATTAGCTGGAACACTGCAACGCGGTACTGTACGAGCTATCTCTGATACAGTTCGGCTTATCACAATTTCCATGTCTTGTAATTGTTTTCCGTCCTATCATGTGTGGTTAGTGTACTGTCGCTTTGCCGGCCCGGGTCCTGTTCTTCTCTTTAGCAGTAGCAAGCACCTCTCCGATGGTGCTTTCGTTGCGAACAACAATATGTAGGATGAATTATATCGCCTCTTTATAGTCAACTCGGTCCGAGTGCGGATAGGACGGACGAAGTGGAATTAGATATGGCGGGCTCGCTTCCAGTCAGCCGTCTTGTGACCTCCAGCCATTATTTAGGTATCTGAACCGTGATCAGGAGCTGTTTGCCCGCTTCCTCGCTTCTGGATTTCCAGCGGATATTTTGCGGTTTGTGCAAGCAGAGACCTGGGTTCCATTATTGTCGTCCCGACGGAGGTGCCTCCACACTACAGCTCTTGCGGGTTGTGAGTTGTTATACGACCCCTTTCCGCGACTTGGAGTAACCTGCGGTGGCAAGCAAAGTCGTCCTCTCTGAGGGCACGCAGCACCCTGCAAGTTGGACTGCCGCATCCAGATGGGCTTAAAAAATCCAGCAACTCGGGTGAGCAATTACAATCCGCCCAACAGCTGAAAGATCCATTAACCAAAAGGAATAATGGATCTATCTTTCAGTCAGCATCTCATGTGCTGACCATGCTGTAGGATTACCGGGCAACGTGGCACCGACCAAGCACCCCTTCGAGGTTTTGTCACACAGTAGCATATGTATCTTGCACTGAGACTTCCCGACGCCAGTCTGAGTACTTCCGGGCTGCCATAGGATACGTCCAGCTTCTTTAGCCTCGACAACTGCTCGAGCTATTGATGGACTATAGAATTTAGGCGTTCGTCGAGCGTGTACAATAAGGTGAGGGGGTGGCACGTCTTAGAATGTGATGCCGAGCAAGCCAGTCCTGCCCTGATACCCATTCCCACGACGGGAGTGGCAGCCTCGCTATAGACACGATATGTCCATGGGTAACGTGAGCCATGCATTGAGCGACGACATCACTACTGCTCGGCCCACTCACTCCTGAGAAGCATTCGGCGATGAAGCGATTTGTATGATGCTGGCTTGCTTATGTTGCACAACAGCATCTGACTATAACATTGTTTCTATCTTGAGGGTTGACAAGAAGCACCCTGACGTTCTGAGAGAAAACACCCCTTGCCCATCGTACATGCCTATAGTTCTACATTGCCTTTTACATTACTATCGCATAAGAAGGGCTTGATCCGACTCGAAGATATCGGAGAAGGTGCCGGTGCGAGTCCATCTTATGACCTGCATGCTACAACTTAGCAAGACAACTGCAAGAAGTCGGAGAGTATCTACCTTAGAACATGGAGTCCTGCAAGGACGGCTCGGGAATATCATTAACGGACAAAATCGCTTTCAAAGGGCTTTCTTGTGCTGGGTGGAGACGCTGGACAACGTCACTTCTAGACTCCCATGAACGCGCATGGTGCCCGGTCTAGGATCGCTAGCCCGCTAAGGGTTTGCCCTTTCTCTGCTCCATTCGCTTCACAGCTGCTTGCCTTCTCTCCTCTCTAATGTTTAGCCAAGCCTAAGAGACGCGGTCAGCAACCTTCTCATTCCATGGTATGTCCACTGCACGCACCCAAAACCACGCGCTCAGCTCCAAGAAGCCAAATGCAAACACCAAGCTATTCTGCAGGTTCCCACCCACACCCCGGGCAGTAGCCTTGCTACCAAAGAAGCCATCCTCCTTAAAGAGGTAGGGATATGCCGTCACGACAATGAGGAAGGCGACCCGCATCGGAGCCTGTGCGCTCCAGTAGTTGATAGCATGTTCTTCTGCCATGGATACAGCATTGAGGTCGGAGAGAGCCAGAAGCGCAAAGATGATAGCTGCGAACGCGGTTGCAGGGGTCGGTCTGTCAAAAGAATGAGGGTCATCCTGCCATGTGTGATTAGCTTGTAGGATGAGACCAGAGAGGCTTTTGTGAAGCTCACCAGACGCATTGACTGGCCAAGAATGAAGACCAGATTTTGGTTAATGAGTTTGGCAGGGTCCGTAAGCAGAAAGTAGGCTATCGTGAGATGGAAGAGGGCCAATGCCCGAATGATGGAGGAGGAAGAGATCAAAGGCATTCTGACAACTTTGACGAGCCCGTAAAGTAAGCCTGTAGAGTTTCCAACGTCGTGTATAAGACCACTCCTGGCAGACTGGACCTAACCTGAATGCTCGAGATGTTGGCCCAAGCTCCTCCACATCCGGCTGGCGTGTTGGTGCGGAATCACGTGCGAAGGTTACATAATCTGGTGCCAGCCCTTTCTGGACATCTGACAATGGATTGCTGGACGCTCTCACCAAGATAGAGAGCGGGCAATCCGAGGCGACTTGTATCTAGAAAGTCGTCTCGGGGCTTGCACGTGCGGCAGTTGAGGGCACTCGATCGCGCTGAGGCGCACAACCCGATAGAGTCGGGTGAGGTGCCCACAGCTGAATCTTGCCCTGGAGGGCTAACCAAGAGAGAGTACCGGGTGGTCTGCCCGTCATCTACTTTTGGGACTCGCTCCGTCGAGCCGTCCGCATCCGCTTATCCAAAGCCAGGACAAGGCACATCGTGGCTTCTTTAACCTTTTTCTGCCACGGTCCACCCCGTGTCTCTCCATTGGTGAAAGCTGCCGAGCAACCCCCAGCCACGGGTGATTTGAGCGCCCAGCGGCTGGCTCCAGCCCTTTTTCTTTTGCTGCCTCTCGCGGTGGTATGATTTCTTGAGTTGGCTTTCTCGCTTCGCTCCTCCACCACGCTACTCTTCCGGAACCGGCTTGGAAGAACACATACATACATACGGCGTGGTAGAAGGAGAATTGCGACAAGCCGTTACCCATGCTGAGCTGTAGTTTCCATAGCCATGGTATTCGATAGAATCTTATAATCGCTATACTGAGGTTCGTCCTTTTTGATGAGCTAGTGATCAGCTGGAAGGGTGTGTTGCCCTGCGGTCATGTCCCCGAAAGGCGCCAACGCGCAAGCAAACCATTCAGCCGAAGTGCACGAGAGGCACAGCTGAAATGAGGACATGGACGGGAGACGATTATTTTTCAGTACCACAAGATCGTGCGCCCCTGATGCTTTCATGCACGGTAAGCCGACAACGGGATGCAGTGGTCAGAGAGTGGTGCATGCATTGGAGTCTGTATTCCACCAAGGTGGTGATACGATGGTGAAGAGGGTGCGCCGGTACTGGTGGATGCGGAAGTTGAACTGGTTTGGAGGCGTGAAGATTGCAGGGCCAAGCAACCGTTGTTGGACGCGGTTGCAACAATATTGGGGATATGGTTGTGTCCGGCATGGCACAGTCCGACTTTGCAGGGAAGCCGCTTCGTGTCGCGTATGTTTCTCTATTATTCTCCGCTACAGCGACCAAGGACTTCCACCTCGTGTCGCGTAGGGTTTGCGATGCAACACTGGTCCGTTTGTCCTTGATTTTGGGGATCTTGTGGCTTTTCCGTATCGATTTGCTGCTGTTGATCGCCCGTATCTGGACCAGGAGGGCCACAGGTTACGGGTGCAGGCAGGTGCTGTGAAACTACCCACCCATCCACCCCCAAAGCAAATTACGAAGCATGCTGCAGAGCCCGTCAGTGGGCAAATCGAAACATTACAGCAGGCAGCCACTTTTGCATCGGGCGCGAAGGAGGCTTGCATCAATCGGCGAAACTGGTGTGTGTGCGCCAACTATCGTGCCACTCCACAGGTTCAGCTGCAACGCCATGGGTGGATGCTTGCAGGGGCTTATCCGGCGCTGCTGTGATCAAGTCGCCTAGCGCGCGTAGATGCTGTTGATAGGCCTCAAGTCTTTGTGGCCAGAACGGAGGGACGACAAGGTACCTACTCCAAAATTGTGACCTCGAGTTGGTGTTCTCATGCAGACCTTTCAAAACGCTGCCATCCAATTTGCGTTTTGCGCGCTTGTTGGGTTCATCGGAAGTTAAGTTTATCGCAGGGAGCACGCAAGGTACGGTCCGAGATGTAACAACCAAACCGTCAACTCTTTGAGGTATAGACCTTCGATCGGCTGCTTCCCACGCTGCTGATTCGAACACAGATCCGAGCCTTGTTAGACATAACGTAACAATACTGAATGTCGACCTCATGCGGTTCATGATGATTGGTACATAAACCTTAGGCGTGAGTGGTGGTCTCAGGCGGGCTGAAGCCGACAATACCGACCACCAACTTGCCTTCCTTATGTTGACACCGAGGGCGATTTGAGACCAGCTGTCAGCATGATCACAGGCGCGAACCAATTCAGAGCAGCAGCGGCAATACCATCATCGCCCTGGGCGTCATGTTGTGGTTGGCGGCAGTGGCCGAGAGACAGAACTGTCTCATTTCACGTAGTAGTGTGTGTCAGGCCGATTGGGTTCACTTCTGCGACTAGGAAAGGGCATTGAAGGTGCCCACGATTTGTATTTAAGAAAACGGATTGTGGGAGACGGAGATGGCGAACGTCAGCTTGCCCGCGTGTGCTCGATGACTTCCCCTTAACCTGCGTATATAAGGCAGGCTCTTGAGCCTCGCCCGTTGGCAGCCTCAGGCTCGAGCGTGGCGGGTGCCACGGGGGGGTTGCAGCACCTCAGCCGTGGGTTGCGGGGCTCGGCGGCCCATGCCTCGCCAATCCTGTCTTGCCGTGCTAGCGTGCCCGGGATGATGTTCGATTTGGTGTGTCAGGAAAAAGTGGAGCCGGCCACCCTGGCCTAGCGCTCCTTCACCCTCCCAAGCTTCGCGGCTTGGCTGTATGACGGCAGAACCGCTATCCTCTTAGCGGGTGGGCGATTGAATGGGGGAAAGTGTCTCTCCACCTTGGACCTTCCATTTTCCAAACATTCACCTTAACTCCCCTAACCCTGATACACCTGTGTCGTGCTCTTATGAAGCCCCCCGTCCGCCCCCGACTCCTCTCTTCCCTCTCTTCCTCTCCTTCCTCCCCGTCCGTCCCGTCCAAACCCATCCATGACCAACCGTTTGAACCCTTTTGGATGCGATTACGACTAGTTTGACAACTGTTTCCCGCACATCTGTAGCAACATTCTACTTGCAGCAACGCGTACATATACTCTACTGGTACAACGCTGCGGTTTCTGGCAGCGGACCTCGGCGCCTAGTATCCTTGAACCGCTGTCGCAGCCACCACCACATTTCACCCGTCTTCATATAGACTCAGTGAGCAGCTGGCCCTTGATCAAGGCTCTGTGCATCCACAGAGCCGTAATTGCTATCGGCTTGCTGACGCCACCTTCTCCACGTGCAGTTGAACCACATCTAGTGTTTAATCCGAACACTCCCAGCTCCCGGTTCGGTATTGGGGCCCTTCGACTTTATCGCGCATATCCTGCGACAGAATTGTATCGTTTCGTTACCGTTTTGCTGATCAAGGTGCCGTGAGAGTCATCTTCACAGCTGGATCGCTTGTTCGCATCGATCATGGCCAGTCACCAGCAACCGTCGCCTTCGGGCGCGCTGCACCCGCATCACCCTGGGCCTCCTCCTGGACAGATGCAAGCGCATGGTCCCTTGGTGGCCGCGCAAAACCAGCCAAAGACTGCAGGTCAAATCCTTGCACAGGCGAACGAAGCCATCTGGGTCCAGATAGGTATGTAGCTACGAACGTTTCACACTTGTTGTATCTTTGGTTAACGTTGGTAGGTTCGGTATGCGAGCTACAAGGTGAGACGGATGAAGCCACAAAGTCATACGAGAATGCTCTTCGTTTCAACAACTGGTCTGTCCCTGCCATGATGGCCATTGCCAACATTCTCCGGTCGCGGGATCAGTACGGCAATGCCGTCGAGTATTTGAAGCAAGTACTGAAAGTTGACCCCAACAACGGTGAAGCCTGGAGCAATCTTGGTGAGTGCCTCTTCCATCCTTTGGGAAGTGCGCCAGCTCATAACCTGCAGGACACTCCTATCTCATGTTGGACGACTTGCAGCAAGCCTATCAAGCTTACCAACAGGCTCTTTACCATCTGCATGATCCCAAGGTGCGTTTCAGCCAGCAACCCAATCTCCGCATAAACATAGTCTTACATCGTATAGGAGCCAAAGCTGTGGTACGGTATTGGAATCCTCTACGATCGCTACGGTTCGCTCGAACATGCCGAGGAAGCCTTTGCCCAGGTCATGCGTATGGAGCCTCATTTCGACAAGGCGAACGAGATCTATTTCCGGCTTGGTATAATATACAAGCAGCAGCAGAAATTCCAACAAAGCTTAGAGTGCTTCCAATACATCGTTCAGGATCCTCCCAGACCTCTAAGCGAATCGGACATCTGGTTCCAGATTGGCCATGTCCACGAGCAGCAAAAAGACGTAAGTCAGAAGTGGTTAACTTCCCCACAGGAGCTTGCTACTAACCAACACCAGTACGATGCAGCCAAGAACGCATACAAACGTGTGCTGGACAAAGATCCCAACCATGCCAAGGTCCTACAGCAGCTAGGCTGGCTTCATCATCAGCAGAGCAGCAGCTTCACAAGCCAGGAGCAAGCCATTGAATACTTGGAGAAATCCGTTGCAGCTGACCAAACGGATGCTCAAAGTTGGTACTTGCTGGGCCGCTGTTACATGTCGCAGCAGAAATACCCGAAAGCCTACGAGGCTTATCAGCAAGCGGTCTATCGCGACGGGCGCAACCCGACCTTCTGGTGTTCCATCGGCGTCCTCTATTACCAGATCAATCAGTACCGGGATGCTTTGGACGCATACTCACGGGCAATTCGCCTGAATCCGAACATCTCTGAGGTCTGGTACGATCTTGGAACATTGGTAACCGTTCATTCCCACAACCACTCGCTGCAACCTGACTAACCGCCCTGTAGTACGAGTCGTGTAACAACCAGACGAATGACGCCTTGGATGCATACCAGAGGGCGGCTGACCTGGACCCGACAAACATCCACATCAAAGCACGTTTGCAGTTGCTGAGAAACGGCCAGCCTAGTGGCAGTCTCCCTGGTCAGACCCCCGCACCGCCGCACCCGCAAGATGTCCATCCTCAGGCGTACCAGTCCGCGGCCATCACCGGACCGCCTGGCCCCCAATGGGGTGCACCTGCTCCCTCGCAACCGCCTCAAGGACCCCCTCCACCTGCCCTGACGGCCGGCCGCGATTGGAACCCTCGTCCTGCGGAAGCCCCAGCTCCCCAACCACAAGCTCACAACCCCTACGACCAGAGAGATTTGCTAAGAGGACATCCTGCCGCGAGGCAACCGAGTCCCAGGTTGGAGCAGATGAGGCCGTACAACGAACCTGTACGACCTAACCCTCCACCGCACAGAGGTCTGTCCCCCTCGCCGAAGATTCACAACCCGACGTCTAGCCTCTTCCAAGCACCTCAGGCGATTGCGCATCCGCCGCCGCCGCCGCCGCCTCCACCTCCTCCACCTCCACCTGCTGCCGCTCTCCAATCTCAGCAGCCGCAGCCTCAGAGAATCACGAACCCTAACTATAGCGCTCAGACAGCGAATGTCCCACCTCCACCGCTACCACCGCAGAGTGCCATTAATGGATCACATCAACAGGGACCGATGCCTCCGTACGGTCGAATCACAAGCCCTCCGCCAGAGGTGCGCCCGATCATTGAGAAGTCGGCAACCTCTCCTACTGCCGGTCATCCATATCAGACGTATCAACATCAGCCTAACCCCTCTGCTCCCGGTGGCATCGCTAGCGGTGCACCACCGCCTGCATCGGCTTTGGCGGCTGCTGAAGCTGCCGCACGTGATCGAGAGCGTGAGGACCGGACACCTTCGGTTGCCCCCAAAAGATTGCGAGAATGGGAAGATGACAACACAAATGCGGCGAAGAAGCCTGCTAATGAGGAGAATCGGGTCCGACTTGAAGATCACAACAGCCGCCGTCCGTCACCACCAGATACGAAGATGCAGTCTCCGGCCCGTCACAGTCCCGACCTGCGGAGACAGGAAGAGCAACGACGTGCAAATGACAACTACCACCCCTCGGAAGCTGCGCACCATCCACCTACCATCTCCTTGATGCACCACCCCCAGCACCTCGCTCCTATGGCAGAGCCTCCCAAAGAAGAGCGCCGAGAACAGCACGAGCCTGCCGCTCGTAAAATGGACGTCGACGAAGACTACGATGACAGTGGTGATGACGAGAAGCGGCATATGCAGCCCAAGTCGGAGAAGGAGAGTCCGCGCACAACCAACGGTACCAACGGGTTGGCGCATCCTCCTGCTCAAGTGGAACAGACCGCATAGGAGCCGTTTGTTCCTTTCTTCTGTGTGTAGAGGACGTTGTCATTCCCCTTACCTTCATCCATCGGCCTTTGCAGATGCGATCGCACGTTGCGGCTAAGGTACATGCTTGGTTGTATCTAATCACCAATGGGCAGGAGCTCGGGCGATGGTTTTGTTCTACCTGTATTTAGCTTGACATTAGGCTCCATAAGGCTTTATCATGAAGTGGAAACATTCGGTCGGAGTTGTTGTTCCATGTAGGTCAACCGTTTGTATGTGAGAAGGGTGCCGAAGGACACATGATCTTAGGTGGCAATGTTAGAGTCGTGTTTCTCAATGAAAACAATCAATTCAAGAGCACTCAGGCTTGCAAACACCATGATCTCTGTGTCACGTGTAAATCTTAGATCATGTTCATTCCAACGACAGAGTATGAATAACAGGAACCCATCGTATCCCACTCCGCGGAGTTGGGCGAGTACCTGATATGCTGCTTGGTACATATGTGGCAATCAGCACATTAAGACAACAATGGATGATAGTTATATGATGTAAGCGAAGAGTGGCATATTATTACTTGAGAGGGAGCTACCATGGCCGATGTTACAACTCGCTTTACTCATCTCTCATGAAGGCGTCCAAGAACTGATTCCTGGCAATGATGCTTCGTATCTTCTTTCCAAAGATCCATAGAGGGACCGTCAAAGCGCAGACAGCCAAGAAACAAGCACCCAACACGTTGAACACAGCGAGCGGTCCGGCTTTTGCGAGCCAGTCGTTGACGAAGTAGGTGAGACCGAACGTCAACAGATTCCGTGCGTTGATAGCAACGAAAGCCTCCTCGGCAAGGTTAGGATAACTGTCGAGCACATAGCCGAAAACACAGGTGCTGCCAAAGGCAAGAGCCATGTTGGCAAGACCAAACGTCAAAACGGGACCGGTCCAATGCGTCTGGTAGTGCACAGTGGCACCGAAACCAAAGAAACCGACCGTTCCCAAGATGACGACGACCGTCATGAGAACCAGTCGGAACTCGGGTTCGTAGATACCATGGTTGTGCTTGGTCAACTTCAGACATATCCAGTCGTTCAGCGGACCGGAAATGAGTTCTCCAACGATGGTCAGGATGAAGGGCGACAGCGAAATCAAGCCGACCTGGGAAACGCTGAAGTTGTACGGCGGTTGGACGAAAATCACACCGTTGACGACGGAGAACACCACGATCCATGTCAGCGTCGTACCGTAGATGAGGAAGGCCCAGAGCACGGCAGGGTACCAGAAGACGATGAACGGACGGGCCATGATCTTCAGGAGCGGGGCGTCGGAGTACCTCCCAGTGAAGATGCGCAAGGATTGCCAGTACGTCATCTTCGGTGGTGGAGGGTTTCGGTGGGATGGTACTTGCTCAATGCGGAACTCGTCCTTCTTTTCTACATCGGAAACCCGTCCCTCCACGTCCGCGGCGGTGTCTCGGGGAATGGCAAGGGGCGGGTCCCGGATGTACGAGGTTTCTGGCACGTAGAAGAAGACCGCAAAGACGAAGATGCCGAAGAAGATGGCGCAGATGCCGAAAGTCCAGCGGTACCCGAGGTCCTCAATGATGTAGCCTGACACAAGACCACCGCCGGCGATACCGCACAGCAGGAACAGATTCCAGATGGCGATGCGTGTAGCTCTCTGATGGACGAAGTACATGTCCGCAATCGTCGCTTGGACAAGAACCTCGTATGGCGCCATACCAACACCAGCGATTACTCGACTTGCCAGGAAAGAGTTGTATTGTGTCGTAATGGCGCCCCATACGCTGGTCGCGAACATGATGATGATGGCAACAATATACCTAGTCTCGTCAGCGTGCCGGCCGCGCCTTTGGTTGGGCTACTTTATGCTTACACAGGTCTCTTTCCCCAAATCTTGGCCAATGGGTTCAGAATGAACAAACTCAGGCCAATTACCAGAATAAGCCATGCAGTAGCCTGACTGAGTGTGTTGATGCTAATTCCCAGCTCTTGCGATACAGGCACGAAACCGGGACTGAGCATAGGACCGTATGCTCCGACGACTGCGGCGCTCAGGCCTACAATGAGCAGGATGAGATCCTTCTTGTATAGCGGCCACTGCATCCCATGTTAGTGGTAGTCCCTCTGCTCTGCCTAGGTGGGGTTGGGCAAAACACGTACGTTCAGAGGGTCGTTCGGGTCGTCTGAGGGTTGGGGAACCAGCAAGACGTGGGAGTATCTGCCAGTTCCATGCTTGAGGCGCTCCGTGGGGACGTTGCGTAGCTCTTGTGGGATATCGCTCTGGTCATTCATCAAGGCCGTCCCAGGGACGACCTCGAGATGCTTGTCGTCTAAGATGCCGAACGCCATGGTTGTACGTACAGACAAGTTGCTGTCAAGGAGCACGAACGACGATCAGCCCGGGGACACGTCCAGCTATATAAACAAAAGCACACCTGTTGCCCCATGCCTTCAAATGAATGCTAACACCATCACTACCCAAACAGGTAGACCTTGGCTATGGAGGTTGTTGCACATGTTGATCAGTCGGCAATTGATCGAGGTCGGATGCCGCTCCAAAGGCTGGCCAATCAGGAGCATTTGCGCATGGCCAGCTGTGCGGAGAAGCCCCATGGGGGATTCACCTCCACACGAGTCGTCCATGATGTGGGTTTCATAGAGCTGGACGCGAAGCTTTTGTACCAGTGGGTGGGTCTTTGGTCCACTTCTTGAAATGCTGTTGTCGCGTATGGGTTCTTAGTCAGGACCAGTGCGGCTTCGGGGTATGGGCACAGAGGCTCGGGAAAGGTCGGCTGGGCCTGAAAAGTGTGTCGGAAACATACCTGCGATGCCAATGAGGCCGAACTGGGCGTTCCGAAGCGAAGTCCGAGAGCCATGTGGGAAATTACCAGTATCACCCTGCGTGGCTTTAGGCGAAGAAATCAGGGTAGTTTTGTTAGCGTCGGATTTTGCTTCTAACTGACAACCACACTTCTAGGCATACGACTCCTGAGCGTGAGGAGTAGTAGGTTTATTGATATTGATGCTATAATGCAAACTTCTAAGTACACCAAGGAATCTCATCCCAGCACATCCAAAGAACCCAAAGGGATATGAGATCGAGTCTCTCAGGGCAAGAGAACAGCCAGCTACGCAGTGCCTGTCAATTCCTTCAAGACTTCAGGACCCGCTTGGTACGCATGCTCCTCAGCATCATGATTCAATAGCCAGGCCTCCCTCTTCAACTTGATGGATTCTGGATGCTTCTTCAAGAATTCAAAATCCGTCTTGTGCCAGCCATCCCTAGTTGTCTCCCCGGTCTTCTGCGCCTTCCTTACCCTATCATATCTGAGTTTCTCGTAGGCCTGCAAAGCGGCTGGTGCGTTCTCCTTGCCCGCGAGCTCTAGGCATACGGCTATGCACGCGCCGTCCTCCATTGCTTGTGATGCGCCCTGGATTGAGGTGGGTAGGAAGGGGTGGGCGGCATCGCCAATGAGGGCGATCCTATGCTTTGGAGACAACCAGGTGGGAAGAGGGTCTCTATAGACAAGCTTCCAATCGACCAGACGCTCAGCGGGTGTTGCAAGGATGATAGCGTGCACTATAGGGTCCCAGCCCTCGACGACCTTGAGAGCGTCGGCGTGGTTTCCGGGAATTTGCCATCCTTCTTGTACGTCCGCCTGATCCTTGTGCGTGCATACCCAGGAAAACTCCTTGCCGTCTTTGATCGAGGCTGCGAGAAAGTGTACGTCAGGTCCTATCCATGCGGAATGTGTGTCTCCGTTGTTTACGAGGTAAGCTGTCAGAGGGTTTTCCGCCAGCTTCTCAGAGGTCATCCATGCTCGGTAGATGGCATAACCGGATGACTTGGGCTTGTCCTCGGCACCCAGTACTAATGTCCTGCCCTTCGACCTCACACCATCGGCTGCCAGGACCACATCGCCCGCTATTCTTTCGCCATTGGAGACCACACCGGCGTCTGTGTCTGTTTCCCAGTACTCTGTGACATCTTGTCCAAGCTTGATTTCTACGCCTTGTTGTAGAGCATGACGATACACAATACCGTGTATCTCCCCTCGGTGCCCATTGAACCGTTTGCCGTGTTCCTCTTCCTCGTTCCAGACCTGGGTGATGACATCCTCGCCGAGATAGGTCTTGTAATGCAAACCAGTGCTGTTGTGGCAGATGGGGTCGAGTTCCTCCTCTACGCCCGGCCAACGCTTGAAGATGCGGCCAGCATTGGAGCCGAAGCTGATGATGTCGCCCAATTGCTTGAGCTCTTTGAACTTTTCTAGAACTAGTACCGAGTGACCCTTCCGCCGGCATTCGATGGCTGCTGTCAGGCCGGCGAAGCCAGCGCCAATGACTATCACACGGATGCCCGAGGACGGCTTGGATGTGCTGTTGGTGTTCGTGTGTCCGTTGGCGTGTCCATTGGTATGTCCGTTTGCAGCAGAGCCGCCATCAAGGGTAGGCGCCTCTGTTACGATGGAAGCATCTTTGGTAGGTGGGAAGAAGTTGTCGTCTGAGGCCATAGTGTTGAAGTATTCAGTCCGTGATGATTCTGACTGGGGGGGAGGAGGACTGCTCTTTGTATATCGAGACGTACCTTTTAACCCCTTAGAAGATATATACCGTCGGCATCTCTCCGAAAGTATATGGATACTGCCATACCAAACACTGGAACTGCCTCAAACATGTTAAGGATCACTCGGCTGTTGCTCTCGGAGGCATTTGCCGGGAGGGTCACTCTGTGGGCGATACCGAACCCCGCGGGGTAAGTGGCGGCGGGGCGCTGGTGCCCTAGCCTGGGAGTTTCAGGGTCGATCGCCGCGAGTAAGCCGTCGAACGGCAGCAAAGCATCATGGCCAGGAGGGGGGTCATGTTCATCGGAATGAAGCTGTGCGGAGGAATGTATCCAGGGAAGAAGCAATTGCCGAGAAGCTACGATGCTAGAGCGAGCAATAAATCCTTGTGCTCTGCCACATTGGTTGGTGCGGCTGCATCCTCATTATTTCGACTCAGTTTACAGACAACAGATACCAAAAGATGGCCGTTTTGAGCCTCTTGCCGTCATGGCCGTGGCTGCTCCTCACCAGTATCATTGGTCTACCATGTGTGATTCTGATACACGATATTGTTAGATGGCTGCGAATGCCCCCCGGACCGACTCCGATACCATTCTTTGGCAACAACCATCAGATCCCCAAGATGTCACCGTGGATCCAGTTCCAGGAATGGTCCAAACGCTATGGGCCCATCTTCACCATTTGGAATGGGAGACGGCCAACGCTCATCGTATCGGATCCGAACATTGCGGTAGAACTGATGGAGAAGAGGAGCACAAAATACTCATCCCGACCGCGTATGGTAGCCATGGGAGAGATCTATTGGGACCAAGCATCCATTCTAGTCCAGCCCTATGGCAAGGAGTGGACAATCCGCCGCAAATTACTGCACTCAGCCTTGACCCCGAAAGCTCTACGCCTGTATAAGCCCGTGCAGGAGGCCGAGGCTTCCAGATTGGCGTTTCACCTTCTGCATAATCCGACAGACTTTGAGAAACTAATTGAGCGGTACACCTCGAGTATCGTGTTTGCGATCTCCTACGGCCACCGTATCGATTCCCTAAATGCGAGGGTGATCCATGACCGGTTTGAATTCATGCAGTATGCCGCTTCTCTGAATGTGCCCGGCAAATATGCGGTGGAGTCGTACCCCATCCTCAAATACGTCCCGGACGTTCTGGCCCCGTGGAAGCGCGATATCAAAGTACACGGAAAGCGGGAGTCTGCAGCGAATATGGCCTTGGTTGAAGGAGTCAAGCAGGATCTCGCGAAGGCCAGAGCTACGGGTGAGGAGGTGCCTGATTCCCTCACGAAGCTCCTGCTGGAGATGAAGGAAACCACGGACATTCCGCTGTCGGAACGCGACTTCTCGTACATTCCAGCATCACTGTTCGGCGCGGGATCGGACACGACTGCGTCGACCATGTGCTCGGCGATACTAGGTCTTATCACGCATCCAGAGACCTTGAGAAAAGCACATGAGGAACTTGATGCTGTGATCGGGTCGGACAGGACTCCAGTCTTTACTGACGAGCAATCGCTACCGTACATGCGAGCTCTCTGTAAGGAAGTCCTCCGATGGCGACCCGTCGCCGTTCTCGGAGGGACACCACACAGCTCGACCGAGGATGACATGTATGAAGGCTGGTATATCCCATCCGGCACCACGATTCTCGGGAACTCTTGGGCGATAAACCTGAACGATCAATACTACCCCAATCCCCACCTTTTCAACCCAGCCCGCTTCCTCGATGCCACTCCAGTAAACGGCGAGACGAAGCCTGCGGAGCTCAAAGGCGAGCGTCAGCACCCCGCCAAGATTGGGCATTCGTCATTCGGCTGGGGCAGGCGTGTATGTCCCGGAGCGGACCTCGCCTCCAACAGTCTTTTCATTGCTCTGGCAAAATTGATCTGGGCATTCGACATCCTCCCCATCCAAGGCAGGACTTACGACATCTTCAAGTATACCGAGGGGTTCAACATCAGACCCCAAAAGTTCGAGTGCATCATTCGGGCCAGAAGTGAGGGGCATAGGCGGATCCTGGAGCAAGAAATGAAGCAAGCAGAGGCCTATCTTGCAAGATTTACGCCTTTTGAAGAGTGATGGAACTGAACTGGACTGAAGTATAGAGTAAATGGTCTTACTGCATTGTAATTGAATATAACAACATGTAATGGACATTATGAGTAGCTTCCCACAAATTTCGTGCTGTCGCTGAGGTTTTATCTGCCCTGATGACTGAGGGCTACATAGTTCAAAAGTGCCTAACATGTGTGTGGTCTGCTGAATGTCGTACGCAAGAACCGGTTGCCCGCGATAAGGTAAGTTTGTACGGCTTAGCTGGATGGTAAGTCCCGGGTCTAGCCAAAGCCACCAGGGCGAACCATCAGGAATAGACTTCAACTACCCGGAAGATGGGTCCGTCCCCAGGTCTGTTCGAAAAGCAGCAGCAGCAGCACTGGCTTGTTCTTTAGATTCTATTGATACGCACCTCTTCATGCAGCAATGAGAGGATATCTCACAGGGGGCCGGAAATGGACGAGCAAATTCCAGCTCTTGGCTCCGATCAATGCTCCAAGTACGCAGAAAGCGCGTGTATGGGACGAGGCCAAGTATACCTGACTGCGTAGGGTGTTCATCTTATTCGATTCCCAACCCGTAAGGGGTATGCTTAACTTCAGGTAACACACAAGCACCATCCTGACGTGGGCAATCCGGGGAACTCGATTGGCATGACGCTCTTTGCTGGGATCGTTGCGTGCCTCTGCTCGACGTGAAGGAATTAATTCAAGTGGACCCTGGCTTACCGCAAGGACGTCGCTGTCTTGGCCCCTTGCGGAGCCGAAGGCTCGCATTAATTAATTCATGAGGTGGTTGCAGATCTGGGCGCGTTTTCCGTAACGTTGAGTCGATTCTATTTGCTGGCGTTGGCCAACGGTCACGTGGGTGCTGCAGCGGACGACGTCGGCGTTTCTTGGGTCCAGAGAAGAAAGTGCGGGGTAATAGCTAACGCAATTGGTCTAAGGGCCAGACGGTCGATGACCCAATCATGCTGCTCTTTGATTCAATGTGTCAAAGGAGTTCTTTCCCTCGTTGTTCAGGTATACCTTTCACAACACACCTTTCTCGTTCCCTCTCAACAGCCTCTCAATCGCGACCCATATTCCCCCCGTCTCAGTAACATACCTCTTCACGAGCGTGCCTTCACTACGCGACATCTCAGTGTTGTCCAACAACATCCAGCGACCAGCAAGTCTCCACATCTATTCCGTGGCAGCGACACGTTCCGTCATTCCATCGTTGGACAAGCACTTCTTTTTCCCTTCCGACGTTCCCGTTGTACTGGTGCATCCAGCAAGCCTTCACACCGAGTCCTGCTTTACAGTTCACCACCAGCACAGCCCTCTTCTTGACAGTCAACCAGAAACAACACCGACAACTTCACCAAACGCCCCCTCTCAAGAACCACTGACCCGCTTTCCAACCCTCAGTTGCAACAAGATGACTGATTCGAACAATTCCCCTCCGCCTACTCCGACCATCAACAACAACCGCCGACGGTCCTCTTTCACAGGTGCAGCGTTTGCCGACCTCTTCGGTCGCGGTTCTGGCAACACTGCCGCTGGAAGCCCCCCGAATTACTCAGGACCCATCTCATCCGCCGCTGCACAGGCTAACAGACGGCGTCTCTCCCTCTCCACTCTAGGATTGTCTGGTTCGCCAAATCAAACATCCCCCTTTGGCTCGGTTCGATCTCGAGGAGAGAGCATCTCTAGCAATGGCTCTGGCTCCATCGATGAGAGCGCAGTCGAGGATGGCGATGTCATGAGCGCCAGCACACCCGCAACCCCGTTCGCCCGACGGATGAGCTTTGGTGCAAGAGCACTGAGAGATGTCAAGACTGGCGGAGGAGTGGGCGGTGGTACCGTGAATGGTAGAGCCTCCATCAATAAGTCGTCTCCTGCCCCGACTAACAAAAGTCGAGGTTTGTCTTCAAACATGATGCAGAGCCCCTTCATCCACTCACGCTGATTGCTGAACAATGCTGACCCCTGGCTGCCGACAGGTGACGGATTCAACTGGTCTGAGAACCTACGTACCCGAGCTGAGCGTTCTTCCATCGCTGCTCCAACCCTTCCCGCTCCTTCAGCTCCAACTCATCAGAGGGCTAAGAGCGTCACCATCATGGAACCTCCCGTCAGAGAGATCCCGAAGCAGCCGAAGGCACCTGACGCGTTCCAAGAGCGGATTCTCAAGGGCGACTTTTATATGGACTGAGTCTCTCTGACCGCCCACACTGCGTTACGTTGATATTGAATACGACTGCTCCTGCATATGAGCGTCCGCAGTCTATCAATGCTAGGCATACTTGCATCCAATAGCACAGTTGTTTACTTTCGGAGCGACTTTGCAGATTTTAGCTCGGGGAGCAGCATGCTCTTCACAGTTGCTTTTCACCTTGTCGATGTATGGGGGCCTACTGCCTCTCGAGAGCTTCACTCCGTTGAAAGGAGCCGGCGGTCGGGTTACCGTGGCGCCCGGAAAGTGAACGCCGGACGCTTTGCTTATGTTTCGATCTGATTTAGTCATGCTTTTGTACCATCTTGCATCTGAGCGGAAAGAACCGCTTTTTCATTGATGATCTCATGTGAACGATCACGTTGCTTTCTGACTCTTGTACGACTTTACGGCGGTATTGCGAAAAACGTTTATCGGTGGATGTGTTGAGGACACTGGCGCGAACTTCCGTCCGAGGATGCATCTGCTGCCTTTTGCTGGCTTCTTTCCTTCTCTTACCACACGGCATGTATTAGGTTCTTTGGTTGTCAACGAGGCAGGTGCTCATGTATTGTGCCGAATAATAGTCTAGATACTAGGATTATTTACCTTGTGAAGCGAGGTTTTGACGAGCTTCTCGCTAGAACAGCAGAGCAGAACGATGCGGAACTCGCCGTCCGCGGCCAAAGACCGCCGGCAGTGTACTGCACTGGTGTAAGTTGTCCAAAATCCCTAGTAGATCAGATTCTTGGTTCCACATATGCGCCTGGGCCCGGCAGGACACGCGTCCCTCGCTTCAAGTCGACCGAGCAGAGCGTGCCCTGCAGCCATGTAGAATTCGAATGCTCTTTTGCGGACAGGGCAAGGAAAGGTGCTCGAAAGCCGCGCGCGTAGAGACTGTGAACTGGCCAATCACCGGCACGACGGGTCAAGACAGCTGCGGCCGGCGCCCAGTCGGTCTCTATTGCGGTCATACCCTGGAAGCCCTGAAGGACCGGGGCACGGAAAGCTCATTGATACCTAATACCTCATAACTTACCTTGTCTCGTCGCCAGTCTACATTTTCTTGTTCCCCAACAGTGCGGTTAACTCTGGCTTCGTCTCTGACATTTTGTATGCTTACCAGCAGTGACAGCACTCCAAGACACACGATTGACGATTACCCCGCATCGCTGTTCAAGGCGCACTCGTGCTGACAGTCACAGACTCAGTACAGTGAACGTCACAAAACCCCTCCTTCCCGGTTATCCGAGCCTAAGAGCGAGTGGTGAGAGGCGCAGAATAAGAATGGATGGCAGCGGTCGCCATGGCAGGCCTGAGGAGGAACTGTACCTGCGGCGACCTGGTGCCAACGAGCCCGATACCCCCACAGTTGGACCATTGAGAATAAACAAGGTCGGAGGGCAGCAACGACCTGAAGGTGCAGCGTCGCCACCTATAAGAGCCGGCTCAGCTGAGAGCGCTACGGACGGCATACCCGCATTCCCTATGCCCAACTCCGGTCCCCCGACTGTCTCCCTACCGTACCCAGACGACCGTAACAGGCAGGCCGCACCTGCTCCTGGCCGACCCACTTATACTCCCGTCTCCGAGCGCGAACGAACATCGAGAACATCGACCCCAGAGAGTGGTAGAGGTAGAAGGTCGAGTGTCAACTCGAACGGCTCTAGGACGAAATTCGACGCCAATGATCCCTCACGCCCTACACTCGCGGGCTACAATCAACCTCCGAGGACGACGGACACACCCCCTCAGCCTGGTATTCCGCAGCCTTCGAGGCTGGCGGAGAGACGTGGGACCGCGCCGAAGCCTCTCCCGGAATCGCCTGGCCAGGAAGCTACAGACAAGGAAGGTCTGTTCCAAAGACCCATGCAACGGCAGGGAACCGACGATGGCAGACGACCAACACAACCGGAGGCCAATCCGTATCCAGAGTATCATCAGCAGTACTGGCCACCACCTCAAGACGCGAGTACTTCTGCAGGAGCACGAATAGCGAATGAAGGTTTGCGCATCCCTAACCCAAGCGGGGTCAACCGCCTGAGCTCGACGGCTTCCAATGCAACTACACGAGCTCAGCGTGGTTCCCCTCCACCCCCTGAGACGCCTGCAATAGAGCAACCGGTTGGTGGAGGTATCGAAGCAAGATATGCCGCCGCGGGAATCGCCGGCACCGGAACGTTAAGCGGACTACAGGCTCAGTCCGCAGCTGCGGCGCAACGAGCTGGTCAGTATGCTGGCATGGCTCCAAGGACGACCGCATCCCCTCCGCAGCAACAACAGCAGCCACCCAGGAGACCGTGGACACCGACCGAGGCACCCGGATCCCACCCACACGGGCCCCCTACCGTTTACCAAGGGCCGAGCGAAATCACTCCCCAGCAGCAACCTCAGCAGCCCTTTATGCAACCTCCCATGCAACCTCCGGTACAGCAGGCCTCGACACAGCCTCCCATGCAACCACCTGCACAGCAACCATCACCAGCCCCATACAGCCAACCCATGTACCCTCAGCCAACTCAGCAACAGCAACCTCCACAAGGCCCTGCTGGCGGGATGCTTCCCTTGGAGCAGGATTTCTACCGAATGCACATGACCGAGGAGCCTCCACCAGCATACTCCAGCGTGACGCAAGGCCAACCTCCAGGATCCATGACTGCGCAAGGCTATCCAAACGAGAAGGCCAGACATACAATCGCAAGTCCCGGGCCCGGCCCCATTGGTGGGCAGAGCATCACGCCTGACCCACACCTGCAACAGCATCCGGCGTTTGCCAACGATCCGCGACAGCCGCAACCCATGCAGGCGCCACATGCAGCAGCGGCTGGTGGACTTGCACCAATTCAGGTTCATCCAAGCACATCACCGGGCCCTGGTCCGGCGCCAGCGTCCCCACCACCTCTGCCCGAAGGCTGGATCGCGCACCTTGATCCCAACTCTGGTCAATACTACTACATCCATCTCCCTACCCAGTCCACGCAGTGGGAGTTTCCTAAGGGCCCGACTCCGCTCAACCTTAACGAGCCGCTGTCACCCACCGGTACCTTCATTGGAAACCCACTTGCATCCCCTGGTCTTGGTGGGTTTGGCGGAAAGCCGCTGGCTTCTCCAGGCTTCCCGCCACAATCAGCTACATACAATGAGGGTATGATGAGCATGGCTGGTATGGCGACGCCTACCGCGGCAGGCTTCACTGGTCCGCCACCCTCAGCAGGTGTCGACATCTACAAAGTGCAGCCATCGAACGGAGTCTACTTCGGCCCGTACTTGAGGTATACCAACATGGATCTCGAAACAGGGATCTGGTTTGGCTCCATATTGTTGATTACCGATGCGCCACAGCCCCCAACCATACACATTCACCAGAGCGTTGATTTGTCTCCTAACCCTCGGCAGCTCAAGGCAAACCCCATTTACAGTCATCAGAGATGGATGTTCTACAGATATGACATTGACCTCAAGATGGAACCGGAGCTGAGTGCAAAGTGGACATACGCCATCACTTCGCACCTTGGCTGCACCCGATGGGAGTTTCTAGTCGCGGGTAGATCGGAGACTAGCTGGCGCTTCATTGCTCACTCAGGCAACGACTTCGCACTGAACGTGAATGCTAACGAGAGGACTCGACTTGGCGGGGTGGGCTACATGTGGAAAGACGTTCTACAGAAGCACGCCGAGTGCGGCGGATTCCACGCGCAACTCGGCCTGGGCGATCAGATCTATGCGGACCGCATGTGGAAAGAGCTTCCTCTGCTGAAGCAGTGGACAGCAATGAGCGGAAAAGATAACAGGAAGAACGCTCCATGGACAGCCCAACATGACAATGATGTCTCCCATGCATATTTTCACTATTACACAAGCCACTTGGATCAGCCGCATCTGAGAGATGCTTTCGCGCAGATCCCGCACGTCTTGACGCTTGATGACCATGACATGTAAGAAACGATGGCCAGCGACTGAAGAAGCGCACGCTAATGGTGGTGTAGATTCGATGGTTTCGGCTCATATCCAGAGTACATGCAATTCTCCAACATGTTCAAGAACATTGGCCGGATAGGCATAGAGATGTACCTCCTATTCCAGCATCACACGACCTTGGAAATCCTACGCAACGTCAGCAACGACCAAGACCTGTTCACAATTACTGGGACCGGCTGGCACTTTGTCAAGTATCTCGGTCCGGCGGTTGTGGTGGTAGGACCGGACACACGCTCAGAACGCAACCCTCACCAGGTCATGGCCGGACCCACCTACCAGGGTCTCTTCCCTAAGGTTGCCATGCTGCCGAGTAGCGTGCAGCACTGCATCTGGATGATCCCGGTACCTATGATCTATCCACGGCTCGAGACAGCTGAGCAATTAGCCCACACTGTTGCCACTGGTAAGAAGGCCGTGACTGGAACGTTCAACATGCTTGGCAAGGTGACAGCGGGCGTTGCTGGAGTGGTGGGAGCTAAGGGCGTTGTCGGTGAAGGTTTCAACAGCGTCAAGAAAGCCATCGGAAAGAGTGGTTTGATGAGCAGTGTGCTTAGTCCTTTTGGTGAACTCGATATGCTCGATGAGCTAAGAGATCAGTGGACGCACGAGAGCAAGGTATGCTGTCTACGGCCGTTTGGGAACGATATGCTGACATTCGGTTAGGATCTCGAACGGACTTACTTGATCCGGACGCTGCAAGGTATTGCACACAACAAGTCGCTCAGAATGACATTCTTTTCAGGAGGTGGGCTCTCACATGACTATCGATTTTCATTCCAAGCTTACTCTTTTCCCAGATGTCAACTGCTGCGGAGCAGGTCTAGTGCACGACCCGTCACATCCTCAGGATCACAAGACGATGTACCAGATCATCTCTAGCTCCATAGTCAACACTCCACCAAGCAACTACGTGCTTCGCATGCTCCACAACAACAAGCCCCTTTACATACCAGCCAACGGTCACCGAAGCACGCATACACCAACCGACACCAAGGAAGACATGATGGAGATCTTCGCTCAAGATGTGAACGGCCAGCCTCGCGAGATGAAGAAGCTGATGGGTAGAAGGAACTATGTGGCATGCGTAGCGTACGACCCCGAGATCGTTAACGGTACCTTCGGTCAGGCCGTACCTGGCCACGGTGGTGGTAGGTTGAGCTTAGCGGTAGACTTCATGGTGCAAAACGAGACCGTCTATGGCGTGCCACTGAAGTATGGACCGGTCATAATACCGAGTCTGGAGTATGGCAGATGAGACGGATTTTGTGGCATGCATAGCGAGCGCTAGTTGAACTATACCATCTTTGCATCGTTCTTGCATTTTGGGCGTCGGCATAAATCTGTATAGATAGGGAGCAATTCAAGAGATTACTTCTGCATCATCTGTCACCTCTACGGACGCCAGAATCTCGTCCGGAGAGCTCCATTGCTTGACCGCAAGCTTAACACGTGACGTCATCCGTAAACGGAAAGGTTCAACCACATGGTTTACAATCTACATCGAGGAATGACCTTGGACGCTCAAGCGTGCTGGAATAACCGGACACTTGCTGGTATAAGCAGACCGACTCTGTCTCGACGACCAACATGAGTGCTACTGCTATACCTCGATTTCTCCTCCCCAAACTGACCTGGACGACCGCCAGTCGCCCCACAACCAGCCTGCTCCGGGCCTCCATCGAAGGCGGTACAGTGGCAGGATGTCAGCGAACATTAGTAACCGGACCGGCGCGATTACTGCAGGAGCGGAGAAGGCCTTTGAAAATCCAGACTGAAGTAGCGCGGAAGCGGGCATTCACAGTCACTGCCCGGCGAGCAAAGGATCACCATTTCGATACTTTGAAGTTTGTGCAGAGGCTGAAGGAGGAGGGCTTCACAGAGGAGCAAGCGGTGGCTATGATGAGGGTGTTGAGCGATGTCATTGAAGAGAGGTACACCTTCGCGCAGCTTGCGACGGGACACGGCAAGGCACATGCTAATAGTCGACGTACACAGCATCCAAAATCTCACTCGCACAATGGTCCTCCGCGAAGATCAGGAAAAAGCCACATACACCCAGAAAGTCGATTTTGCCAAACTGCGCTCCGAGCTTCTCTCCGCGGATTCCACAGAATCCTCCCTCACGCGCGCTTCTCACGAGCGCCTGACCAACGATCTCGCCAAACTCAATTCCCGCCTCAGGGATGAGATCCAGAGGACGCAGGCAAGTGTGAGGTTGGATCTGAACTTGGAAAAGGGCCGGATCAGGGAGGAAGCAAATGTGCAGGAGTTGAAGATCAAGGAGACGGATGCAAGAATCGAGCAGGAGGTTGCGGCGCTGCGGGAGAAGTTGGAGGCGGTCAAGTTCAGTACGCTGCAGTGGTTGATGTATGTCAGGCATGTTGGGGATAGTTGTGGATGCTTGCTAACGGACGTAGGGGTGTTTGCACCGGTACCGCTGCCTTGATACTCGGTGTTTGGCGTCTGTTGATGTGAGCGGTCTCTGTCACCATCACGTATTGCAGCAGATGCTTGAGCAGCCGCGTCTGTGATGGTTTTTGGCGTTCGAGAGTATGGAATAGGACCCTACACTCTATGTATCGACACATTACGTTCTGCAACTATACGCACGCTCCTCCGTGCACAGGCGCAAAGCCTAACGGCTACGGATCAATGATACCAGGAAGAGACGCCATGGAAGGTACAAAGCGATCAGGTGGATGATATGCGTGTCTAGGCAGACGTAGGTAACAAATGGTACCGGACGTCCATTGAGTTGGCTTTTAGACTTTCCTAGTGGTGAGCTCGCAAAAGGTGGCTGAGCATAATCTTTATGTGATTATAGCACAGTGGCAGGCAACGATTGGTTCTTCCATTTGTCGCCTCATCTCACGCTGACCGGGCAATCCGCGGCGTCGTGACTGCTTCTTTCTGGCTGCCCTGTCAATCCCAGTTTCAGAAGTGGGCATCGAGAATGTCCATCAGAACACATGTCGCACAAAAGTAAAGACAAACGAATGACAGCCTTGCATATTGAAACGGGGGGGCTCCATGTACCGTCTCCTTGGCGTACCAGAGCCATTGCCTTGACGCCTCAATTTCAAAAGTGGTTGTTGTCACACCGCCTGGACTCCGCTATGCCTGAGTCTGAAACCCGCACCCGCTGGTACCTAGTGCCTCTCCACGGCAGGACGGGGATCCCAGCTGTCATGTAAACAAGCCGTGTCAACAATAGCCACCATACAAAGCAAGGAAAAGGGTTCGTCTGCACAGGCGAAGAAGAACCCTGAGTGAGCCTTGAGCGTGACCGCAAGGCCAAGGTAAAGCAGTCGAGTGCAAGCCATCGGTGTTCCGTCAGGCGTTTCGTGAAAGTCGATTTGTTTCAATTGCGGGATTCACCAGAAAACGGCTAGAACCCCACCGAAAACAGCAGTCACTAGGAGGGACGATAAAGTCACGCACCTTTCCCACTCCCGCACAAGCTCCCTCAATCCCTCCTCCGACAAACATCAACATCCAGAACTCCGCCTAACCCCTTCACTTCTCGACATTGCCTTGAAGATCTCTGCTTCGTTTCTCCCCTGTTATTTTCACGCTCACCCATCAATCCGCAACATATCATAGTCATGGCTACTGAGGTGAGTACATCCCTTACAACCCCACTACACCCTCATTCCTGGCATTCGCCGGCTTCAATGAGGGGGGAAATCCGGAAGCGCACACCGCGGCCTTGGAGGACGTGAACATCCGCTAACACAACTCCTTTTCGCAGCGCGAGAGGTATGGACTTGATATGGATTGGTAGTGGTCCGAGTCAATCATTGACGGCGTTCAACAGCAAGACTTTCCTCGCCCGGCTGTGCGAGCAGGCTGAACGATATGATGGTGGGTTGATGCGGTAACCCGATGATGGCATGACGCTCGGCTAACTGAACAATTACAGAGATGGTTACATATATGAAGGTTCGTGGTCCCCGAAGTTGTGCAAGCCCAATTTAGCCCTCACTAACATACGAACAGGAAGTCGCAAAGGTATGGCACGCTCTGATGCAACCCAGGCGCGGAATTGTCTATAGCCACGACGGACGAGACAGCCAGCTGAAAGGACTCAATGTTGACACATCACACAGCTCAATGGCGAACTCAGCGTTGACGAGCGTAACCTGCTTTCCGTCGCTTACAAGAACGTGGTGGGCACAAGACGTGCTTCCTGGAGGATCATTTCTTCGATCGAACAAAAGGAGGAGTCTAAGGGCTCTGACAAGCACGTCACTACCATTCGCGATTATCGCCAGAAGATTGAGGATGAGCTCGAAAGGGTCTGCCAAGATGTTTTGGACGTCCTTGACGAGTCCCTGATCCCCAAGGCCGCGTCGGGAGAGTCCAAGGTCTTCTACCACAAGATGTACGTTCTGGATGATTCGGACCTCCTTTGATTTCGGAGGAGCGGGTTGCTGATTCTATTTTCTCTGTATAGGAAGGGTGATTACCACCGTTATCTTGCCGAGTTTGCCTCCGGCGAGAAGCGCAAGGTTGCCGCGACCGCTGCCCACGAGGCGTACAAGGTAAGTGGCTAACGGTTGCTTGGTGGGCCTAACTGACGAGGGGTAGACTGCTACGGATGTCGCCCAAACCGAGCTTACCCCTACTCACCCGATTCGCCTCGGGTTGGCGCTCAACTTTTCCGTCTTCTACTACGAGATTCTCAACTCCCCCGACCGCGCCTGCCACCTTGCCAAGCAGGCTTTCGATGATGCTATCGCCGAGCTGGACTCGCTTTCCGAGGAGTCTTACCGTGACAGCACCTTGATCATGCAGCTTCTCCGCGACAACCTCACCCTCTGGACGTCGTCAGACAACACTGAGCAGGAACCCTCCGGTACCGGGGCTGAGCCACCCAAGGCTGAAGAGAAGGCTCCTGAGGCCGAGAAGCCAGCAGAGCCTACTGGCGAGCAACCGCCGCCTCAGGCATCGTAGGCGTCTTGACGCGTCAACCGGTAAAGCGCTGCACTTTGACGCTCCTCTTCGGCCCGTTATCTTCCATAATCAATAGCTCCACATGTCATTAGCCGTCATGGACGATATGGCGATTGTAGCACCTCGGAGAGCGGTGGAAGCAACAATCCGAACAACATGCCGGTTAGCTGCGATTGCAGTTTTTGTTTCTCTGTTTCTACACTGTTGTCCCGGCCTTCCAGTTTGTGTTGCGAAATTGCGGATACAGTACACTACTAGCGTACCATGGACGTTCTGCACGACTGTCACATTGTCTAACAACCCCTTCATCCTAAATACTGTCCCCGTCCTTCCTCACGGTTTTGATATTCCCTGTTGCAATCAAGCGGTGGTGGTTCGCTCGATGATCGTTTGATACGCAGTATTGTCGTTCACCAGCATCTCATCTTCCCACTCTTTCCCTTAAGACTACCCCAACCACAACAAAAGAATAAACTCCAATATGCATACTTGCAATGCCTCCAGACGTGTCTTTTCTGTGTGACGATCTTTCCAACAGCCCCCACCAGTTCTGGCGCCAGACTTTGCCCGTTCCCATTCGCACCAAGAGCAGCAATATATGCTTCTAAGAGATATAGCACCATGGTGGATCGTGTGAGCATTTATTCAGAATCAGCATGCATGGGTGCATCTGTTGGGATTTGAATTCTGCCTAGATTACAATCATAGTATATGATACATGTTCGTCCTTCTCAATCCTCGCTGATCAACCGGGGGAACAAGACCCCCTTCTCGCCCTTCCCAAGGTCCACAAATGGCTTGCCATACCCCGCGTCCGTATGCGGTTGTGCATGGTCAAAATCTCTACTGCCCGTCTCCACGCCGAGCATGTCTAACAGAACAGCTGCCTTCTCGGGCATCCAGGGCTGAAGCAGGATCCCAGCAATTCTCAGCGTCTCAGCGGCGAGATAAATGATTGTGTCCAATCGTTCCAGATCCTGGGGGTTAGGATCCGCCGACGAAGCGAGTGACCATGGTGCACTTTCGTGGAGGTAAGTGTTTGCTTTGTAAATGATGGTGATGATGGCTTTGACCGATCTGCTGCAGTCAAGCGCGTCCATGTGGGATGATGCTTCGTCGCGGACAGTGAGAAGATCGCTATGCCATTCGGCAAGACGGCCTTTGAGCATCTCCTCGAACTCGTGTTGAGGTCGTTTCGACATCTTCTTAACAGCACGTGGGACACTCCATCCTTTGCCCCGAAGCACGCGGCTAGCCAGGTTCCCCAGGCCCCCTTGAAGATCTTTTTTGTACCGTACGACGATATGCTCGTTGGCGTAGTCTGCATCGTCGCTTATCCCTCCATCGTGAGCGAGGTAGTACCTCATCGGATCCACACCGAACCGGTCGAGGGCGAAGAAAGGGTTCACGACGTTGCCCGTCGACTTGGCCATCTTCGCTTTCCCAAGCGTCCAATGCGCGTGTGTCAGTATCCGTTTCGGCAGCGGCAGATCCAGCGCCATGAGGAACGCGGGCCAATAGATGCAATGGAAGCGCACAATGTCTTTGCCGATGACGTGAGCGTCTGCCGGCCAGCCTCCCGCTTGTTCGCGGCCGGGGGTAAAGGGGTACCCGGCTTTGGAAGCGTAGTTGAGCAACGCATCGAGCCAGACATAGATCGTTTGTGTGCTATCGTCGGGCACGCGGATGCCCCAGGTCAGCCGATCCGTGGGGCGAGACACGGACAGGTCATTCAGGCCCGAGGAGACCCAGTCCACAACGTTCTGCATGCGTGTCTGCGGGACGATCCATGAGGGGTTTTCTTTATAGAAGTCTAGTAGGCGGTCACGGAAGGCCGACAGCCGGAAGTGGTGGTTCGTTTCTGATGTCCACTCTACCTCCTTGCCGGTTTCAATGGACGTCATGATTTTTCGACCGGTTGCCGGGTCTATCACAAGGTGTACGCCGTTCTGGGGGTAGAAGGTCTCGTCGCTGACCGAGTACCAGCCTGAGTGGGTGGAGCTGTAGATGTAGCCCTTTGCTCTGAGTATCAACTATGTGTTCCTGTGAGCTCGCAATTGTGTCTGGGCCGGATCTCGTAAGAGCATACCCACGCATACTCCACTGCCTCCCTGTGATGTTGGTCTGTGGTTCGCATGAAGTAGTCATTCGAGATGTTTGCCCTGGCAGCTAAGCTTCTGAACACTTCCGCTCCCCTATCGCAGAAGGCTTTTGGCTCACTGCCTGCCTTTACAGACGCTTGTTGAATCTTCATCCCATGCTCGTCGGTCCCGGTAAGCATGAGAGCTTTCCTACCCCGTAGCTGTTGCCATCGCTTGAGTATGTCCGTGAGGACCATGGAATATAGGTGACCGACATGGGGGGCTATAGAAGTTTATATAAGTATAGCCCTAAATGAAAGCACTTTGATCTATCCTACCGGCATTGACATAGAATATGGGCGTGGTGACATAGTACGGTTTCGTCGAAGTATTACCGGTCCGTGGCTCGGAGGTGACACTGCTCTGTCGACGCTGCAGCTGCCATTGAGGCCTGCAATTCAGGCAAACCCTGGTTGGCCGACGCGCCGGATGTGTATACTGGAGCAAGCTCGGCGCGTGCACACCAGGAATTCGGGCTCGTGAGGGCATTGGGAAGGTTCTACATAGCCTGCGGTTTGATGGCACTGCAGGGTCCAGGACAGCTCCTTTGGACGCCGAAGATTTCCCGGGTATAAGATAAATGCTCGGATTTCCTCCAGCAGGATCATGTAACACACTGTGTCGGTAAAGACAAAGGGTAAATAGGAATTGCTGCAGCAGCAAAGTTGATACTGAATTTGGGATAAGATTTTTGTTCACTTTCTCCTTGCCACGTCATCGAAACGTATTCTCAGCAAAAGTGCCTCCATTTCGGCCACTTCAACATCGGCAGCATGCCAGGCTTCACAGAAGACGTTGTTTCGAAAGTTACTTCAGAAGGTATTGTGGGTTGTTATCTACCAAAGCAATGTCTGACCCCTGTCAGCTGCAGAGTCTTTCGCTGAAAGCTACTATATGTCCTTGCAAGATGCTCGGCACAACATTTCTTCCTACTATGTGCCAGCAAGTAAGCTTCCAGATGGCAAGGTGCTGCCGAGTATAGTGTGGAACGGCAACTCCTTTGAGACTGCCTCGCAGTTCCAGACAATGTTTGAAAAGTCTATGCCATCAACGTTCTTTGAGGTTGACTCCTTAGACGCGCACGTGCTCAACCCAGTTTATCCGCACACAAACCCGGAAGATGAGATCAAGGAGAAGGAGAAGAACACATCGATCCTCGTGCTGGTTAGTGGCAGCGTCAAACTAGAAAACAAAACCGAGGCGAAGCGGCAGTTCAGCGAAACTTTCGTTCTGGTGCCGAACATCACCCCTAAAGGAAAGGTGCAAAAGGAGGCAAGGAGTTGGTTGATCGAGAACCAGAACTTCAGATATGTTGCGTGAATCCGAGCGCTTCAGCTCGTTTAGTTTCACGACCATTTACGGTATGAAGACCGTACGCACGTAATGCTGCTCGAACTCAAAGCTTCTCCTAGATAATGGGCAGATAGAAACAGGTATGGCTGCTCCACTTGTTGCCTATGCGTAGTCCAGCTGATTCCGACAGTCTAGAAACTCTCAAAGGAGTAGTCGCATAATAGTTTCTACGTCCAGCGTCAATTTTTACTTTCAGCTGTCCTCCAACTTAGCTAATGTTGCTATGGTTGCTATGCGAACAATCATTCGCGCCAAATCCCACTTTCCATGGCAACGTTGATCCGTGCTTCCTGATTTCATGTGATCATGTCTTTCGCTTGCTCTGGATCAAGACTGGAATCCGGTCCACACCAGGCAGTCCGCCTTTCACTTCCGTGTCATTCCCCCGTCTTAAGAACGACTGCTTTTCATTGCGTAAGCGAGCTCGGATTAGGTCCCACATTGGGTTCTCCATCTCTTCGCTGCATTCATCCACGACAGCTTCCTTATTCATCATCCCTCCTTCGTTCTAGGACCATCGGCCACGCCGATCAAGCTTGCCATGGCGAACAAGTTTCCCACCCCAGGACCGAGCGCTTACCCTACGACGGCAATACTTATTCCCGATCCAAGTCAGCCTGCACGGACAGCGCACGCTTCGGTTTTTGCGGGAAGCACTCCCTGCGCACTTTACAACGCCCATGTTGATCACGAGAACGCCTATGCCTGTTGGATCGCTGTTGAGCCAGGCATGCCCTTGTCTGTCAATCTTACCATGGGTGCCCATACAGACAAGTGGCAAGTGGAGATTATCGTGGACGGCGTCGTTAGATTCATCAAGGGAAATACTCACAGAACGGCAAAGAACTGGAATTCCAACGATATTTTCAGAACTTTCTATACCGTGGAAGGCAAAAAGTTTGTAGCGGAGCAGCTCAGAACGGCCCCGATCAAAGAAGATATCCCACGAATTGAAGCCCAGGAGTTGCGCCAGGACAAGGGTGTAAATCAGAAGCTGCCAGTTGGCGTCATTGAGATCCGCTTGTCCAAAGCCGACATGGGCACGTCTGACACGTACGAGGCTTTATATACAAAGTTTGAGGATGTAACAGAGGGGGTAACAGACTTCAGGAGGGCATGGCCCAGTGCCGCTGTTGTGGCCCCAGACCTCCAGGCGGCATTCCCAGCTACAGAGCAGCGCCAGGAGCTACTTCCAATGGCGAAGACACGTGCAAAGCAGAGCATGACAGGTCCCCGATACGGTCGTAGGCCATGGGCTATCTTCAAATTCTACTATCGCTCCCAGGGTGAGTGGGCCTGTGACATGTAATGACGTCTGCTAACTTCGGTGTTATAGCCACCATCGACAGGGCTGGCTTTACGGTAACCAGTACTCCTATCTTGCGTCT
Source organism: Floridaphiala radiotolerans (assembly GCA_022813185.1). Classification (NCBI taxonomy): domain Eukaryota; kingdom Fungi; phylum Ascomycota; class Dothideomycetes; genus Floridaphiala; species Floridaphiala radiotolerans. The sequence continues at coordinate 360,908 of JAKLMZ010000015.1, read as the reverse complement.
TCCGCCACTCAGCGAACAGGTCCTTCTGGATCATCCTTCTGTGACTACCACGAACATGGGAGACGGTGAGTTGGCGGATGCCAAGCCCAGGAGCTGGGTTACGCTTCTGGAGAATATCGCATCTTGTACAATATTGGATATAGACTGATATCATGGCAGCTATGGAAGTCGACAATCATGAGACGTACAGAGTTGTCGACGGAGGCGCACGAATCGAGGCTACCGCGCAGGAGACGAAAACCCCAGCTCTGGCTAGATACAACACTCCGGACGACAAGAAGCGTACACGGGTCGAGTCGAATGAGAACCTTCAGGGTAGCGCGAAGCGTCTGCAGACTACAACGGCAGTGCTAGTGAAGAAGCAGGAAAGCGGACAAGTTCGGGCGCTGTTGTTGGACAAGGAGGCAGTCTTGGTTCAAGAGGTTGGCGACATTGACAAGGAGATAGAGGCTTGTAACCGCAAGCTGGAGGAGCTCCAGAAGAGAAAGGAAGCACTCAGGGCTGCACAACAGCGGCTTAAAGAGTATCCCCGTAATGTCTAGTACACATGGTCACAGCAGAGCATATGCGGATTCCCCTCTTCTAGGTCGGCGGACTATGCAATCCTTGAGTTTTGGAAGTTTAGTGGTGTACACTAGCAGGGCTCTCTTTGAAGGAAATATGTTCGACCGACACAACAAGAAACATATCAACTGCAGCCTTTCATGTGCTAGGTTCGGGACCGGCGTATATTTGCCTTCACACGCTCTATGAGCTGCTCCTTTGTTGCATCGTCATCAGGGAAGAGGCCTCGCTTCACGCCCGTCAGTGTCTAATCGCCTGTGGTATGTCTAAACCTACATTGTTGAGCCAACGTTTCAGTTCCGCAATGCTCCATGTCTCAGGCTCTTCAAACAATCAATCAACACATCGAACATCTACTGGGTCCGCAACATACCTCCCTTGGGGTCCGGTTCTTTCGGAAACATGTCCCCTTGGCCCCAGATGGTCCATGCCGCTACCGCAGTCACTAGACCCGTAAAGGCTCGAAGAACAAGATTAGACAAGATCACTGAGGGTGATTAGGATGCTTTTGCCAACCGAAGAATGCATTCTAGACTTAGTCAACGCATGCGACTGTTTGTCACATAGAGAGTAAACTTACCCTTGAGTTCAAAGCACGATCGATGGGAGTGGGCATCTTGGCGCCTGTGAAATTAGGTTCAGGAAAAGCAGGCTATACCGATGTCAAGTGAGTATAGTTTAAAGTTCGCGGTACATAGACCGGGCTGTTCAATCTGATATATTCTTCAGAAATGATCTGTTTGACAGGAAATACCGTTTCTGATAAGCAAGCAGCTGCCTGCTGTGCCCGTCGTCCAACTGACGTTGCTCCACGAACGAGTCATGTGTGGCGGAACCCTTCAAAGCCACAATCGGCAACTCGTCTAATTTAGCACCGACTTGCTGTCCCACAACCCAAAATTACCTGGGTGAATCGTGTTTCGCGACAACGACACCACGAACAAGCTATTCCCCGCCAATTCGCAGCCTTATCTAAGCTCCATCGTCAAAATGCCTGCCGAGACAAAGGATATTAAGCAGTTCATCGAGATCTGCCGGAGGAAGGATGCCAAATGTACGTTGAGCGGGTCTGATCTCTATGCTCCCGCGCGAGAAGGGCGTGGATGAGCGGATTCAAGCTTCGAGCACATACCCAAGATTCAAATCATGAGGCAGAGGGCTAACGGTTGTACTACAGCCGCCAGGGTGAAGAAGAACAAGAAGACGAACCAGACCAAGTTCAAAGTCCGATGCAAGCGAAACCTCTACACACTCGTCCTCAAGGACTCGGATAAGGCCGAGAAGCTCAAGCAAAGCTTGCCTCCAAGTACGTCGTGTTGTATACCAGTGTTGGAGGTTGTTGGTGCTGACAGGGGGATCAACAGGCTTGACCATCTCAGACGTCCCCAAGAAGAACGCCAAGGGCAAGCGTGTCGCTCCTGAGAAATAGACGATGGGCGCGAGGATGTAGAGCGTGGACTTGAGGGATGGGTGAATGGGTGAACAGCTTTATTAGCTTGAGCCATGTTGGTCACGGCATTTTACGAGGCGCATACAAACGGTATATCCGAGTCTACAATGACAATTGAAGGCACATTTCATGAACTCGCGTCCAACGAGCTTGCGCTGGCGTACTTGCCCGGCCACACGTCAATTGACTGTGAACTTGTATTGATCCTTCCGATCCAGGAATACCACCCTGTCACTCAGTCCGGCCTCTTCCACCTTCTTCTTGAAGTCATCAAGGGGTGACAAAAATGCGTCGTAGTCGCTGCGGAGGAGTTGAGCTCAAGTTACCAGCGGAGGATGATGAGGTACTTACTCATAGTGGATGGGTATCGTCACATCCGGATCGATCAGCTGCAACAGCTGGATCCCCTGTTCAGCATCCATTGTGACCATCAACAGCGGTACCTTGGGCGACGGGATAGTGGTGCCTCCTAGGTGGATAAGCATGAGGTCGATGTTCTGCCCTTTGTAGCGCTCCGGAATCTCCTTCAGCTCGTCCACCATCAGAGTGTCACCGGAGATGTAGATGCGGTACCCATTCTTGAAGCTGTCGTCGCCCTTGCCTGGGGATGTATAGCCCAGCTCCACCATCCACCCGTTCGTTGGAGGGACCTTACTCTGTTAGTCATGGTTGCGAATCCCGTAAGAGGGGACTAACTGCGCCCAGGATTTCGTTCGCTTTGCTCAGGAAGCCGTTTGGTACGTGCTTGCCGGGCATTCCAGTCACCTTGATCGCCGGCTGCCGCTCAGCGGTTCCTGATGATGTGCCTACGATGTCCACAAGCATCCCTTGGAAGAAGTCCAAGTCATACACTGCGGTAAATGAATCATCCCCCTTTCCCTGTAGGTTCTCCTTGGCGTGGGGTGTGGTTATGATGGGAAGGTCTCGTCTGAGGGACTCTTCCACCTTTTGATCGAAATGGTCGGCGTGGTAGTGGGAGAGGAGGACGAGGTCGATCTGGGGAAGGTCGTGGAGGTCAACGGCTGGATTGGTGACGCGCTGGGCGGTAACTCCAGGCCCGAGATGCACATGGTCGCCCGCGTGGAGGAAGTTTGGATCCGTCATCAGGCGTAGGCCTTCCCATTCCAGGATCGTGGTCGCCGTCCCGACGAAGAAGATGCTCGCATTCTCTCCGCTGGCGCTCCCTTTCGGGTGCGCTTTGATTTCTTTGGCGTCTGGGAGCGACTCGGGATGCGCGTGGCTCCCGTTGGGATGGTCCCGAGTTGGAGGTGCCTTTTTTGACGTATCGATTGTCAGATGCTTCATCGCGATGTTTATCTAACTCGGTCAATCGTGAGGAAATCCGTGTCGTGCAGAGCATCACACTCCACCAAAAGTCGTGCCCCGCGCTGTACCTCTCTGATGTCACTGTTCGCAAGGCGCGTTAGCTCGCGCGGACAAGGGCCTGTTCAGAGCGTCAACACTTCGTCCCCTGTCTTTCTAACGTTATATGCAAATCGTTCCAGTCAACTGCTGCATACTAAAGCCAGTAGATATTAATTCAGTTGGAAAGTCAGAGCAATGAGAGAGCAACCGAAGGAGGTGACGGGTCACCCTAACCATGATCAGAATTTCGTAATGCTCTCCGGCCTTGTTCTCGAGGCTTTTCCGGGTTGTCCTCATCTCTCAATACCGATCGCGACGCCGAAATATGTTGCGAATAGGCGCTCATGGCGGTCTCGCTTTCATTGAACATTTGTGCGCCTGAACCGTGATGTCCTTGTTTCTTTCAGCAAGTACTCCCTCTGGTCATCTCGTGTCATCGCTTCACTCCTTTTTTAGTCCTTGATGGCCGCGGATGGAGATGACTGCTAGCTTGTGCTATTTTTCCAGCGTGCTGTTCCGAGCTATTACCGACAAGGTACTAATGCGCTCAGGAGGACACGACGTAAACCACTTTGATTGGGGTTCAGTACCAAGGCCCATCGGTTCCGAGATGTTTATTCAGACGTCGCCTATACAATCACACTATCCCCGAATTCAGCGCAACCTCATGGTGGGAATGGTCTTCCCTATACGCTGCTAGATTGATGATGTGTACTTGTTGTATCCCGCACGTGTACAGGTCATCACGTTTGTCACTCGAAACGGAGTATGTAGAAACTGTTCCTTGGTACCTGTAGTTGCTGCTTTCTTCCCGAGCCGTCCTGTTCAAAGTGAATCTTTATGTCCTGAAAATCTGTCGGTGAGCGCATTTGGGATAAGCAAAATCAATGATGGGCTCTGCAGTTGCTGGGCCCGTGGTGCTTGCTGCGTCTTCACCACTCGTTGGTTAAATGCAGCGGAAACCAAGCATCCTATCATCTTCCATAAGTAGACCGCTTGTCCAGAGAACCCGATTTCTTCAAATCATGTCATATGAGCTTCATGTGAGCTTTGTTGCATTGGTCAATGAAGTGAGGCGCGGCGGTGAATGTTTACCGTCGCAAGCTAGGATATCACAGGCGGTGACGTTGAGCCACAGCTAGCTCGTGATCCTACCAGATAATATAAGTACCTTGCCTCCCATCTCCTGTTTCTCTCCTTCTTCCTCCCTTTTTTGGAAGCTGTGATCTCTGTGTACCGTTGAGATCGCCAGACCGGCCACGTACGCTTCGCGCTTCCCGTGAAGGCCTTTTCGAGGGCTCGTAAAACTCTTTTATCAATCTTCCCTACACCACTCTACCTTACATTAGCTCGACTGGGTCTCCTCCTTGGTTTGGAACCGATAGGATTTACTCTCTTGACGCACGTTCACTTCCAGCTCACCCGACGAAGAAAACGCTCTCAGCTCAGCATCTTCGCCTCACCAGACTTGCCACGTACGCTTCGCGCTTCACGTGAAGGCCTCGCCGATGGCTCTAGGACTTTACAACTTCCTTTTCGCCGAATTATTCTTGGTTACCGCTTGATGTAAGCCTCTGTGACCTCGGATCGGATACAAGCCTGGTGATCAGGTCTGACATCATTCACAGTGAGCCTAGCACCTGAAATCAGCTTTTGGGCTACAGCAGCAATTCTAGCTCTTTTTACTACACCGCCCATATTCAACAAGCTCCCCTCCTTTCTCGCTTGTCCGAGATATCCACACACCTCACCACTCACGCACATTCATTCATCTCCATCTTTCATCTCTTTTAATTTTCGAGACCTATCGCACGTCTTCACGCTCTCGATCGTCCATTCCAACCTTCATACCAAACCTATTTGTCGCCATGGCTTCCTCCAGTCAATACCAGTTTGCATTCAAAGATCAGACGCAAGATTCCGTTGAGCAGTGGAGCTCGCCGTGCACTGTCCTTGTCACGCCCAAGTCTGGAGCTTCTTTCAATTTTGGTTCCATCATTGCAGGCCCACCACCTTCAACTGGTCCTTGCGTTATCCAAACCTTTCTGTCGCCTTGGACTATTAAGTCTCATACGGCTGAACTCCGTCTCACTATCAAAGCGTTCTATGACAAGCAACAATGTCAGCTCATTAAATCATCCCTCAAGGGCCAAGAGCGGGTTGCTGGCGTACAAAATGTCAGATCTGACATCCAGGCTCGACTCTTCTTCCACGATGGCAACCTACAGTGCGACGAAGAAGGTCGATACATCACCGTTCGGAAAATCACTGCAGTCGACACGGAGATCATCCCAGGCTACAGCGACAATCGTCTTCTAGAGCTGTTCGCCAAGTCCGAGCAGTCGAGTGAGATTCCCTCTTTTGACATAATCTGTCACACGCTAACCGTTACAGTCCGCAAATCCGAAAAGCAAACCGACATCGATACTGGCATGCCTGAATCAGTATTTGACAGAGACATCCTCGTGGTCACTATCTACCCTTTCCAAGCCCCACAAGCCAGTGGGCTCTTCATCAGCAACGACTATCACTCGGATCTCACCAAGTTTCGAAACGTTTGGCAGTCTCCTGGCATTGAGCAGATTTCCTTCATCTTCCGTGGCAGTTCCCGCTTCATGGGAGCCAAGTACACGAAGTTGAACGACTTGATGGTCGCTTTCCGCGACGACCCGCCCCTTCAATGCTACTTTCCGTGCGGCGATCGGATCCACTTCGCTCAACAGCTGCCCATGCAGAATCGTCCTAACTGCGGAATGCCTCCTGCTCAGACCTCGTTCAGGAGCCTGCTTCAGTATAAGGCTATCAACGCTTACGGGCTCATAGAGGCCAAGGAATACGTCAACAAGCTCAACTCCCGTTATCCAGGAAAATTACGCCTCATTCCAGTGAATGGCTGCGGAGAAAACCGCTATCTTGGCGCGCTCAGGGTTGAGGGCAACAAAGCAGTTACTGAGCCTATCCGACTAAAGCAAGGTGACAAGATCACCGTTAACTTTGATCCTAAGGTCAACTCCCGTAAAGACGATTGGCAAGGAGAGGTTGCGTCTGGCTTCCACCTTGCTGGCATGGATGAGGTCACAATCTTTGTTGACCGTCCGTTCGATATGACGACAATGGAATGGTCGGAAGCCGGGCCTAACCCCAAGCCCATTCCACTTATTCAGCACACCAATCTCGAAGACTCCAAACAGCTCATCCGTAACGCGCCTCAACTTCCAGTCACTGTTGGTACTGTCATCTCCGACACAGTCATCTGCCGACAATGGAACGCAATCAACAAACTTACGGATATGCTTAAGGTTGAGAGTCTCTCGTTCAAGCTTCCTCTTCTCCTTGGCAATGCACCCGCTAGCCTTCGTGTCGTTCCCTTACTCCCCGGAGTTCCTCAGCGTGTCAAGGATGACTGGCTTGGCTTCTGTCGCGGAACTCTTGACGACGCGCAATACGAGGGTATCAAAAAAATAATGGATAAGGGCCTACCCGGAGGTTTGTTCCTTTGGGAAGGTGGACCTGGCACTGGGAAGACAGAGATCCTCAAGCGGTTCGTCTTGATGTTCGCCAAAAATCTTGAGAACCTTCATGAAAGTATCGCTGCCGAAAGAGTCACACTGCCCAACACCAACGCCCAGGTCCCTCGGGAACACGACAGTGAAGCTCACACGGATCTGCCAAAGAACAATCCAGTTCTCCTCGTCACAACAACCAACACCGCGACAGATGATCTTACCAACAAGGTGAACCGTTACCTGGAGGAGCAATTGGGTAGGAAGCCCCGCGTGATCCGGCTGCACGCTAGTGAAACCGAGAAGGATTTCCTCCTAGCAAATGCTACTAAGCACCGTCGCGAGCATCTTGGTGGAGAGCCACCTGTCTACAATCCAGAGACTGAAGAGAATCTGGCCGGCATTCGTGGTGCGGAGCTCATTATGCAGCACCAGGAAGGGTACCGTTCGCAGTACAGCAACCCTTACGTCAAAGATAGGCGCTTCAAAGATCATTTGCACGCTCTTGGGATGGCCATGGCTAAGACGAGCACCCTTGTTCCTTGTGATCCCAGCGAGCTTCCGGCTCCAGTAGAACGACTAGAGAAGAAGTTCGGCACGTTTCGCGAGCTCTACCATCAGTGGAAGCAAGGCGCCGACTCTGGCGACACCTTGCAAGCCCTCACCGCCGAGATCGACAAGCTTCACCGCTTCGTACTCCAGTGTGCAGACGCGGTTGTTTGCACTGTTGGCGGCGCCTCAGACCCGAAGCTCGCAGAGGACTTCCAACCGCACTTGATCATTCTTGATGAGGCCGGTCGTATTACCGAAACCGAATTTATGACGATCATGGCCATGTTCCACAATTGCAATAGGTTCCTTATCATTGGGGACCCGCACCAACTGCCCCCTTGTGGTGACTTCTTGAACAAGAAGAATCGTTTCAAACAGCAGATGCAGTTGTCTTTTCTGCAACGCATGATCTTGAACGGCCATCCCTCTCAACGTCTCGTCGAGAACCACCGTCTTCCATTAGATATTTGCGATCCTATTGCCGTCATCTATTATGATCGTCTCTTGGTCGCAGATCCAGCAAACGACGACATCGACATCGCCCAGACGTTCCGCGCTCACATTAAGGAGGTCTTCGGGGTTGCGAAAAACTCGGTCTTGCTTGACATTAGCACGACCGCACGCGCAACCACTTGTAGAGATTCGAACATGTCTTCCTTCAACGATCACTCCGCGCAAGCAACTGTATACTGCTTCCTGCAACTCCTCAAGATTGCAAAACCGGCAAAAATTGCTGTCATCACTCCGTATGATGCCCAGAAGAAGCGGTTGATGAAGGCTTTCGCAGCAGTCTGTCTTACCAACGATCTTCGAGTTACTGACATCCAAGTGCTAGTCATTGACGAGGTTCAGGGAAGAGAGTTTGACTATGTCATTCTCGACCTCGTCGTCGACGGTGACTCCATCGGATTTTTAAGATCCCCCAATCGTTGTAACGTCGCGCTTTCGAGGGCTAAAGGTGGGCAGATTATCATTGCTCAAGTAAGCAATCTCGAAAACGCGGGCAGGTGGCGCCGAGAGTCTCTGCTCAAGGTCTTCTCGGAACATCAGGCTCGTCGGCAATACATAGAGGCGCCTTCTGTTGTGTTCGATTAGATAGCTGATGTTATTGTATTACCAACAATGCCATGAGGTTTTACTTATTTACATGTGCTCACTTACTCTAGAGCGCACAGAGCAGCTCTACTTGACCCTAATCCGTGAGTGACAGAACCTTGCAAGTGTGATATCATAGAGAAGTGTACGTCAATCCTGGCCAAGCGCACTACTTCTACTCCAGCAGCCCAAGATCAAAGCTATGCCGAGCGGTCTCGAGCGTATACCGGTATTGACCGGATCAATTCTTATAGCCAGAACTGCTGTGCCCGATCTGGAGCGCACACTGGCATACAGTGGGACAAGCCTCATCGCACTGTAGATAGGATGGACTATAACACTAGGGAGTGGTAAGTAGCCAACTACACCGAATGAGGTCTCAAGGACAGAGCTGCTTTGGTCGGTCTGGAGCCTACACTGGCATACCATGGGATAGACCTCGTGATAGTATTGATACGTCTAAATATACTACTAACCATTGGATTGATGATTGAAACCGCCAGGCCAGGTCTTAAGGCTAATGCTGCTCCGTCCGTTCTGGAGCGTAGACCGGCATGTGTGGAAACAAGCCTCGTCGCAATGTAGATAGGTTGGAGTGCTCCAGAATCGCTTCAAGCTCATCTTCGAGATCGGCCGGTAGGTTTGTGAGCTCATCCTCGGTGTGTTGTATCGATGTTTGCATACTTGCTTGAATCCGTTGATGCTGGGAATTGTACTTTCGCTCGACGCACACGATGGCAATGGTCTAGGTGATTGATTTTGAGGCATCGCTGCAGAAATCCCCGTGTGTGTGCGAAGTCGCTTGTGGATGATGCATTGAAGGAAGGTACAACCTCATCGTTCCTTCCTAGGTCTGAGAAGCTGGTACCTGACACCTCCGTCAGTCTACGTCACTTCTGACACTCCCTCACTCCAACATAGCAATGCGACTTACGAGGTAAGAGATGTGTAGAACGGCTCAAGTAAGAGATCTACAGAAGTCAAAGAAAGGACGGAGGGAGATTTTATGTCGCTCCTTCTTCCTGGTGCTTGTTGATTTGAAGTGAGAGTTTACGAGCCCTCGAAATGGCCTTCACGGGAAGCGCGAAGCGTACGTGGCAGGTCTGGTGATCTCAAGGGTGCACAGAGATCAGGTTCTGAAAGAACTCGAAAGTTGATAGAAGTTGCGAGCCCTCAAGAAGGCGTCCTTCCGTAAGAAGGTTTTGCCGCACTGCTTCACGCAGTGTAAGACGAACGGTGTGGGTCGATCCCGAGAGTTGCCCTCAACCGCATACTCGAGGAGATCATGGCCAGCTTGATATACTCTTGCAAAGCGGGCCATCCGAACCACGTTGATTGCAGAAAAACGGCCGATAAAGTCTTCGAGTGTGCTCCCAGTATACAGGCGAGTAGCGGAAACAGGTTGGTCGTCATTGGTATCGACATGCGCATTCTTCCGCCATTTGCTGTGGAGATATCTGCGAATGTTGAGCCGTGCAGTACGCCGCTGCGTCTGCGTGTCCTTTGCGCTGGAGGTATTGTTCTTGAGCCATACTTCCACATCTTTGAGCGGGATGAATTGCAATGAAAATCATGGCGGGTCGGTCAAGAACCTTGGGCGTTCTGGATCTACCCACTTGGCTGCGACTCGGTCATTATACGCATAGTCGACAACGTTGCCTATATATAGGTCAGTCACGCCAGCCGCGTGTGCTGCTCTGTTGTGATTGAGGCTCCGTCTGATTCTATGCTCATCTAATGGCGGACGCGAAGACAGTATGTGTGCCAGGTCTCGAGCGCCTCCTCGGCGCAATGCGCGAAATGAGACACTGTTAGTGATAAGGCCAGAGATCAGTGACATTGTCTTAAGGGTTGTCCTGGGATGGCAATCGCCAGTCGACGCTCTGGCGACGTCTACCTTCTCGTTGGCCATCTGATTGAGCAAAGAAATTACTGGGTACATAGGTTCTCTCCAACGAACTTGGCATGCGTGCTGTACAGCATCATCGAGTACCTCTTGTAGTGTTGTCCCAAAGACCAATCCATGCCGGAGGGCATGTATTAGGAGAACGGAGATGACGCACATATGCGCGTCGTCGAATGTGAGGGGCTTGAAGTGGCAATAGTGGTACTCGATCCTTTCATCCTTGTGTCCTCTAGTATATTTGAATCTGATTCGGCGTTCAACGTTGGCCAGACGCGGAGTTTTGTGGCCTACCGGCGTCATATCAACGTGCTTCCACTTGAGATGCTGCCAAAGAACCGTCTCATCATGTGAAGCCATGATATCTCCAACCCGAGCGGTTGTGGCGGTGAGCAGGACGATGCACAACAGCCCTACAATAGTCCTGTCCCAGTCTGCGGAGCCGTGATCTAGGTGGAATTGTACCCAATCGCGGCAGAGACGGCTCGCAATGCTGTAGGTGACAAAGACAAGCTTCTTTTTGCGACCTTTGATAAGGGAGACGTTCTTCAATAAGATGGGCAACACCTTCTTATTGGTTCATTTGTCGTGGTCGCTCCACGCAAGTGCTTTTTGGTATTTGTCAAGCTAAAGTTCCTGATCGTAGCAAGCAATTGCTTGCTCGTGGACAAGGTCGGCGCCCTCTTTGTCCTGACTTCCGGGTTTGTCTTGGTAATATGCCTTTGAAAGTATCTTGCAAGCGTAAATCATAGAATGATCCGGCTTTTCGAGTCCGGGTCCGAATCCTCGAGTCCAAATCCTCGAGTCCGAGTTTTCTCGGTCGCAATATTGCCGTCGTTCGGTAGTGTTGACGGTAGTATTGCTTCATTTTACCTCTAGTGCTGCAAGGACAATTGAAATTCATCCCTGTCCACGCTCCAGACTGCACAGAGTAGCTCTGCCTGGGAAGTCTTGACCCGGTGAACCCAGCCGTCTACCATCGCACTTTCAGTTCATATACCGTTGAGGCGAGCCTCAAGGTTTCTTAATAAAGCCTTGAGATTCTCTAACATACTTCTTGATTTGATTAAGTAAATGGCCCTCTGCCTCCCTTCTTGAAGACCTGTGCCAGATCACGGTGCGTAGAGGCGGCACGAAACCCTCCGACTCCAGTGGCGCTTGGTGCTCGGTCCTTGGAACAACATTTTCCGCATTGTCCAAAGAATTTCTCCTAAGCTCCATTAGCTAGTCAATTAATATGAGGTGTCCGTCCCGTACCTTCATTACACATGACCCTGTTGTCGTCTTTGGCGACAATTTGTTTCTTTTGCTGCGCCCTTGAAGTGAGTTCCACTGCGGTGGGTCTTGTGGGTTGGACAACCTCTCGGTGCGAATAATGCTGACTATGCTAGGGCATGATAGGAAACCGCAGGGTACATCGCTCACCTATAGGATCATCCCCTGCCAATCGCTCCGTTTTATCACTTGGCGACGCTTTTCCTTCTCGCCTTTGTTTTTCTGCAACAGACGGTGCGCCAAACCCCGCTGGACATCGACCGAGATACAGTGGGTTCCGTGTCGGCGCCGTTGGTGAAGAACACATGTAGTGCAATGGTGGCCCCGCAGTCCTCCCCCTGACCCTCTCGATAGTCCTCAAACTCCTTGATGATGTTCACTTCGTGCCTTTGGAGTCCAGACAACGGGTTCAGGGCATCCTCCAGTTGTCTTTGAATATCAACCAATTGTCCAGATCGCTGCCAAGGCCGGGTCGGTTCGAGTCCTGAATCGGAAGAATCAACAACCGTCTCGTGGATACGGCTGTTGAAAAGCGGTCCATCTTCATCCCAGTCCTGGTCATCGACGTCGAAATTGTCATCAGGATCACCGTCGGTTTCTTCCTTGGAGCCCTCCCTGATTTCGGCAACTCCGTCACCAGGATTGCCCAGTGTCTCTTCCCATCCTCGCAGGTACCGCATAGGTCTAAGTATATACCGTTTCTGTTGTGGCTCGCCTAGGTAGTCATTAGAGTTAGCAAGCATACTAAAGAACACAGCCGCTCCAACTTACGAGTCTTTCCCCGTAGAGTATCTGTCGTTCAGGCGTGTTGAAGAATATGCATCCAGATCTTGGAGACAGTGCAGTTATTGTTCCTGGCGGCGACGGTGGAACAACACCTTGGTTGCTTGGAGGATCTCCTTGGTAATGAGTTGGAACAGGTAGGGCAGCGGTCATGTAAGCCTCGAAGTTCTCAGATGGCAATGCCTTGAAGTTAGTATTGGCAGTACGCTTAGTTCGACCTCCTCCAATCACGACTCCTATGCCATCCAACCGACCGCACCATCCTCGAACCTGGTGGTAGCTCAGCTAGGCAGGTTGTCAAGAGCCGCTCATCTTCGAGGGTAATTTTTCCAGTCTCCAATTCCACTCCAAGGTCTGTAAATTTTGCTCATATGATTTGGATATCATTCTGTGCAAGCTTTGATTTCTCCAGCACTTCCAGTGCTATAAGCTTTTATGCCGATGATTGCGATATTCTCTGATGGAGTTATTCTGTATTAGAGATTGAGAATGAGACATTGATAACTCAGTTTTGGGTAATTTTGCTTGAAATTGACAAACGGAGATTGGGAATTGAGTATTGAAGACGATTTGGAATTGCAAAATGTTCAGAGTAATTGTGTAGAGTCTGGCTGTTGGACGAGTGTAGGGGGAGGGTAGAGGGCCGATATATGAGCATGCCCACCACCTCACGCTCTCAACCCCGCCAATTCGCTGCTTCCATGACACATGGATGGCGAAAATCGCACGTGAAGACGCAAACGATCGCACCACGGTCAGGCATGTTCGCTGTTGGAGCAGCGTGTGATAGACTGTGCTTCCTGTGGCTTGTGATTAACCGAGAAACGTCCACATCAGTAGTGTGAGCAAAGACTGTCGCAATCTATCCGTAGAGGTACTTGGTAACGCATGGTAATAAATATGACTTAGCTATCTGGAGACATAAGAAACAGGTGGCGTGAGGCTCTGTCATAACGCAACAGCAACAGGTGCTGGCAGCACAAGTGTGCACGGGCTGCTTCCACGAGTTGCATGGACCCTTGCTTCTGATGCTCATGGACCTCCGTTCTGGAATTCTGCGGCACACAGAGCAGCCTGGCTGACCGTAGCTTCGTGCGCAAACCTGACCTTCAATTCGCCGGTATAAGTGACTTGATTTCGATTCTGTAACGTAAAGAACGACACTACGACACTATAGTAACATTGGCAGCGTAGAATTTCACCTTGGGTACTTACGAAAGGGAGGAGCGTTGGGTAGCTGGTTAAGTTAAAGTTCTTGCACAAGCCAAGCATGATACATCACGTGAACCAGCATCACAGGCACGCATGAAACCATGTGTCAAGATACCACGATGCGCATACTGAGGTCAAATTTGGGCAACCTCGATCTATTGCGGCAGGCGAGCTGTAGTTGTACAGCTAGTCGAAGGAGTCGAGGAGTCCAATGGCTGTTGATATACTCATGTCCACTTGAGACACTTCAGGTTAGGTTACTACCTAGGTTAGCAGCCCAGTCTTATGGTTAGTCAGACACTGTGCACAAAAGGAAAATGTACAAAACCATCCACCTCAAGCCAAAAATTCCAAAATGAAATTGAAAGCGGTGGGATTCGAACCCACGCGGGCTAAGCCCATGAGAAAACTCCCTATTGAGATAGGAAAAGCCGGGAAATTCAGCTTGAGTCACACGCCATAACCACTCGGCCACACTTCCTTTGCTAACGAAAATTTAGAAAAATATATAGCCTTCCAAACAGATGGGCACGCACAGCATATCAAAGTCAGCGACCTCTAAATGTACCGAATGTTGAGGGTACAGTAAGGTCAAAAGTACTGAACGTCATTGTTACATTCTGCGAGAACCACCGACAGATGAAACTAGACCAAACCTCTACTGGACCATTTGAGAAGTGGAATAGCCAGTAAGAAGGAGACGCCGGGTCCATCATCACGTATAGTTATTAAGGGGTTACATCCCCTGCTTCTCACCGAACATGGCCAGCAGAAGATGTGCTTGCTCCTGTGTTCTTCTGCACGCCTACGTCTAGACGATAACAGAATCAATCGGAGCCTTAACCACGACAAGGCAGTATACTCCGCTGACGTGGCTGGCATAAGTGGCTGCTTTAGCTGACCTTGGGCATTGACTGGGATGATGACGAGATCTACGACATCATTGACATCGATGAAACAGACGATGGTTCGGACTTGGGGTCACCTAGCCTTGCAGGAAGCCGAGCACCTACAATTGACTCCTCTGACGATGACTTCAAGCCTCCAGCCCCCAAAGCTGATCCTACCGTGTCAATCATCCAAGACAACGCTTCCCAGAATCAATACCGCCATCCGAAGTTGAATCCCCTCTTAGACTTGAACTCGTCGGAAGTCAACTTGGTCAATGCCTTCAATCTCTTCCGACGAGACAAAGGTGAAGATACAACTAGACCATTTCGAGGTAACAGCGTTGCTCATTTCATCATCAATGACATGGAGACAAGAAACCCCGACGGCAAGACCGAGATGGCGCATAGCGAACGTACTATCGATGGCAGGGTCAGCCTCCTCGTAAAGTTTGGCACTCGCACCTACCCCGATTGGCAATGGACAACATACGACAAAGCCCAGATTCAGATGGCTAAGAAGCATGGTGCGCAGTCCAACCACATGATTAAAGGCCGAAGAAGGCAACGCTACCACTTCACGTTCCGGATCGTGAGTCGGCTTTGTTGGAAACATCTAAGCTTCCGATTGACACACGGGTGTCCTAGTTGGGACAAGGTTTGGATCCAACATATGACTATTGTCATCCTATGTGCCACCGGGGCTAGGATCGGTGACATTACCGCAGGCGGTGCAGAATGATAATGGTGAACCACCGGATACCAATCTAGGCTCATAGGTAGACTCAGGGGTAGCTACTCTGCGGTCTAGAGTACGGTCAGGGAGTAGGTACATAGCCCTCATAGGTCTGCAGATAAAACAACAACTTCCACCCCTACTACATCCTTCTTTCGAGTCCTAGTCTTTTGTGGTAGATCAGCGGTCTAATTTTTACAAAATGTGCTCGATCTGTGAGGAAAGTGTGTTTAGAAGTGTAATTATGCGCAGTTCACTCCATATCACTAGTCTTGTGTAAGCAGTAACAAAAATGGTCAGTACGATTTTTGGGAGCTCAAGTAGTGATAGCAAGACCAATTCGAGAGTTTCCTGGGATGTTCCAGACTTAAGTTGAGCTCTGATGCGCTTTGCATATTGGGGACTCGGTAAGACCGCGGAGAACCTTGCCTTTGATCTGTTTAGGTGATTTCAATTATGTAGCTCATAATCAGAGAAATGCTTGCGGCTCGCTCTCTTCCAATCTCCTTCAAGGAACTCATGAACAGTACATGTCTATAGTGTGAATCTACAATGTACAAAGTACGCCGGGTCGGTGCAAGCCTTTGCCTAATATCTGCTTTCAAAAAGACTTCTATGCTAGCACGTCCGATACTGGGTAAGCTTGGATCTTGCAGCCGCAAGACGTAGGGCGCTAGAATATCATTCGCGTTTCCGCTCCGCTCCATACTTGGTACACCCCAAAGACAACCCCGAAGCTTCCGGCGGCGCTAAGGCTCGTTGACTACCGAACGGCCAATGACGGAGAGGACAGTTTTCCTTGGCCCTCACAAGTTGGAGAGGTGGGTTTTCAGACAACACTCGCGTTCGGTGAACAACAGTCCTTGAACATGGTCGGATAGTGAGCGCATGTGTCGTTGTGCCTCTCCAAACCTCGACACAGCCGTACAGTCCTACAAGTGCCTCCCTACGCGGCGCTTGCTTCCGAGACCTTTCCACCGCAGGACCATCTCGGAAGTGTCGTGCGACCACTCAAAGACCCGTCGAGTCAGCAAGGGAGCTTTCGAACGGAGGCATGTCCTTCGCACTGCCGAGGAATGTGCCTAACTTCGAAAACAGGCAACGGCATTTCGAGGACAATTCCTGGGGGTCAGGAAAGCCCAACTTCCCACCTAGCTATGGCTTGAACGCACACGGCAATGGCGCCGTTGGCGCTGTCGCCGACAAGATCGGAGGAATGTTTGGGGACAAGGCGCAACTACCCATGTACAAGGACAAGCCGTTTTATTCGTCGGCTTCGCCGAGGAGGCATCTGTTCAGGAAGAAGAGAGCCATTGCGTTGTTCGTGATGCTCGTCGTTTGCTTCCTATATTTCATGGGCATACTGGGGCGCGAAGGTGATACTATAGCTACGACCGGTACGAAATTAGCGTCGAGCACAGGCAAGAAGAGCTCATGGGGATCGTCGGCAAAAGGCAAGACTGCGGTGGATTGGGAGGAGCGGCGGCAAGCCGTCAAGGACGCGTTCAAGTTGAGCTGGAGCGCTTACGAGACCTACGCCTGGGGTTACGACGAGTTCCACCCGGTCAAAAAGGAAGGAAAGCAGATGGCGGACAAGGGGTTAGGCTGGATCATTGTAGATGCGCTGGATACCCTCATGCTCATGAATCTTACGACGGAGCTGAACCACGCCCGGGAATGGATTGCAACAACGCTCACCTACGACCAAGATCAGGAGGTCAATACGTTCGAGACGACCATCCGGATGCTGGGTGGCCTATTGTCAGCCCATTACCTCTCTACGACGTTCCCGGATATGGCTCCCATAACAGTGGCCGAAGGGTCCGCTGGTGAAGATCTATACTTGGAGAAGGCTAGTGACCTTGCCGACAGATTAATGGGTGCCTATGACTCAAAATCAGGGGTGCCCTACGCCAGTGTGAATCTTAAGACTGGCGACGGCAAGAAGTCACATGCCGATGACGGCGCTTCGTCCACAGCTGAGGCCACCAGTGTGCAGCTGGAGATGAAGTACTTGTCCAAGCTGACAGGCGAGAAGCATTACTGGAACAAAGCGGAACGAGTGATGCAAGTCGTGGACGAGAACAACCCAAAGGATGGACTTGTGCCCATCTTCATCTACGCCGACAAAGGTACCTTCCGAGGCAAGAACATCCGTCTGGGCAGTCGAGGAGACTCGTACTATGAGTACCTCATCAAACAGTACCTGCAGACCAACGAACAGGAACCTATCTACGAATCCATGTGGAACGAGGCGCTACTCGGTATCCGGAAGCATCTGCTGACATACTCCAGCCCGTCCAATTTCACCATCTTGGCGGAGCGGCCTCATGGCCTAGGACAGGACATGGAACCGAAAATGGACCATCTAGTCTGCTTCATGCCAGGCACAATAGCTCTCGCAGCAACTGGGGGCAAGACCCTTGCCGAGGCTCGCAAAGGCGTGTGGACCAAGCAGCAAGAACTGGACTATCAGTTGGCTGTCGAGCTCATGAAAACTTGCTGGGGCATGTACAAATTCACCGACACAGGCCTCGCTGCCGAAATCACATACTTCAACATCTACGACCCGCCGATCATGCATTATACGTCGCCAATGTCCTTGCTTCTAGGACCTCCTCCATCGCCGGCAGAGCTCGATCCAGCACAGGACGCTGATTGGCTTCAGGACTTCGTCGTTAAGCCTGCGGACACGCATAACTTACAGCGACCGGAGACTGTCGAGAGCTTGTTCTACATGTGGCGAATCACAGGGGAGGAAAAGTACAGGGAATGGGGTTGGGAAATGTTCCAAAACTTTGTCAAGCACACTGCCGTCCCAGACGGTTCTGGTTTCTCCAGCATAAACGATGTTACCCATGTTCCCACTAAGATGAGGGACAACATGGAGAGCTTCTGGCTGGTAAGTGCACAGTCATATCATTGTTCAAGGCTGCGCTAACATGCCCTTGCAGGCCGAGACACTTAAATACTTTTACCTCCTCTTCGGCCCTGACGACATCCTGCCTCTTGATAAAGTCGTTTTCAATACCGAGGCTCATCCCTTCCCGCGGTTTGACCTTGGAAAGCTCTTCTGGACGGGCTGGCGGCGGAGACCTCGGGACCAACAGGGGAACTTCCTAGAGTCGACGAGAGAAGAACCCGCTTTCGGTAGGACTGGGCGGAACCGAGGTGGTCGCGACCAGGCTGCTCTCAAAGACGAGGAACGTGTGGTAGTCCAAACCATTCAGGTCAATGAGAACCACTGATCTTGTGACTCTCTCCGCAATGCGGTCGAAACTCTGTTGCGTTGTACATAGTGCCTTATTTATGCATTTGACGGCACATGCACGTTATGGCAAAGCATGTTTCCCGGGATTGGAAGTTGTACACTAGAAGCGGATCGTTGTCTTCTTGTCCAAGACGCTCGCCAAACAAGTTCTTCACAGCGCGGTGTTGTTGATGATTGCTGCTTAATCAGAAGTAACTCCTGCCGCCACAGCTGCGCTCGGCTTGCTCCGCGCATCCTGTTACACTAGACAGCCCTCACGTGCTTCGTGTGGCGTTTTCAGCATTGTAAGAACTGGATTAAACTAGCTACAAGAGTAAAATTGTACACCAGAAATTGCGCGCAAAGGATATACAGCAGAAGAGAGAATCATCATCAAAACTCATGACTAATAAGGGTACAATTCAGTAAATCATAATTCGTAAAGGTGAAACAAAGGGAAACCTGCACTGCAGTATCAGAAGCAAAGCTAAGCAGGGAAATTGGGAATTAATACAAGGCGAAGCAACCGCACACCGGCATCCTACCTGAAGCGAAGAGAGATGTTAAACAGCAAACATCAACTGCCCAGCATGAAATGCAAACGTCCGAGTGTTAACTCAAATCAACACTTGACCTGGGGCTTCTTACCCCAGGATTATACCGGTACTCTACCACTTGCTTCCCAGGTTCGCTCCACCTCACAACGTCCCAGTCTTCCAGATGCGCCTCACCCGGAGCGTGATGTTCCAGGTCAAACCGAGGGCCGTAGTGCAACGGCCCATAGATGGCCTGGTTCACAACGACAACTTTCTTCACATTTGTCAATTCCGACAACATGCTCCGCAGATTGCTCCTGATGGCCAGATACTGGAAGCCCTCCTGGAACGGATGGAGCGGAGGTAGGTGCCGGCGGAAGGCGATTTGCAATTCGTCGAGATCTAGCTCGGAGTTGCCGAAGGCATAAGGACCCCAACTAAGCACTCCGTCATTGAAGCGAGTGGTGCTGACTGTCAGCGTGATGCGTTTGACCGCGCCACGTAATGCAAGCGGCAGGTTGGAGAACTGTCTCGCAAACTCCTTTGTGCCTACTTGCGTTGTGTGGAATGTGTTCCGTGCAAAAGCCAGTAGAAGGGCTTCGTGGTAGATTTTACGGCAGGTGCAGAGGAGCGCAAGTTGGTTTGCGGTGTCTGGACCAAAGTAGGTGTCTGTGGATCCGTTGGTGCAGTACGACTCGACGACCTGGTTGCGCAGCTCTGGTGGGAGATTCATGAAGGGGAATTGCTTGGCCATTGGCTCGGCCTCTGCAGACAACTTCTGCTCTTGTGGCTTGAGCTCCGGCGAGCTGAGTAGACTGTCGCGTCGCATAGGAATTTCAGCTGGGATGGCAGCCATGGTGTTGAATCTGGCCGCGCCGATGGTGGGATGTGGCTTGCTGAAGCGGGGTGCAAGGTAGAGGAAGAGGAGGAGCAGAGACAGTGAAGCAGCAATTCAGGGTTTCAAATTGCATGGCAGATTGGAAAATTCCAGACCCAAAGACAAGGTGGGCATGGCCATGCTCATATACCTTTCCCGACTGATTGCTACAACTGCCTTACGCATGCGGATGAGCGGGATGGATCTGTCCCTCTGGTTGTCATCGCATCGCGTGAGACGGATGATAAAGGAGTAGCACGAATATGACATAATGAGGGTAGCGTCCATTGACATGCGTGACAGGAGCTGGTCGGCCGTCATCCCTCCCAAAAGCACATGTACTACAGTAATCAGCAGGTTAATGATGAGCGTTTGCTCGATGCCAAGTGAAGCGTACAATTGCACGTCATAAATTCGTAGATCGGCATGGTGGGGTGTTCAGCCTTGTGGAGGAACGTCCGGGTACGGCCTGAGGCGCCCCACTATCGACACCTGAGGAATCCTTCTGCTTCTTGTCAGGGTCCACTCCAAGGTGTCAATCACCTTAAGATAACTGAAGAGGAAGCAAACTTGACCAAGGCAGCAAACCTCACTTAGTTCCCGACACGATCCTGTACTTCAGAATGTCGAAAACGGTGCATATCAACTCCCCTTCACAGCTCAGCTCACTCCTCTCCTCGTCGAAAATCGTAGTCATCGATTGTAAGCCACCCAATCCATCCTCCTCTCGTGAGCTCCATGCTAACCTGTCATAAAGTCTACGCAGACTGGTGCGGCCCTTGCAAAGCCATCGCGCCCGTCTACGAACAACTCTCTGCTCAACTCTCCCGCCCAAACACCATAACCTTCACAAAATGCAACACAGACAACCAGCCCCAAATTGCCAGCTCCCACAACATCACCGCCATGCCCACCTTTCTCATCTTCAAGAACGGCAAGGAAGTCAGCCGGATACATGGGGCGGACCCTAGAGCTCTCAGCGACGCGGTGAAGAAACTTGCCGCGGAGGCAGAGGGTGGCGCGAGTGGGGGGTTTGGAGAAGCAAGTGGTTCGGGAGGGACCTGGACGGGTGCGGCCATGCCCAGAGGCTATGGAGATGTGACCGATCAGGTTGACGTAAGGGGACTGGATTTGCTGAATTCGGACAGCGATTTCGGCAATGCCAGGACGCTGTTTGACGGAAGCAAGCCGTCCGCGTTGGATGGGAAGGGCAAGAAGCCTGAGAAGCCGGATTGGGTGGAGAGCGATACGGATGATCAACTCATGCTATTTCTGCCATTCCAGTCAACCTTGAAGGTGCACACAATCCACATTACAAGTCTGCCGCCCAAGGACGAGGAGGAGCCACCCATGAGACCGAAAACGGTGCATCTGTACACCAACCGATCGAACGTGCTTGGCTTTGATGAAGCCGAAGGTACACCGGCTGTGCAGAGTTTAACACTTGAAGAATCGGATTGGGATGAAACGACGGGCACGGCAAAGCTAGAGCTGCGGTTCGTCAAGTTTCAGAACGTTACCTCGCTTGTCCTCTTTGTCGAGAACGGCGATGGCGACGGCGAAAAGGTGCGGATTGACAGGCTGCGCATCATTGGCGAGTCTGGTGAAAAGAGAGACCCTGGAAAACTGGAGAAGATTGGCCACGACGATTGAGCAGCTAGCCGATTGACAACTCTTGTGACTGAAGAGGGCCTTGATGAAAGGGTTTAGATTTTTATATAGCCTTATCGAGTGCCTAGGGAGGAACAAGACTCTTCCTCCGCACCAGAAGAATTTAAGACGCTCATATTCATGGTGTTGCCTACCGAGACCTACTGATACAAGCTGGCGTGAGTTGCCCTATCCTTCTGAAATACCACATGTACAGCCGAATACGGGTACACGGGTTTACTTGCGGCCAACTGGTTGCTTGAGCTCCTGTCCTGCCAGCGAACGTCATATACACCTCTTGATGCAACCTTCACGCCTCTAGCTTTCAGTTGAGCATCCAAGTTAAGCAACAGCCTTGAGCATGTTGATCAGAGAGTCGGACTCCCAACCTGATTATTCATTTCATTTTGACACAAGGTATGGAGGCCGCAAGATCTAGCGAACGCCAAAGTCGGCAGTGTTAGTAAGGCAAACCTGAATAGAAATGCTATCGTACTTTGGTGAAAGAAACTATACTGCAATGAGGGTTGACGTTCAACAAACATATTCCGAAGCCAGCAGGAGGGACGATCATAATATAGAGACGAGGGAGCGTCAAGGAAACGAAGGACAACAACAGGAATTGCTCTGTTTCCAATGAATCCTGTAGAAGAAGCAGAAAGCTGAGGTGGGGAAGCAATTTAGTCTCACAAACAGTTTTAACAGACCAACTATAGCAAGCGTTGACTCTATGAACTTCGTCGTTGCGTGTCACTGGCTATGTTCATACATGCTTTCCAACATATAGTGATCAAGCATCACTGACTTAGAAGCCTGGGTGTCTCTAGAAACACGGTACGGAAAACCCGGCGAACTACTAGTATCCCATTGCCTCTTCTTGATCCACCTGTTTGCTCTACATAGCTCCAGTAACATATCAGTCAATGTAAGATGACTTGTACCTAATGTCTTCGACGAATGTTGAAGCACGCAAGCCTAGTCGAGCCGTGGATGACCCAGCCTAAACAAGCAGGCACCAAAGACACTACTGAGGACGGCAGCCAGGCTGGAGTTTGACACCTCAGTCTTCTAGCCTCAGGTGATGTGGTCCCGAAGTGGATGGGACTTCTAACGTTCACATAAGGTACACCTTGGCGGAAATATACGAGTCGGCAAAACCGTGTTGATCGTT
Source organism: Floridaphiala radiotolerans (assembly GCA_022813185.1). Taxonomy (NCBI): domain Eukaryota; kingdom Fungi; phylum Ascomycota; class Dothideomycetes; genus Floridaphiala; species Floridaphiala radiotolerans. The sequence goes on along the minus strand of JAKLMZ010000015.1, from coordinate 338,099 downwards.
CCTGCCAAAGTTGATCGTGTAAATACCAAAACAGTCAATAATCGTTATTACACGGTTCAAAAAACGCTGAACAGTGCTACGACGGTGCTACGACGGTATCACGACGGTATCACGGCGGTTCTTCCCTCTTTCACGATAATCGAATGTTTTGGTATTCACACGGTTAAGAATCCTCGTATAAATCCGCTATGGCAGTCCAGAAACACAAGCGGATTGTTTAGAGTTTGGCAACATCAAAGTTCTAATATATGTAGTGCTGCACTGTGCGGTCCGACGTATCCAGTCAAAGACACCTCGCTCTGGATTTCGGGATGCACGTCTGGGATATCAAAATAAGAAAGATTCCCCCATCACAGCATTTGAAGCCAAAGCTCATTCACGATCGATGGAATCTATATAGAGGTGACTGGGGATGATGCCAGCGGTGAGACAGTGCTCTCTTCATTGGTTCTATCGTGTAGTCCATCTAGCTTGTCGTGTTGATGTCCCTTGAGGCTGCGTGCCAGCCCTGGTGAGCAATCGAGGTCTGTTCGACGACCGAGCAGAACGCCCACACCACTAGCAGGCGGTAGACGAAGGATAACTCAGAAATCGATATGCAATATCTTCTCTCTGTGGAGCAACTGACGCTGGTCAGTCAAAGGTTGTTGATCAGACAGCAACACGGAGATAAATCTGTCGCTCCAGCCGCACAAATTTTTTCGAGAGGATCGAAGGGAAGTGCGACAGAAATACTTCAATTTTTCGCGCTACGCAGAGCCGCACTAGCCCAAGGAGGCTTAACGCGCCAACAGGAAGTTGACGTCCGCACATCGCAACATCGATTTTGATTTTTCTTCTTCTTCTTCTTCTTCAGAGCCGATGATGATGATACGAACGTATCAGCAAACAACAATAGGAAGAGAATGACTTGGCACTTGCCAAGGTTGATCTCACCAAGACACATGACTGAGGCTCTTCAAGACAGGCGAAGCTGCGATTGCCAGCTGCATTCATTGCACCAGGAGAAGCCCTGCTCCTGTTATGATATCTCACTACATCCGCAGATGTACATACGCGCAATATGTGAGGTTCTGTAGACCTGTGTACGCACACAAGAGCCAGAATCTTTTGAAGTTATGAACCGTGCGCACCATTCTTGGCCGTCTGAGTCTTTCATGTCTCTTCAGTTATGCATAGGTCGTTATGTTATTGGTTTCTGCTCCAATCTCCTCTTGACTCTTCGGATATCTTCCTGATGAATGCAGAGGAGCTTCACTAAAACCACTCATTAGATTGTCCCTGTTGCTTTGAGTGAATCACCTAAAAGATGAGGAAGGCATCCATAACTTCCAGTTACGTTCAGTCAGTCTCTTCTTCTTCCCACGGTCATGTGACATCGGTATGTAGTCGGATACTGTCACGACCAGACACCAGTCTAACATCATGCTTTGTGCCAGGAATTTCTCAATCAAAGACACGCTTTGCCACCATCAGCCAAGTAATCCAGTAGTTGCCCGGCTTATCGAGGGAACCTTATTCTGAACATCCCGAGTTCGTTGGATACGAAGGACTAGTGGATATAAAGCTGGTACCGGAACAGTATCTTCATCACGCCAGTATACCAATTCCCATGTACTGATTCACTGTCTATGCATCCATGTTCAGATTAAATGTTATAAGTAATATTGGGACATCGTTTCATCACGTGGCACTATCAATGCCGGAGTTCATTGATTCCCTTGGCTTGGAGTTGCATCTGTACTAAGGATGGCGTTATCGATCAAATCGCGGAAGACAGCGGATAATCTTCTGGGTATCATCAATGTTTCAGTCTGTTGGGAGACCAAACAGCAGTGTGCACTTACTTTGAAACTTTCAGGAACAGTCTTCGTAACAGCTCCCGAGTCGTAAGGTACAGGACGTAGCAGTCTTGTAGCGGGGTTTCCGGAGCCAACACCTCTTAGAGTCCGCTGGGCAGTCCGATGGAGTGGAGAAGATTCGGCTTGAATTTTAGATTAGGGCGGGGCGGCCATCGCGATCATCAGCTTGAGCGTGAGCGCCACTTAATCTGGAACGCTAAGGGAAGCCTGGAACGGAATTCTCGCTGACCGATGATCCAGGTTCGTACAACGTGTTATTACTGTTGACAGTTGAGCTCTCTAAGACAATATCACTCTGGAGTTTACCAAAAGCCGTCTGAGATTGCTGGCCTATTGAGGTAGAACAGGAAATGCAGGCGACTGTTGGAATTCATGCAAGGTCGGTTCCAGCTGGCACACGTGTGCCGCAATCTACCGAACGAAAGCAATGTTCATTTTGGGGACGTCCTTTTCAGAGACCCACCACTTCCAACGCTTAAAATTGCATCGTGCGGTACGTACCGGCAGTCTGTGATCTGGGAGACGGATCCAACTATGCAGCATGAACATCAACCGGACGTTCTAACTTGAAAGCAATGACTCTGCAGCCCGAGATCTGCACGTGCAAGCAGAGCCCACCACTTCATGGTCGGGTGCCCTGAGTAATAGTAATAGAGTTGGGGTCACATACGCACGGGTGCAAGGTAGTACTCAAACAGGAAGTTCGATTAGTGATGGGAGTGAGACCCACTCTAGGCACAGTACGTAGGTCGAGATGGCGGAAGCCAAGTGTGCGGGTCGTGTCAACGCTTTGGACCCTCGCGTGCCCTTCTCGCGGGTGAGAACAGACTTTTTCAGTGAGAGGAACGCTTCAGAAGGTTCGGAAGAAGCTTCTTCGCAATCTCGTCTGGAGGATGATAAGGGACGGAGGCAGATCAATCCAAGCTGGGTTTTGCCAAAAAGCACTATGGAAGCCAACGCTGTCTCCCCGGCTGGTCTGAGGCACTCGTTCAGAGCCAAGGCTAGCCTGTCATAGTAATTGACCAGCTATCGTCGTTGTTGGTCCGTGAAACGGCTGGAGTTTGGGCTGACCTCGTGGGGCATGCGGCTTGGGTCGGCATATAGCGCGGTAACCGTAAGAGTTTCGTTAGCAGGGTCTTCTCTGTGGACGTGAAGCCCAAAAGGTTGACCTGATATGACTTTGTATCTGCATGATGAAGGAGAACCTTCAAAAGAGGATTCGATATTCGGTTGTGGATGATGAAACGCCTTGACATCCACATGCAGATTGTACCTGCATTGTTCCTGCATTAGAGGATTTATGAATCTTCCTGTCGCTGCAGGAAGCGGGGCACGGCTCGACCTCAATTGGCCAGACACGCTGATCCCAGGACTCAGGTTCACTATCGAAGCGACAAACTCTTCTCTCGTCGACGGACCCGAACGGCTTAAAATGCCCTTCCGTTTTGGGATGACGGTCCGGTTAATCATGATTTGGGCTTGACACGCCTCTGTAATGCAGAACCGGCGTGATCATCACACAGCAAAGCAATAAAGCGGCAAGGGACGCTTGCGTATGCAATATCTGGGGTCGCCAATAGTGCGTCGTGCATAATCCTGCTGATAATTATGCAACATGCCAAAAATAGCGTATAATTATCGTACTGATGCTTTAAGGTACAGGTACCTCTCGGGGGCAGGCACATAGGCAAAAACCCTAGGCCATCATCCGACAGCACGTGGGAGAAGTTGGGCAACTTCGCCGGCTGCTTGTTTCCAGCGACTTCGATATCCTCTGTACGATTGACCGTACTCCAGTGGTTCCATCCCACCGGATCCGAGGCCGACCATAATCAGGTCTTGACGAAACACTGTCCAAAATAATGTTAAGAAATGGCAAGACGGTCGTCACTTGCCATTGGATGACTCCCATCTCGCTGGATGATGATTTATAAAGAGCAAACGGGCTCGTATCTGCATGAGAATAGTCATTTTCTGTAGGAAGACGGAACATAACGTTGTCTTGAAACACCGTTCCCAACAGATCATCGGAGCTGTCTCTCTTCGGACGCATCGGAGCGAGAAACAGCAACATCGCAATTGTGGCCACAGGCGAACGGCCTTCACTATCATACTTCCGTCAACATTCCGTTTCTTCTGCGAGGTAAGAAGAAACGTCCAACGCCTTTACCCCACAACGTCCCGCCTGACGGGGTTCTAGAGTTGCAGTGATGTCGTTGGAAGGAGCAGAAGCCAGATGATATCGCGGAACAAGCACGCTTCGGAAGACATAGTGGGGCTCTATCCTCGAACGAACCCGCGAGCATGCAGAGGCGACGACAAATTATTTATTCATGTGGAAGTGATAGGCACTGCGTGCCTGCAGGACGGTGATTGTACCTGCATGAGACCTACGTCTGATGAAACGACGATGCATACGGGGCGCACAACTCCGGCATAACAAGTCTCTGGGCGATATGCATTACCTTGCATCTGTTATGAAACACTGATGAGGTGTGTGGATAGTGCGGGATCTTTTATCAACGAACTTATGTTTCATTATTATTCTAGACTTTGCAGTTGAAACGACAGACTCGCGCGAGTCGTTTACTGTCACCACATGCTATCATCCCGTCTTCCCCGTTCAGCGATGTGGGGACTGCGGAGGGTCAAACTTGGGCCAGTCCTTGGGCCAGAGCCTTGGAAGCGTTCCTGACTTCCAGAAACCCGTAGTGCCACGCTGGTGGGAAGAGAGAGCTGAAGCCCGGTTGAAGAGCCACGAGAACTCAAACATGACGGGTTTCTAGCTGTCGTTGAGACTGCTCTGACAGCTCGGTTCTGTAAGTTAGCTCAGAAGTCTCAACTATTCATTCTTGACACGACACGACATGTCCAAGCGTTGCCTCTCATACATGTCACGCTAATGTTTGATGCGGCCGTCGACGCAGGAACATGCGGAAGGCCAGACTTCACAGGTCCAACACCAAAGTGCCGTATCCGAACCTTTGGCACGGCTTGATAAGTCACGAAGGTTTTCGGTAAGGCGAAGACGTATCGATACCAGATGGCGCCAGTTTGATAGGCGATACCAAGGCCTGCTCCCACTCCCACAAGGTCTAGGACCCTGGCCAGGCACACCGGCCTTGACCTCTTGAGCGGCCCGTCACGCCCACGATCATTGAGCTCCAGCGTATTGTACTGCCAGCGCTCCGTTCCGCACTGTGGTTGGATATTCTAGACCACCACTACAGAGTGTGTACGAAAGTCTTCACTGCAGAGGATGGAGATGTTGTTGGTTGGCAGAGTCGCGCGCTGAGCTTGGTGTGATATACGCCGAGCCAGTGTCGAATGGACGCTCACAGCACAATCAGAGGCCGCCCAGGCATCCGTCGAGCGGTCTTATTGGATGATGTTGGCGTGGCACATGGAAAGGACATCCAACGGCAGAGCCGTAGCGCAACAAGCCAGTGCACGCTGCGTTTGCTGTTCCTCCCCCGAAGCTTCAGCACTATTGGCTGCCAAAGTAGCGAGCACAAGACATAGTCATGGTGGTTATGCAGCGCGAGTGGTAGGACTTGTGCAGCGTCTAGGGCCACTCAGAATCCAACTTGTGCACGCCTTGGCTGCTTCTCTGTTTCACGATGTGTCGCTCTCTGCTCCACCATCCCAACTATCCCCAAGCGAAGCATGCCACCGATACGAATCATCAGCTGTTGTGTGCTGACATGCGTTCATAAAATTTAATGCTTGTGTCTTAGCTCGGTGCTGGTCCTAACCAGTATCGGGAGCGTGCCGTCGAAGCCAAAGAGGCGACGAGTCAGGGAGGACAGATGTTATTGAGCGCTCAGGTCGCATGGGTGGGATGGGCTAAAGAGGATTCTGCAATGCAATGCTGTGGTAGGGGTCGCACACTGACGGCCCATGTCCCTGCCGCCATCCTTGTCTAGCTTTTCCACTTCCTCGTTGGGCCGGGGGAGACGAGTGTGCATGAGTCCAGCGTCGACTGCGCCTTCTCAGCGGTCCACCCACCACACCAGAAAAAGGAAATCCTAAGGTCCCTTGACTTTCGCCCTATCTTATCCGCGCGCGCACTTGCTTCTGTGCCTGCATTTCCTCAGCTACCTGTGTACTTTTTCGTCGTCGACTATTCCTGAGTCTTGAGTCGCTCGCTGATCTTCTTTGCTTCACTACTTTTATCCCGCTCGTCCCCCCTTCAGTCGTTCGTTGAGACCTGTTTCTTGATCCAGGTTTATTGACCCGGATGCTCCTTCTTTCCTGTTAATTCACAGCTTTCTTTTACCCCATCTTTGGATAATCGTCGACCTAGGTGCTTGCCCATCAAGTCTCCATAGTCGATCGTTTACCAGCCTGTCCTTTGGAATCGTCCCACACCGCGACCCACCGTCAACACATGTCATCGACGAACGGTCAACTGTACATCTATTAACTGGCATCTTGGAACTACTTCCACCCTGCCGTCCAGTCGCTCACTACCACCATCTTCATCTGTCCATCATTGTATAAGTTTGAATATATTCCGTACAGCATCTCCAACGACGTACAGTAGCATATAATTTCCCGTCTACCGAGCCTTCCAACATCACTCGAACATTGAACAACTTTTGAACATCTGGTACGACGCGTCAGAGCGAGCGAGCAGCTGAAGAGGATCACATAACTAATAAAGAGCTATAGCATCTACAACTCTGTACAATGGAAGGTCAATACGCAGGTCAAATGCCCCATACTATGGCCCAACAGGCCCCGTTCTTCTACTACAACCCGGATCCAAACACCGACTCCAAGCAACATGGCCATTTCTCCACCCAGCCCAGTGGACTTGGATACTGCCAACCTCAGCAGCTTCAGAGCCATGATGGCCACGCGGTGTACCCTTCGGCCATGTTGTACCAGCGTCCAGCATCATCTGCTTCACACCAAGGCTACCCTCAGGTCCATGGATTGCCTAGCCAAGCGATGATGACACCTGTTGCCTCCCCCAGGCCCATGTACCAAAAGCCAACCATCTTGGTGCACCAAGACTCGCCCTTCCTGTACCCTCTGGACACCGAATGCTCGGACTTGAGGTTCATGCCGTCAACTCCTCCGCTGTCGTTCTCTGGAAGCGCCACGAGCAGCCCGCCCGCAAGTTGTGAAATCTTGCCCACACCAGTCCATGGAGTATTCTTCGGAGGAGATTTGGCCGGCCGCTTGAAGGGGGAGTGCGAGGACGACATGTTTGCTCAAGTGATCGCGGAAGACTGGTCACAAACTGGCTCACCACCAATGACACCTGGTAAGTACAAGCTCGAAACCATCCTACAGAAACCATAGGTCGGGAAGGCTTGAAAAGCAAACCGTGCCATGTGAAGTTTGGTAGCTGCACTTGCTAATTCTTGGGGTAGTGTTCGTTACGCCCACTTCGGCTAGCGCGGGCCCAAGCTCTTACCTCCTTTCTGCGTCTGCTTCGTCGTGCCCTTCCCTTTCACCCTCGCCTTCCCCCTTGGCCAGATCGGTGACCTCTGACACTACATCCGACTGCTGCGATCCTCGCAACCTCACAGTGGGCTCATCGCAAACTCTTTGCCCAAGCGACGACGAACACAAAATCGTTCTCCAAGGCCCTGGCCTTGTCGCTCAGTCCGAAGAAGCACACGCCTGTGGTAGCGAGTTCCTCGAGCTCAACGGTCTTCCCGCTTTCGAGCCCCTTTTCGAGCTCGACGCCGAGGACGAATTTGCCAGCCTCGTCCATCTCAGCGCTTCTGACACCGTCAACTTTTTGGGTGCAAAGAGACAGAGAACCGAGCTTCTTTCTTTCTCCACCGACGAGGACAGCCTGCTTACTGAGGATTCTTTCAGCGAGTTCGAGGAAGAGCACCTCTCACTGAGCGGCCTGCCTGTTATTGCTGAGACCGACAATCTCTTCCAACCTCAGAAGATGGCGTCATCGCCCAAGTCCAAGAGGCGATCTCAGGGGCGGAAGAGCAGCCGAGGCTCTGACGTCGAGGCGGACGATGCGTTCGTCTCTGGTTCCATTGACTTGACCCATTCGAGCGCCTTCGCCGTCCAGGATGCTGCGACTCCGCAACAGACAAGTTCCACTGCGGAGCAATCTGCCCTTGGTGCTTCCCAAGTCTCCGGCTCAGAGGATGCTTCCCAGCTCGTGTCACCTCCTGTTAACCGCAGAGGTCGCAAGCAATCCTTGACCGAGGACCCATCCAAGACCTTCGTCTGCACGCTCTGCTCTCGTCGCTTCCGCCGCCAAGAACATCTCAAGCGTCACTACAGATCCCTTCACACTCACGAGAAGCCTTTCGAATGCACTGATTGTGGCAAGAAGTTCTCTCGCTCCGACAATCTCTCACAGCATCAACGCACCCACGGAAGTGGTGCCATTGTCATGGGCGTTATGGATGAGGCTGAGGTTCGTGCACGCAACGAAGCCGCCTACGACAGCTCTGATGCTGCTGCTCTTGGTGACATCCTCTACACAGTAGCAGCGAACTGCCCGCTGTCGTCCAGCAGCGAGTCAGGAAGCGAGTCAAGCTCAGTGCGGGATAGTGCAAGCCCGATGCCATCCGGGGACAAGAAGCCGGCTAAGAAGAGGAAGAGAGATGACTGAGCGGGTTGATTATCCTCGATCGCCCGTTAAGACTTTTAGATGCTAGGTTTGCCTAGTATCAAGACTGATGCCGTTACGTCATGGGTGGTGCCGGAATAGATTGGAGTTGCTCACGGTCACCTATTCACTTCATACACACACACGGAGTCTTTGGCATAGCTGCCATTCACACTCCACTTCACATACTTCCTTTTGTACATTGAAGCGATTTGTTAGGCTCATAGGGAATGGGGCTCACGATGGGAGGTCCGGCCAAGCCGCAAAAAACGGGGATTTCGAGTTTTCAAGGTGTTCAGATTGCGTTGCAAAGCTTTTTGGCTGTCATGCGGGGGACTCTTTGATGTGGATACGAACGTCGGTGGACAGACTTGCTTTTACTAACACTGTAATATTATCTCCATCAGCACGCCGCGCGATGTTTTGGCTTCATTTCTTCCTTCTCTTGTCCAAACCTCATCTGGCTATTGTATTCTCAAAGAGTCCTTTACCTTTTACTTCTCCTGCTCTGTTGGCTTCGGCTAGCAACAGGTCGTTGTTGGATTGCCGGTAGCTGGGTGCTGGTCGCTGAGCGAACGGGTAGTTTAACCTCGACAATTCAAATGTAGTATCTGATCCTATATTCATCGTACATAATCTGCTCCTAACGCGAACGTGACTGCCGACTTGTTGCAAGCTGCTTAATCCAAGCCCAATCCTGCTCACCGTGAGAACACATCGCCGCACAACCTATCACTTTGGATGTAACTCTTCCAGGATCCGTTCTACCAGGCTCGCGAATTTGCTAGCTTCCACTCATGTCTCTCAATGTCCGAGGAGCTAAATAAGATTGCAACGGAACCTGATGCGTAGCAGACTCCCAGCAAATTTGCAAGAGGGAATGACTGAAAAATAAGCACTTTGACCGGTCGCTTAGAGAACTGTGTAGTGGAATAGTACGCAAACCACTCCAAGAGCCGGGAACAATCAGTCTAGAAGCATCTGCAAGCTTGTGCGGTCAGACAATGGCTTCAGCATTGAACGTCATCGCACTCATCTCAGGAGGGAAGGATTCCCTCTTCTCCATCCTCCACTGCCTGGAAAACGGTTACCAGGTCGTTGCTCTCGCGAACCTTTACCCCAAACCTACCGCAGCCGCCGACGGACTGGATCCAGAAGATGCTCCCGAGGATATTGACAGCTACATGTACCAAACAATCGGACACCGCGTCATACCGCTCTACGAAGAAGCGCTGGGCTTGCCTCTCTATAGAGAACCCATCGTCGGCACCGCCGTCAACGCGGATAAGGCTTATGCTCCTGATGGGTCATCAGGCGACTTAGATGAGACTGAGTCTCTCGTCCCACTTCTGAAGAAAGTCATGCAGCGGCACCCAGAGGCCAACGCTGTGTCAACGGGAGCTATTCTATCCAACTATCAGCGCACGAGGGTCGAGTCTGTTGCTCTACGTCTAGGTCTCGTGCCGTTGAGCTTTCTGTGGCAGTGGCCTAGTCTTCCGCCTTATACGCAGACCTCGCTGCTACGTGACATGCAGGCTGTTGGGCAAAACGCTAGAATCATCAAGGTTGCGTCTGGTGGGGTGGATGAGTCGTTCCTGTGGGAGAATGTGGCTGACTCTGTCACTGTGAGGAGGCTTGAGAGGGCTATGGGGAGGTTTGGTGGTGGTGACGGTGCGGTGCTCGGTGAGGGAGGGGAGTACGAGACGTTAGCAATCAACGGACCGAGTAAGCTTTGGAAAGGAAGGATTGAAGCCGAAGTGGTCACGGAGATGGAGGGTGGTGTTGGGAAGGTTAGGATTGTGGACGCAAGGGTGGTCCAGAATGGGGTCACGGAGCAGGAGGTTGATACCCTGCTGAGAATACCTAACTATCTTGATGATGAGTTTGAGGCTCTTCTAGGGGAGTTGACACAGATTCCGATAGCGGGAATCAGTCCGGGGCAAGAGCAGAAGCCTGATTTGGATGGTGTCTTCCATTTCGCACAGCTTTCGCAAGATACTGATCTGGCGGTTTCCAACATACTCCCGCCTTTGACCAGCTTAGGTGCAAGTGCTGCCGAACAAATGGCCGCTGTTGTACGATTGCTAACGGAGCTTCACATCAAACCTGCTGACATAGCTTTCACCACCATTCTCTTGCGGTCAATGGCCGACTTTGCCCAAGTGAACGCCACATACGGCGAGCTTTTCACGCTACCAGAGCCGCCAGCAAGAGTTACTGTAGCCTGCGGTGACCTTCTGCCAAATGGAGTCCAACTGGTGTTGAGCTTCCAGCTCTTCAAGGGTCCAAGAAGTCGGAGGCGAGGCTTACACGTCCAAAGTCGCAGTTACTGGGCTCCGGCAAACATTGGTCCGTATTCACAGGCTGTTGCTGTGCCCTTGAGCGAGGAGTACAGAGCGGAGCTTGTCCACGTAGCCGGTCAGATACCGCTCGTGCCTGCAACTATGGACGTTGTTCGAGCCAAGGACGTAGGAAGGAATGGGGACGATATGCAGTTCAAGGTGCAAGCAGCTCTTTCTTTGCAACACCTTTGGCGGATTGGACGGACGATGAGTGTCAGTTACTGGTTGGGCGCTGTTGCATTCATCACTGCTGCAGACGAAGAAGACGCTAGACGGAAGGCAACGATAGCAGAGACATCATGGCGGGAGGCCCACAAATCGCTGCTGGTGGCAGGTGAGGAAGATGAAGAAGAGGACATCGATCCATGGGACCGAAAGAACCGCGTGGGAAGTTACAACGGAGAGCGGCAACACCAAAGACGCCCTCTCCCTGACACGGACTCAGTCACGTCTGCACAAGCAGGCAGTGACCGTATACCTCCGATGTTCACCGTAGAAGTCGATGAGTTACCTCGAGGCGCTCAGATCGAATGGGCAAGCACAGGTGTTGGTAATGGCCAGATTGAGACGGAGACACGTCAACTGGATCATGATGACAAGACGCCTCCGGTATGTCTTTTGAGAGTTAAGGAAGTGCATCGATCGTTCATCTGGTGTGGCCTGCGAGACGTCGAAAGGCTATCGCAGTTTGAGACAGCACTGGAAGGTCTGATATACGAGAGGGGAGACATAGGAGAGATTACAGACGCGCTCTATACCGTGTATACGACCAGAAAGCTTCCTGGAGAATGGGCGCGAAGGATGCAACCGCAGGTGATACCATGCAGAAGGATTTACGGGAGCGAAGGAATTGCTCTTGAGGCAGTCGTGGTGGTGAGTTTAAGGGAGAGCACACAGTAGCAGCTGAAGGGCCATTCGCTAGTGGCAGCCTGAAGAGATGGCGGGGTCGCCCGTCCTTGTGCCCCACCTCCAGGGCTGCCCACGTTGCTCCCGCGCGTCACTGTCGACAGCCGCCCCGAAGCTTCTGGACTTCGGACAGCTCTCTCTCATCGCTGAACAACCAACTACGACGACAGTCACAGCGGCAGAGCAATACACCTTGACCATTCGCTACTCCATACTTTACACCCACAAAGCATACTGCAACTAGACGTCGACATCGACAACTGCCGCTCCACTGTATTTATACCAACCGAGTGCCCACTCCCTCGAGGGCATATAGCGACCCTTATACTTCCTACTGGTACACAACAGACCAACAAAGGGCGGCTCAATATGGCTTCATATGTGCAGGTGATAGATTCCACAGCCAGGAGTACCAAGATCAACACGACACCCTCAAAGCAGCTCAGCGACATCCTTCATGAGGCTTGCGAGAAGCTGAAGCTAGACTCGAACAAGTACACATTGAAGTATGGCCAAGCAAACGAAACAGTATACATCGAGTTGCTGACTTCTTATCGTAGGCGCAATAATAAGCCCATAGATCTGTCTTTACCCTTTCGACTCTCCGGCCTTACCAACGCAGCTAAGCTTGACCTTGTACAGCTCTCTCGTTCCCCAACAGTGGTGTCAGTAGCTCTAGGTCTGCCGGCTGAGGACAACAATCAGCGCCTCACGGCAAAGTTTGCGAGTAACACGTCAGCATGGCAAATACTTCGTCAGTTTGAAAGTGGCGCGGGAAGCACCGAGACGCCCCCAAAGACCTTCAACTTTACTCAGCGTGCTGTGCCCTCAACAGATGCTGGTTCAGGACGGTTGTACTATTCGATGCCCGTACTCAACTTCATGGGAAAGGAACTTGGCACATTCTCAGATCTGCAGAAGACATTGGCACAGCTTGGTTGCACCAGTGGCAGTATACTGTTGAGGCTGAGTTACAAGAGTACTGGCCAACCACTTGAGGAAGCCATGGAGGAAATTAGCCAGTACTTCAAGGATTTGGAGGTTAGCCAGCCAATAGGAAAGGCACATGGAGCCCACGCAGGGAGCATAGGAGACATGACATCTACGCCGAACGTGTCAGAACCGCAGATCACCGAGGACATTGCGGGGTCAACAAACAACGAAGAGCCCACAACGGCACCTCTGGAGGAGGTTATATCCACATCGGAGGAGCCTGCTGCCGGGCCCACTATCCCTGAGCAGTCAGTGCCTGAGGGACCGGCTTCAGAAGACGTTGAGGTCGAGGATAATACCATTGTGGGGCCGTCCTCGAGACCGACGCAAATATTTGCAGCTTCGTCTGATCCATCGCGGATCGCCGCTCTGACAAGTTACAACGACTCGGACTACGAACCCACAATCGACGACGCAAAGCGGCACCAAGCTAGGCTAGCAGAACTCGGCAAGAACAAACGATTACCATCAGACGCAGAGATCGCAGCCCAGGAGAATGCGAAGAAGGAGAAGCTGGATGCCGTACAGGATGTGACTGTGCGGGTCCGGTTCCCTGACGGTAACATCGCCCAAACTGTCTTTAGCAGGCTGGACACCGCGGACGCCTTATACGACTACGTGCGCCAACTCCTGAGAGATCCGCAACTGGCCTTCTCACTCCGTTATACTAGCGCCCAAGGAAAGCAGGTAGAGCTTGGACGAGGTAAACAGCGCTTGATCCAGGACTTAAAGTGGCAGGGGAAGATGCTGGTGAACTTCCTGTGGGGTGACAGCGTCTCTGCTGAGGACAGAAATGAGGATGTTCTCAAAGGCGAGTATAGCGACAAGGCCGTGAAGCTGGAGATCCCTTCATACACCAACAATGAGCGGCAAGGCACTCAGCTCTCATCTTCAAGTCAGAATCAGGCGCCAGAGAAGAAGCAACTATCGGGCACGGAAAAGGAGAGTAAGATGAAGAAGTTCTTGATGAAGGGGTTCAAGAAATAAGGTTGTAGTGCATTGTCTGGCGCTTGGAAATAGGCAGGATCACGATTCATCAGGATAGGTGTTTGCAGCTTGGAGCCTTTTGGGTAGTATCGGCATAGCATCATTGTTGATGGGTCCGAGCTTATGTGACTTCCGGCAGGTTGTCTTTCTTTGTGATTGCATGATGGAGACTCTGTTTCCATCCATGCCGTGACGGCTCACCGTTAGAACTTGATTTACAGAACTCCGAAAGCTTACTCGTCCACGGTTTAGAGGTTGTGAATCATTGCTCGAGAGTCACATCTCCAATCCGGATCGACAATGCAAGATCCCGGCTACCCAGATCTCTGCAGGAACCGCTACGTTAGCGCGGCGGGTAACCATAGAAATCTCCGGTGATGAGATCATCAAACAACAACTGCCTTTTTCCCTAGCAGGTAGAACTTCCCGAGTCTCAGAGTGCCATGTTTCATCACCGTTGCCAATCTCTCCCTTCCATATCCTCGTGAAAAGCCTATCCCGCCTCAGCACCAGGATGGAGACAACCTACTTCACCTGCACCCTGGGCCAAGCCGCCCTCATCCCAAAGGACCCCTCCACCGCCCACGCCTTCAGCACAATCCCCAACTTTATCCGCTGGCAGGCCTCTCGCATCCCCTCCCAGCCAGCCGTGGGTTTCTACCGCCCAGGTTCCGACCGTTCTGCAGAATGGGACCATCACGTCTTCACTTTCGCCGACATCGACCGCATTGCGTCGCGGGTCGCCAAGCTGCTTCTGGACAGCACGGATGGGAAGCTGGAAAAGCGGCAGACGGTCGCGCTGGTGTGTCCCAGCTCTGCGGAGTTCTTATTCATGTGGCTTGCGTTGATGCGGTTGGGGCATGGGGTGTTACTGCTTGCGCCGCAGTGTCAGCCTAAGGCCGTTGCCGCGTTGTGTAAGGCATGTCACGTGGACCTCCTGTTCTATGACGAAGTGTACAGGAAGTTGGCGGATGAGTCTGTTGCTTTGGTATCGGAAGAGGGTGGAGAACATGCGTTGACCGTTATGCAACTGCCATTTACAGACGAGCAGAGCGTCTTCACAAGCCAAGACGCAGAGGCAGAGCTGCCAGAGGTGGGCATTGACTCCATGGATGTTGCGTACCTGCATCATACGTCTGGCACTTCTACCGGCACACCGAAGCCTATACCGCAGACGCATCGCGCTGGGTTAGGGGTGCTGCCCTGCATACCAACCGAGCAGATGGATCTCAAAGCTACTTTCACCACCACGCCGCTTTACCATGGCGGCATTGCTGATTTGTTCAGAGCGTGGTCAAGCGGTGCGCTGATATGGCTCTTCCCAGGTAAGGAGGTGCCAATCACTGCAGCCAACATCATTAAGTGTCTTGACATTACCAAGCATGCCTCGGCTGACGACAACTTATCGCCGGTTAGGTATTTCTCTTCTGTTCCGTATGTGCTCCAGATGATGGAAGCGGACAAACGAGGTTTAGAGTACCTCAGCGCGATGGACATTGTAGGCGTGGGTGGCGCTGCGCTGCCGGCTGAGGTAGGTGACAGGTTGGTGGACAAAGGGGTCAACCTGATCTCTAGGTTTGGTAGTGCCGAATGTGGATTTCTCATGTCGTCACACAGAAACTATAACAAGGACAAAGCATGGAACTTTCTGCGCAGCGACAGGGGAGCGGAAAAGCTAAGGTTCGAGGAGAGAGACGGCGGCCTGGCCGAGTTGGTGATACTGGACGGTTGGCCACATATGGCCAAGAGAAATCGAGATGATGGATCTTATGCCACTTCTGACCTGTTTGCACCTCACCCGTCGATATCAAACGCCTGGCGGTACCACTCAAGAGCCGACTCGCAGTTGACTCTGATCACGGGCAAGAAGTTTGATCCCGCACCCCTGGAGGATGCTATATCAGCGTCATCTTCGGTACAAGATGCGCTCATCTTCGGCAACGGCCAACAGTACCCAGGGGTTCTGCTCTTCCGGTCCGCACAAAGCGAAAGTATGGGGGATGAGGAGTTCATCAAGGAGCTTACACCTATAATCGAAAAGTTGAACAACGAAAGCCAGAGTCATGCTCGCATCCCGCGTGGAATGCTGATACCCATGTCCTACGTGGAGTCACCGCTGGAAAAGAGCAGCAAGGGAACCGTTATGCGTGGCCAAGCCGAGGAAAGGTATGCACAAGTGATTGAACAAGCATACTTTGGTGCCGATACCGAAGTGGCGGAGGACATCCCCGATGATGAAGTTCAGACACGCATCGTCAAACTGGTTGAAGGAGCTGCGACGGGCAAAGAGGAGCTGACGCCCGAGACTGACCTATTCGCCTACGGTGTAGATTCCGTAGCAGGCGTTCAAGTGCGGTATGGCATTCGACGCATGCTGCCACCAGACAGACGGGATCTGCCCCTGAACATAGTCGAAGATTGCGGGAACGTAAAGCGACTTGCAGACTTTGTTCTGAAATCGAGACGAGGAGAAGCATATGTTGAGAATGATGACGAGGAAGCGCTGATGCGGGAACTTGTAGAAGAATATGGTTCATTTCCAGATGGAGTGGAGGAGGAACATAGCGCCCTAATCAACGGAACAACCCCTGCTGAAGACGGAAACGTTGTGTTACTCACCGGCGCAACTGGAGCTTTGGGTGCTCATGTTTTAGACGTCTACCATGCTTCACCTGATACAAGGAAGATCTATTGTTTAGTCCGTGGAGCGAGTAGCCACGCAGCTGAAGAGCGGGTACGCAAAGCGCTGGCGCAGCGAGGGCTTTTAGATGCTGGCCAGACGGACACCTTCAAGAAGAAAGTGGTGGTGTTGACGGCTCAACTAGGCGATAAGAACCTGGGCCTGAGCGATGAAACTTATGTGAAGCTTCTGGAAGAAGTTACGACCATCGTCCACTTAGCTTGGTCGGTCAACTTCCGGATGCGTCTTCGAAGCTTTGTCAAGGACAATATTGCGGGTGTCCGACACCTTCTGGATTTTGCCCGGTCATCGAAGCGTAGCGCGCCTCCTTGTTTTGCGTTTTGTTCATCTGTGGCTTCAACTACTGGTCTGCCCCCTTCTGCCACGCCGGTACCGGAGCGGATCATGACTGATCCGGCTTCTGCATCTCCGCTAGGCTATGCTAGGTCAAAGTGGGTAGCTGAATCGATATGTGACCGCGCGAATCAGGATGCTAGACTCAAGGGCAGAATAGGCGTTTTCCGGGTGGGCCAGCTTGCGGGAGACTCGACAACAGGCGTGTGGAATACAAAGGAGGCATGGCCACTGATGCTAAGTAGCGTGAGGTTGACGGGTACTCTTCCTGCAATAGAAGGCGAGCCACTCAATTGGCTCCCAGTCAACTTGGCAGCCGAATCTTTTGCCCAGGGCGTGGATGCCATGGGCCGGAGGCAATGTACTGGGAAAACGCCGGTCTTCCATGTAGTGAACGAGCATCAACATCCCGTATGGACGGACCTTTTAGAATGGTTAAAGAAACATGAGCAATTTGAGGCCGTGGCGCCGTCAGAATGGGTCGAGAAGCTGGAGCTGAAGAAGCAGGAGTACTCAGAGAAAGGGGAGGCAGAGCATCCCGCACTGAAGTTGCTTGGTCTGTGGAAAGAAGCGTACGGCAAGAAGAACGAGCGGGAAAGCAAGGAAATCGAGACCTCGACTTTACAAGCTGAACACTTCGCGAACGGTATCACCTTCGACATGAGGAAGACGAAGAAAGATATACCAGTGCTCGAGAAAACCAAGCCGGTTGACGAGGCTTACTTCGACAAGATTTGGACTTGGCTTACATCTGCCATGCTGGAAGCCGCGTCGACGTCAAAGTGATGGCTCAGCTTAAAGAGTGCCATTCGATGTTTCAAATGGCTCTGCTGCCAGAAGTGCGTCGTCTAAGCCATCTGCACATACCTGCACGTCACTGCTGCGATGTTAAGGTTCATCCAAGCGCCGGTGAAATCTAGGTCGATGAGGCGTCAAGCTCAGCAGGGAACAGCTTTACGGATGGCTAGACGGCGGCCGGATCTCGGATAGATTGCTAAGGGGCCTCGGTATGCTGTGATCGGTTGGACAATCTGCTGCAGGACGACTGTTCTTCCATGGAAACGTCCGTAGGTCGGTCCGTTCCGACCGCTTGACTGTCAGTGTTGGCAATACCACGATCATCTTCAACCCTTGCAGCCTAACGGAGGGCAGCAAACGCTTGGAGTTGAAGTGTAGTCCGGTAAGCGAACCAGCTGCTGGGAAAATGGGAGTGCTTGGATGAACCAGACCAGGTTACCCGAAACAAAGCCTTGACATGTCTGCAGAGACGTTCCGGCGACTTGTTGGTCGCACAGTGTCAGAAAGACTATCTTGGCTTCCTGGGCAAGATAATAATAGGGAACCACAACGCGTAGAGAGATACGAGAACTGTATAGTGAAGATGATGGAGAGTCAACGAGCCGCTTCGGCTGTTCCGACATGCTTTGGAGCCGTGGGGCCGCAATGCTTTCTCAACATTCGACTTGTGTGACTTTGCCAAACAACAATCAACGAGAGTGAAACAGACATAAGTGTCGAGTGAGAAAAGTGGAATAAAAGAAATGTCTCCACTCAAGTTACTAGCAGCAACCTGTATCTCATTTCTGTTGCTCCCGACCGGGTCCCTGTGTTCTGGCCGAAGTTGTCAACCACGCTTTCAGGAGTTCTGCGCACTGTAAAGCATGCCGCCAGGCAGTCTTGAAGTCACTTTGAACGCGGACGAGCTAAAACCGGCGTATAGATAGCGCCGGAAGTAAGCCTTTGGAGGCTGATGAAACGCCCTGGTTGAACTGAGAACAAGCTTCCCGATCTTCACGTTCCGTTCCCGCTCCAGAAGCGCACAACACCGGCACGTCAGAATGCGGGGGAGGTTGCAGTGAAAGAAACGAAACCAAGCGGCCCTGGTCTGGCACGGAGTCGCCCTGAACAATGTCAATGTACGGTAAATAAAGGCCTTCGTCCCATCTTCTGACTCTGCCCGCCCTATCATATTCTACCGCTCGCTCCTCCTCGACTATCACGCTCACTAAAGATGCGGCCTTTCTCGTCCCTCTCGTTGCTCCTGTCCCTGTCGTCGCTGGGGTTAGCGGTGCCCCAAGCATTGCAGCCTTTTGTTCGGCCAGATGATGTGTATAATGTCAATGTCCCGGAGCAAGTGGATGACAGGCCCATCCTCGAAGCCTTTGTCTCCTACTCGATCGAGCTGGCATTCTGGCCCGATTTTGCTGGAAATCTGGCGAGTCCGAATGACTTTTCCAACCAACTGTTAGACAATCTTGCTGCCATCCAAGGCACTAAACCATATCTCCGTGTCGGAGGAAATACGCAGTGAGTGCTCCTGGTGTTTGTTGTTCCTTGCAGACATGTCTCCTTGGCCGGGAAGCTTGTCGGCGGGGCGTGGTCATAGCTCCATCCCGTCTCCGACTTCAGTGTATCACAACCACATTCCGTTTTGATATCTCCCCTGACAGCATCTTCATAGGGATTATGCGCGCTACGATTCTAAACTTACCACCGCGACGCAAGGGACGGTAGACACAAGCCGATCCCCGGATTATCCGACTACACTATTCATCGGACCGAAGTTTTTCGAGTCTTACCAGACCATTCCTGGCAGCAAGCTCATTCATGGGTTCAACCTGGGCTACGAGGGCAGAAATGGAACGAGCATCTCCAGGGATGTCGCGGGTAATACTGCCGTAGCACCACTTGTCTGCGATGCCTTTACGAAGATGAATGTTACCGGTTACTTTGAGCTTGGCAACGAACCGGATCTCTACCGGACATCAGCTCAAGGAGCGGTCAGAACTTCCAGCTGGAATGAGCAGCAGTACGTTCAGCAATGGCGGGACGGAAAGAAGGCAATTGTGAACGCTCTGAAGGGTAAATGCTCAACCGCCAAATGGATTGCCCCCGATTTCTCCGGGCTCCGCAACAACTTGAACATCTCGAAGACCTGGAAAGATGCCCGCTTGAATTCCGATAAGGACATTACGCTCTTTTCGGTCCACAACTACATCTCCGGCGCAACCACGCCTGGCGTCACCCTCCGCGGCACCTTGATGAACCACACCCGCACCACTAGCAGCGTCAACGCTCTCGTTTCCGGCGTCTCTTCCCTCTCGCTGAGCATTCCGTTCATCCTTGGCGAGACAAACAGCCTCTACAACCAGGGCGCCCCTGGTCTCTCTGACTCCTTCGGCGCCGCACTCTGGAACCTCGACTTCGCCCTGTATTGCGCGGCTTCCGGGATCAAGCGTATCCACATGCACCAAGGGACCAACTACCGCTACGCAAGCTGGCAGCCCATCGACACCGTCACGGTTGCCAAGCAGACGAAAGCCCCTTACTATGGCAACATCGCCACGGCCACGGCCTTGGGCAATGCTGCCAACGCGAGCATCAGCGTGTCAAGTCTCAGCTTTAACAGCAGTGTCAACGCTGAAGTTAACGTCGGGTATGTAACTTATGAGGATGGCAAGATTGCCCGCGTTACCATCATCAACTTGGATCAATGGAACAGTACCGGCAAAGCTGATGCCCGACCGAACCCAAAGTATCAGATCAGCCTGCCACTGTTCTGTACGGGTGGCATAGTCAATCGGTTGATGGCCAATGGGAGTGATGTGACGACCGGGATCACATTCAACGGACTGTCGTATGATTACATCAATGCGAACGGGACTACTCAAGGAGGCAAGGAGAAGCATATCTCTGGGAGTGCGTACAATGAGCCCGCCTGGGTGGGCCAAGATGGGATGGTTGTGATCTCCGTGCCCGCGAGCAGTGCTGCTGTGCTGCACCTTGACTGCTAGGAGCGTTTTTCTGAGATCACGAGATTTGCATGGTGAACCATCTTGTATGAAAACTTTCAGATTGTGATTAGATAGTATGACGTGATGATTCTATTGATACAGTTGGGGTCTATGCTGCACATCCTCATAACGTGGCTGATGTATAGTGATACAATCTTGAAACAGAATCTGCAACGCTCTAATAGCAATATCAAAAACAAGCTTTATCCAAGACGTTGTAAAATGCAAACGCTATTTCCCTGGGACGCCTTCCGGATATGCTTATACGCTGCGTTACTACAAGGTGATTAGAAATTACATAAGAGAAGTCCTCTACTCTTTGGACCGGGCGGTTCCCGACTTGTTAGAAACGCCCATGGTCAGAGCCTACTGGCCTCTGTGGTTTGTAGTTGGGATGTCCATCGGGGTAGTACGTCACGCCGTCCCGGATACCAGTCGAGTTGGGTGGTTCCGTGGCGCCGTTAAGGCCACCATGGGAGTGACCATTAGTGTACCCGTTGGCATAACCATTGGTGCCTCTGTACGAGCCGTTGGTATATCCGGCATTACCATTAGGGTAGCCATTGCCGTTGGTGTACCCATTGGCATAACCGTTCCGGCCACTGGATTGCCCATCGTATCCGCGCTGGCGATCAGCAGCGGCATCATCCTCAGCCATCTCGAGGGTTGTCTCTTGGCTTTGACGGTGGTTGCCATGCACAGCGGGGATGAAGTCCAAGAAGAAGGATAGCACGTAGAAGATGTAGATAAGAGCGATGACCCATTCAAGGATAGCTGAACGGTTCCAATGGCTCTGGCGTTGCATGACCGCAAATGCTAAAGAAACGGGTTAGCGTCATCGTTGAATGCATGATGGGGATAACCCACCAATAATGACACCGATTTCAACAATGATGAACATAAGCTTGACGTAGAATGACCACTTCAAGATGGGATGATTCCGGACATGGGCTCCTAGAAGACCATACTCGGCGCAAATGAAGATTGCTGAGATAACATAGGCCACGATGAACACGTATAGCATCGCATCGTGCACGTTTGGGTAACGAAGGGTGTCGAAGATGGTAAGGAGGATCAAGCCTGCTGCTCCGACAATGGAGCAGATGATGGCGCATATGGACATGATCTTCTCGTTTCTTGTCGTGTTGCGCGTGAGTTTGCCGGTGTGCCTAAACCATCTCTCAAGGATGAAGGAGAGGTCGAAGAGCACAACGCAGACAGCGGAACCAGCAATGAAAAGTGGCTTCAGCCCTTGGGCTCCGATATCTGAGATGTACGCTATATGCTGTCCGGCTTCCATGGACGGATAACGTGGTGATCCCTGAACAAGCCATGTAATTAACATGGCCAGAAGTGTGCCGAGCCATGTGCAGGCCGCAATTAAGGGTAGAATCCAATACGAAAGGTACCACATTGTGAAGGTGAGGAAGAAAGCGCCGGGAGGATTTAATTAGGCGGTGGTATACCAGTGTAGAAAACACAGGACTTAAGCTGAAAGTTTGTTTGCGCTGAAGCTGGAGACGGAGGAGAGGGAAAGGAAGTAGGAAAGGTCGGAGGAGAGGCTGAATGTTGCTGAATTGGAGATCTTATGGAGAATTGTCACGATGATGATATTTGGGGGAAGGTACAGTGGTTTCTGTTGACGTCTTGCCTCACATGTCCAGCCATGGCGTTACGTCACAGAAGTAGCGCAGGAAAATTTGGGGCTCCGTCCCCACGGTCGCTCTTCGTTCAGCACGGGAATGCGACGGCCATTTTCTTCTACGCCCTCTTCCCTTGACCTATCCGCGGCCATCAGAGTCATTCTTGGTGACGATATCTTAGAGCCAACCAATGCATAAGCAGCTTAAATAAAGTGTCGCATTTCTTGATCTGGTCTGACAGGAGAACTGCCGCTGCTGAGCGAATGATGGTGGAGGACGTCAGATCTCAAAGTGCGCCATTGCGCCCTTCCCGTCCACTTTTTCCCAGCCACTGTCGATCGTTGGCTCCCGCCTGTGTTCTTACGGAGTAATTGCCCGTCGCAAAGAGGCACCGGTTATCACGTGATCAGAACCTGCTCCAAAGCCGATAATTCGCCGACAACTGATAGGGTTGACCCTAGAGCACTTGACATCTAATCTGATCAAGTTAAGCGAGCCATCTCACGTGTTCTCCCACTCGTCTGAGCCGACCCACGAAAACTGTGCGTACTAGACGACACTGACATCCAACCTCACAACAACAATTCGTCGCCAACATGCCGAAGGAGGTCAAGCAACGATCTGGCATTGCCATTGGCATTAACGCCGGCCACGTACGTTCTACCATATCTCAATCTTAGTGGACGATAGCGCACCCAGGCATAGCGGAGATGGATATGCACTGAAGAAGGGAGGCTGATGATCCGGGTTTATAGAAAGTTACTCCTCGTACACCAGCAGTCCGTGTCTCCAGGACCAAGGGTCACCTCTCCAAGAGGACCCAATTCGTTAGGGAAATCGTCCGGGAAGTCGCAGGGTACGTTATACCAATCCAGAAACTGGAGTCACTTGAGGGATGGGAGGTTGATGGGAAACACGATATTGGTCATGGGCAACGAACAATGTTAGGTTATCATGAGTGGTGGGCTGACAATGGCGTATACAGTCTTGCGCCCTATGAGAGACGTGTCATTGAATTGCTCCGTAACAGCAAGGACAAGCGTGCCAGAAAGCTGGCAAAGAGAAGGGTATGTTGGCAGCAACCTAGGTTTGACAACAGATGGAGTACTGACGTGATCATTCAGCTGGGTACTTTCGGCCGCGCCAAGAGGAAGGTTGACGAGATGACCAAGGTCATTGCCGAGTCCAGGAGAGCTGGTCACTAAATTCGACGATGTTGGGATCGGCGCGAGGTTTCCTCTTTGCATTATGTGGGAAAAGATTCCATTAAACTCAGATACCGATTCAATGAAAATGTTGCTATCGGTAACATCTGCTCCACAGAACGCGTATATCTTGGTCTCGATCTTCTGCTCGCAACCCTTGATCAACCTTTTCGCGAATTGGCAGCTCGCCCCCCTTAGCTCTTGCCATCTACGAGGAACTGAGGATATGTCGCAGCCACGGTCTTGGATCGATTCAAGCACCTACACTCTTGCTGCGCCGTCGAAAGGAGGCTTTCAAAATAGTGGCTGTACTTCAGACGACGCGGTACTCCACTGCTAGCCATAACACCGCTCAACATCCACGACACGATTGTGATTACATAGGTCGTTGTTAGGAATAGGCACCAATGATTTGAAGCTAAGAAGGACTCATAAGAAGGCAAATGACCAGGATATCCTTAAGATGCTCGTGAACCGTCAGATCTTCCGTCGTACTTTCACCTTGAAAGCAACCGTCTCGCAAGTTCTCCTACTCAGTCTCTGCCGCCCAATCTCCTGGCCCAGTCGTCCCCTACTCTGACACTATCAACGATTTCCACACCCTTGCCCAATCCGACAAAGTCTGCACTCTCCCACCACTTTGACCCAACACGGGGACCTTCGCCTTCACCCTCATCCTCTGTATCCGCCAAACCACCCGTACCACCCGCATCACCTACTACAACCACGACTTGGCCAACCCATCCTTTGATATGCTGGACAACTTCGCCTTGGGCTCCAGAGAGAGCTTCAGCAATGTAGACAATATCAGGGGCGAGGTGTCTGAGCAGATGAACATGACCAGTAGATGTAGTGAATGGTAGGATCATAGTTGAGTGCTCAACAAGCGCAGATGCTTGGCCGTATAGAGCAGTGAAAAGAGGTGTCTGACCCTCCGCAGTCACCTCGTGACCCGCTCCTCCGGCAGTCGTTGCAGACATTGCGGGCGTGTGAGCGCCGCCTGCGGAGGAAGCTGCTGAAGGCGCGTAAGGGTGTGGCTCGAGCTGCGTGAGCTCTTCACCAGGAGTTTGAGCGGGAGTGTTGATGACGGAATAGGAAGACGTTATAGACGGAGCGGGATAGCTTCCACTGGCGGATGGTGCAGTACCTTGCGCAATCCGAGGGTAGGACTTCAGGTCCGGAGCAAAGATGAGAACAAAGACACGCATGACACTCGGGTCAATGTGCTCTGGGAGGTGAGAAAGAATGGAGGCATGTACACTCTTGTACGATGACTGCTCCTCCGAATGGAGCGACTCGAGGGACGATTCAGCAGAGACAACGACAGCGATGGTCTTCCTTCTGACGCCAGGCCGGCCTTGGACCGGTCCTGAGCTGGAAGCGGGTCCGGACCGGAGCGCTGAGTTGAACCCTTCGACGTTAGCAGCGACAGCTGCACGGCTCTGCGAGGATTGCGCAGCTACGTTGCGCTTGGTGGCTTCCTCTGACCATCTGGAGTGGTCCCCAAAGTCATCCTTATCTTCCTCCCTGATGGCAGACAACGCGCCTCCAACTACAGCTCCGGCGGCTGCCATGCCAGCGGCGACCTTGCGTCCGGCGCTGTCGAAGAACTGTTGCGGACTCGGCGTGCGTCTGATTGCCCCTGACATCCGCGCCATGAATCCCTCCTCGTCTACAGAGCGATGCTCTGCTCCCGCTCCGGGCGCATATCCAGGCTCATTTGGACGCGGACCGAACGCAGGTCCAGCAGGTTCCTGACCAGGTCTCGTTTGGTATCTTCCCGTATCGTCTTCATCATCAGAGTCGTTGTTCTGTCGTTCGCTCCAGATCCATGCTACCGCGCCGGCTGTCGCTGCGGTTACTGTGAGGACGAGGGGGACCCAGTAGCCAAGAACCGAGTGATGGTTGCGTCCGCGGCGGTCGTAACGGTCGTAGAATGACATTGCCCTCTTTTTACATAGTTCGATACGGGATATGCTGTTTTGGCGATGCGACAAGGCGTCCGCGTCGTCGAGGGGGTGGGTTGTTGTTTGTTGTTCCCGGCCGAGGCTGTGGCTGGGTTGTCAGCTGAAAGCTTGGCAAGGCCCTGACGGAAGCATAGACCAAGGGGTCACCTTTGTGGGTAGCAAATCCCGAAGTTCTTGCGTGTGCGTCACAAGTGGGATGGAATTTCAACTGATCGCGGGGCATAGATTTCGGAGTTGTCCACACATCCGCACAACAATAGTCGTCGTACAAAGGAAAGGCAATTGCAAGGTTCATAAAGCGAGCTTCACGCCTCCAACCGCTCCCGAAGCTTCTTCCGAAACAACCCGTTCTTCGAGTTCAAACCCAGCGCTGGGGCATCGCGAACATGCCGCATGCAACAATGCCCTCGCCGGGCTTCCAAGCCCTTATTCTATGCGGCCCTGGCGTGTCGCTCAACACGTTCACATCAAACCCGAAAGACTTTCCAAAAGCTCTGGTACCAATCGCAAATAGACCGATGGTATGGTATCCGCTTGAATGGTGCTATCGGATGGGTGTAACAAGTACGTGATTGTATGTCGTTCTGTACAGCAATTGGAGCAACAGGAGCTTACAACGATATACAGATATTGTGCTCGTCACACCGCCAGAATCAGCAGCCGCCATCGAAGCGGCATTAGGACAGAATCCACACCTCACCTCGCTGCCTGCACCGAAGCCGGACATAGTAGCTCCTGAAGGTCTCACACAAACTTCCGGAACTGCGGAGATATTCAGGTTTCCTGAGGTGCAGAAGGTGATAACAGGCGACTTCATTGTCCTTCCCTGTGACATTGTGTGTGAGCTCGACGGCGCATCGCTTCTACAAACATGGATGATCGAGGAAGCAGGCTTAGGAGGCGCAACAGGCGGCAGGTCCGAATCTGGCCCGTTGAAGATGGGCCCTGGTGGTGAGAAGACTGGCAGAAGGGGTGGTCTTGCGGTTTGGTATCCAACGAAAAGAGAAGATGCCATCAAGGGTGAGGAGACGGATTTTCTGGCGACAACAGAACTTGCAGACCCCATTGTCATACCACCAAAGGATTCGCTACGCCCCTACGTCTCGAATGTCGTCTATTCCATACCCACAGATACAATGAAAGATATCTTTGATGAGCATAAAGCGTTTTTAGTGCGACACGCGTTGCTCAAGAAGCACGGGAAGACGAGAATGTTAAACAGCCCACGAAATGCGCACATATTCTTTCTTCCCTACTGGGTGCTGGACATGATAATCAAGAACGAGAAGTTTGACTCCGTTAGCGAAGACGTCCTTGGCTGGTGGGCTAAAGCTGGCTGGCAAAAGGGGCTTGGGGAGAGGCTCGGACTAAGAGATATATTACTTCCTTCCGAGGGCAGTATGGAAGACAGCATGAACGACTTCGATGACGAACTCAATGTCGGTAACATGACCAGCACAAGACCGAGCACCGTTCAAGATGATGAGTCTGTGGATGGAGCAGGGGCGGACTTCTTTGCTTCCCGGGTCAGCGATGCGAAACCGATCGTGACAGAAAGGCAACTGGACATTCCACCGTTGCTAGCGTATGTTCAGCCATCGAACCCTACTGCACCCTTCATCCGACGTGTTGATACCGTACCGCTCCTACTTAATGTGTCATTACGATTAGCCAAGCTCCCGTCGGTAGACGAGGTAGGAGCTGATGCTGCCTCACCTTTCGCCCACAAGTCTAAGATTGCGCACCCTGACAGTGTACCCAAGCGCTCAACGGTTACTGCTGTGGATAGTCTTCTGGCCGAAAACGTTACAGTAGAAGAGAAGGCGAATGTCAAGGAGTCAGTTGTTGGACCAAATTGTCACATCGGCAGTGGCGCCAGACTGGTCAGGTGCATATTGATGGAAGGTGCGGTTGTTGGAGAGAATTGCCAACTCAGTGGTTGCGTGCTGGGGCGTAGATGCAAGATCGAAGGTGGCACGGTAGGCAAGGGTGATGAGGAGCGGACGAATCTCAGGGACTGCGAGGTGCAAGATGGGTATCTCGTGCCATGGGGCAGTAAGTTTAAGTTCCCAGCCTACGATGTTGCGATGATACTGACGAAAACCTGCAGCCGATGAGAAGAACAACAAGTTCATGGTCTTCGAAGGCTTGAGCGACGAGGGTGAACCGGACATGGATTTTGATGATGATGGTAATGGGAATGACGGTTTCGATGTCGACGATGAGGGAATATCCGAGAGGTAACGAAAGGCTTGCCTTGTGCCGTTCTGACTCACCGTCATATCTGCAAACTGCCCTGTATCACGAAAGAGTTTGGGCTATTTCACATCTCGTCGGAGTGATCCTAAGAGTTCGCAATGACTCCCATTTAGTTGAGAACTCGTCTCTTTCCTGCTTCATTTCCTAAAAGGTTTTGAGACAGGCGCTTTCGTCAAGAACACTCAGAGGCAGACTTCCAGCCGCAGTAACACGACACTTCATGCTTCTGCACGGTCCGAAAGAGGCGTCAAATGGTCAATGTGTGGAGAAGTAGCACTGAATGCATTTTTACGAAGACCCTGCAGGAAGGGCGGCCCTTAGCATGTAGAAAAGATTATACGCCTGGAACGACATTGCAGTCTATCAAAATTGAGGGTTCGTGGGATCGGAAGCCTCTGGGTTCTCTCATATTTTTGACTGCGTCGGCCACAGTCTTGTTATGCCTGCTTAACGGTCTAGGTTGAATTATTACAACAGATTTATCAGCCAACATCGAGTACACGCAATCACAACCATATCACTTGATATCGTACCCAGCATTCGAGGTCCCATATGTGAACTATATGTCTGTTGATTCTTTCTTAGGCTAAGACACTGTGTTTCTTTACTAACAAATCCGCTCTCTACCAACCTGCGATGTCTTCACTAACTGTCCCCCCACCCAAAAGTGCATCATAGAATTTATAGAAAACTGTATTCCTCTTCAACGCGAGTAAATCAGCACTTTCCCTTTCATACTTTCTTCCCGAGATTGCTACGTACCGATCAGGTATAGAACCAGTACGTCTGCCGTCAAAGTCAAGGTCGCGATCCTTCTGTTCCTGCAGCTGAGTATCTCCTTGGTCCTGAGAATCGCTTTCTCTAGATTGGTGATCGCTCATACCTAAGGACCCAAAGTTGGTGGCAATGTTCAGCTCATATACCCTCAGCCAGTTGTTGAAGTGCTCTTCATTGCGGGAGCTAGGTTCTTCAGGGGGTTCCTCATCGGCAAACGGGTTACCCGGGTCTGTGTAAGCTACGCTTCTCCTGGGAACAAAGGCAGCACCATTATCGTCGGCTTGGTGCAGATCAGGTTCATGCTTGTTGTGCAGCGGACAACAGGGCAGGAGCCCTTGCTCAACAGCGGGCAGTGGTGGCGAGGATGGATATCCTAAAGAAAAAGAAGTCAATATCATCCGAAACAGAGGTAAGACGTAAACGACCGCCGATAACGCAAACTATATCTACGAAACTCAGGACAACAATCTGCAACTGTCACAAACGCATCCCCGCACTGTCATGTTCCTCTTGCCGCAAGTGTGGCACTGACTGCCAGTCAGTCCGTTCCATTCGTCCTCCACCCCACGACAGAAGAAGCTTTCATCAGAACTTGAAGAACTACTCGCTGCTGAAGAAGGAGAAAGTTTGAACTTACCAAGGATCTTTCGGATGCCCTTTGTAGCGGAAGAGGGACTATAAGTGCTGGCATCTGATGAGCCCTGCCGACTGTTGGACGCCGCCGCACTCTGGGGCGTGGAGGGGCGAGGCTTCAGTGGTTTCTTGCCCCTCCTCAGACTCGACAAGATGCTACTCGAACTCTCAGTGGAGGCATGGCTGTAAGAGCTGGTTACAGAGTCCTTGCTGTCCCTACGACCATGACTGGCGATCTTGGGGCTTTCGGACACAGACTTCCGCCGTGACCAGAAGGAGCTCTTCGCGCTCGAAGGTGCCGTGCTCGGCGTGAGTGGCAGTGGTGGTGGCGGCGGGACGTTCGAATAACGGCCTGGCGGTACGGAACCCAGGTCCTCTATCTTACCTCGACTGGGCCATGTGATTTCCGTCTCTGGGCCTTCAGCGTAAGCATTTCTGGCAGGAGGTGTGGTTACCTTCTCTTGCTTCTTACTCGGTTTGGAGCTGGTCGTGCTTCTCAACGAACCCTCTGCCAGTCTGCTGTACTTCGGTTTCTCATTCGTAATTGCCTTTGGCTTCTTGGGAAAAGCGATTGAAAGCGGTAGCGGCTTGACAGCTGCCCTCTCCAACCTCTCCCTCTCCTTGCTTGCCCTCCTCTCTTCTCTTCTTCTCTTCTCCTCCTGCGAGTACAGCCCGTTCAGCGCAGCAGAACTAGCAACAACATATGTCTTCTTCGGCGTAGACGCAGACACGGGATCCTTCGGTGGTGGACAAGGCTTCCTCTCCGTCCCCATCCTCATATCAGCAATCTCACCAAGCTTCTTCCTCTCCTTCCTCTCATTCCTCCCTGACGTCGTATCAGCCGATCTTAAACTCCTCTTCATGCTCCACTCCCTCCCCTCGCCCTCAAACCTCTCAGCCAAACTCGTCGTAGGTGCCCCCAGCTGAGACCGAGACTGCGCATACCCAATCTCCCCCTTCACGCTCCTATGCGCCTGACTCAGTCCAACAGTCTTCTTCTCCGCCTTGCCCGTTCTCGGACCCTCGTGGAGGGCTGATCTGTCGCCGAAGACCCTGGCGGCTGCTTGGGCGGCTATTGCTGCTTCTTTGCGGGGGCCGGCGGAGAGAGGCATTGGAGGGGTTGGGGAGGTGCTGCTAGCGGAGGAAGGAAAGAGGGGAGGAGGAGGAGGAGGAGGAGGAGGAAAGGGAAGGGTGGGAGATTGGGAGAGGAGGGCGTTGCGGGTTGCGTGGCGGATGCGGGCGTGGGAGTTTTTGAGGGGTGGTGCTGGTGCTGGTGGAAGAAGAGGAGAGGGAGGTAACCTGGAATGTGATGACATGCTCGCGGTTATGGTATGATGGTTATTGCAAGTAGTTGAATGAGAAATGGTTAGGGAAAATGGTGATATCAGGCTACGACCAGCGTGTGGTGATAATCGTGGTTTTGGGAGGTGAAGTTACTCTGTTCTTCAAGAATTCGGAATTGCGTGGTGGCAAAGAAAGAAGAGAACAGCAGCTGCCCGAGCCATCGTGCTGTAGAAAAGACCTGAGCCATCTCCAGACAATGCTGCAATGTTTCAGTCGCTCGTTGATGTCTCGCAGTAGGCTTCCATGGGTGTGTTGATCAGTCCAGCGTTTCCCCGAGACACAAAAGACAAAGGCCATTGTTCAGTGCAAGAGCAACATCTCGTGCAGGCACAAATACAAAGTAACTTTATCTTTTCATTGTCATGCAACCAACGTACAAAGACACAGCGAACCCATGCAAGTCATGGCCTTTGTCCTCACCAGCCACTTTGGAAAACTCCGGAAATAGCAGATAGCGAAATCAATTCGACGCACCATAATCATGCATACATTTCAAAAGTGAGGAAGAGATTAAAGTAGGATAGCAATGTGTTGAATGGTCATATTACCCAGCTCCTATGTACAAGAGCGGGCCAGAAACTGAAAGCGAAGAAGGATACATGAGGTAATGAATGACTTGACCCGCGAAACATAACTTCGCAACAATCCTTCAAGCTACAGTCAGTCAAAAAGCTTACAGTAGGAGAAACTCGATGGAAGCATACCCATTTTCCAAACACCTATAGCATAAAAGCAGCAGCAGCGACACCGACCGCCAAGAGACCAAAGACCTGAAGGCCCACCTCCATTTGGGACGCAGCACCGGGGAACGGTGTGATGGGGCTAGTAGCAGGCATAGGGTAGTTGCTTGACTGCGTGCATTGCGGGCCCGGGCACACCCTGACGGCCGTAGTTGGGGTAGGCATAGGATAGGGTGGCATGCTGGTGGGAGCAGGCATGGTGCTGTTGCTGGACTTGGTGGTGGGTGCCATGGTGGGAGTAGTTGTCGGCGGGCAGGGCAGAGTGAGCGTAGCGGTAACGGGCGAATGACCACAGGCGGTACTGCAGACAGTGACGGTCGTGGTGAAGCCTTGAGGGACGTAACCGGATGAGGACATGCTGGTCCAGGTGGGTGTCTCGCCGGTGCAGGTCTCGGTGACGGTATAAGTCTTATCCGCGAGACCGGTGGGGCAGAAGACCTGGTAGACGGTCTCGTAGACGGTGGTGTGGGTTGGCGGAGTGGAGTGCTCGGTACAAAGCGGGCAGTATGTTGAGGTGACGCTGTTGGTGACGGTGACGTACGTCTCTGGCTCCTCGGTGCAATCATCAACAGTGACGGTGGTGTATGAGGCCGACGAAGATGCGCTCGTGGTCATCATCGCTGAAGATGAAGTCGAAGTCAGAGCGGTCAGAATGGGCATCCCGACACTCAAGGTAGTTGAGGTGCTGCTGCTGCTGCTGCCGCTCGCATAGACCTGGCAGTACGCGACTTCGGCCATAAGAGCCATCGCGGCGGTGAAGATAGTCCTCATTCTGAACAAATTGAAACGACGTGTTATCGTAGCTCTGCAGATAGGAAGTGCTGGCAAGTGTCGCGTAACAAAGAGTGGAACAAGTAAACTGTTAAGGAGAGACCAAGGTCGGATTCTGTGGTTAAGACAAGTCAAATGAGTGACAAGATATTACTATGTAGCAGCAGATTCAGATTGTATTGCCGGTGCGCGGTAGAGGTTCGCTTATAAGCCCGCAGATGAAGTTGACTTGGATGTGTTGTGGTGTTTGGAATCTGAGGGTGGAATGCCATTTAAATGATGGTCATTCCAACGACCGAAAACAAACAACCCCAAAGCAGTAACTTGAATCTAACAAAGAATGGAACGTTTTCAGTACGAACCAATACCCGACAACCTCAAAATAGAACCAAGCTTATGCCAGAGCCGGCCGAAAGCGCCAGAGCGACTGCTTGCGATCTGGACAACTAGGAGCGGACGACAAGAGGCTGGGTGACCGACTGCCGATCGCCTACAGCATTCCTCGAGGATGTGTAAACATGGAAAACGAGATTCGATACCCACATGCTGCTGCTAGATCTGATGCCGAGTGTCCATTGGTACAACCGTAAAGTGCGGCTCTTGAAGGACTCAGGATGCTTTTGATGCTCTTATCGCTCACACATGGAGAAGGAAGTGTCATATATCGTACATTTCAGCTAAAGAACTTTTGATTGGGCTGGAACTGGGAAGTAGAATGAAGCCTTATTGCGCTTTCTCCCTTCTCTTCCTCATCTCGGCGTTTGGATTGGCGGCAGTGGCAGCGGTGAGCATAGCTTCTTCGCTCTCATCCGCGCCAACATCGTCGTCATCTACTAAGTCTTGAACGGGCTTGTTCAGCAGACGACCAACGGTCTTGTTGTACCCCCATACGGGGAGGCGGAACAAGAAGGTTTGGAAGATGGTCGGCTTGGCAATCTCATCCACCCGCAACGCTGTTAACGACGGATT
Source organism: Floridaphiala radiotolerans (assembly GCA_022813185.1). Taxonomy (NCBI): domain Eukaryota; kingdom Fungi; phylum Ascomycota; class Dothideomycetes; genus Floridaphiala; species Floridaphiala radiotolerans. The sequence goes on along the minus strand of JAKLMZ010000015.1, from coordinate 305,275 downwards.
TGTGTTTTCACATGAGTGACTTACATCAAGGAGGTATTCGTGTGTTTCGCCTTCCTCAGTGGTCTCCTCGAGATAGACGTTGCCTGCAGAATCAACGATGAGAATCTTGCCGTTTTCGGCAACGACGCGCTTCTTGGCACCACGGGGTCCATTGCTTGGGGGAGCCTCGACCGGGGTGCTCGTTCCTGACTGCTTGGCAGCTTTTGCAGCACGGCCAGTTGCCGGCTTCGCCTTGCGGGCCTCCTTTTCCTGTCGTCGCTTCTCTCTTCTGTTCCACGGCATGGCCACGTCGTCCTGCTCAGCAGGCTCTGGTGGGGGGGTGGGAGCACCGTTGACACTTAGTCCTGGTATGGCGCCGAGACCAACGTCATCACCCCAAGCCATGCGGCGTGCGTGCTTGATATAGCGGTCGACAAAGTCCCGCTGTCTTTTCCAGCCCAGGTACATTGCGCCATAGTGAACGAAACCGCCAGCGAAGATGAAGAGCCCAACAAGCACGGTACCTAGGCCGGGTCTGTAGCGACTATAGTAGTAGCCAGTTCCTCGCCACTTGGGGAAGCCGTTTCTGAGGAAGTGATCGTATCTCTCGCGGCCGGAACCTCTCAGGACGGATGCTACGGTGTTGAAGCGAGCGAACCTGGCGCTGGCCTCCTTTGTGAAATCCCTAATTTCCTTCTGCGAGGGCTGCTTGCGCACAGTAACGCCTGGCTTCTTGCCGGTGGCCTTCTTGTCCTTCTGCGCGGACTTTCCGAACGATGCTACATATGCTTGTCGAGCCTTGTCGGGGTGCAGCTGCCGAGACTTCTTACGGTATGCCTTTTCGATGTCTTCGTGGGATGCGGACGGGGATACGCCGAGGAAGCTGTAGAAGGTAACATCTTGGCCTTCGCTCTGGGCTACCTGATCTCGCAGGGTAAAGATTTCATGGTCTATTGCATGGCATCAGTAGTTGCAGGGGAGGATCATTGGCAGCAATGGCTGACCTTCTTTGCTCCAGGCAGCAGCCAGAGTTACAAAGACACACCCGACCAGGGTAACGACAAAATTGACGCGCATGTTGCTGTAAGGACAGAAGAGTAGTGCGAGTGGAGAACAGTCAACAGGTCTCGAGAACTTTTTTTATTCTACGCAACCGACTGGAAAAGTGCAAATGTGGCTTGTGAGGGTGAGCCGAGAGAGCTCAGGCTTGCATCAGCCTTGGTGCGATTGGACCAACGTGGCCCGAACCGTTCGCTTCTATACACAACTTCAGCAACTTTCCAAGGCGAACGCAATTCTCCCTATCTAATGGAGGGTGTATGTATATGTATGTGCGTTGTGCTGTCGTCCGCCCCGCAGAGTTAGGGAACTGGGCAAGTGGGAATATCGCGCAGCGAAATACCTGTCTTGTTTGGCAAACGTGAATGACGAGCGGGTTGAAGTGGTCACTTCCAAGAATTATGCGAGCGGAAGGGGAAACCGTTGACTATTTACTTGATCGTGCCGCTCCCCGCAGCTGGGAAACTGTGTGTTCTGATTTCTCTACTACTGTGGACATCTATCGTCGAAGATGATCCGCTTGTGGAGATGGGAGTCTCTGAAGACACTCCCCTTGAGGCGCATTGGCCGTGAATAAGGCTGACGAAGCCCGTGTCGTCCAAGCCACGCTTTGCCCTGACAGGAGGAAACGAGGCGCAGATTCCTCGCGCCAGATTTCAGCTTCCGACAAAAATATTCAAACCACAATTGGGAATTGTCAGACTTCAACATTCGTTAGACTCACGTATTTCGCATTCAATAGACCTCAGGTACGTCAGCGTCAGGCAACAATGGAATGAAAGACTCTTCCACCCCAACGGTTCTCTTTATCTGTTGGCAGCGCAGCGTTTCCGTACCACTCCTGAACACAGGTGTCCCCTTTTCTTCGACACACAAAGCTAACCCTTAATCTGCCCTCCAGCGCTACTACATACAAACATCCACACTGTTAAACCCCCCGTTTGCATCCTTCCCTGTCTTCCTCCAACATCCGCAATGGCTCGTATCAGCATCCCCCTCGACGCGCTCACCTCGCGTCTGAACCTGGCTGGCCGCTTCGACAGCGTGCGCTCCCAGTCACTCACCTCCCGATTCGCCAACCTCAAGCCCATCAGCGAGTTCTTTGACGTCAGGCGTATCTCGAAGCCACAGAACTTCGGTGAGGTCCAGAGCCGGGTCAACTACAACCTCAGCTACTTCTCCAGCAACTATGCTGTCCTCTTCGTCATCCTTACCCTCTACAGCCTCATCACCAACCTGAGCCTACTGTTTCTGATCGTCTTCGTCGTTGGTGGCATGTGGGGGATTGGCAAACTCCAAGGCCAGGATCTGGAAATCGGGTCGCACCGCTTCACAAGCTCGCAACTGTACACCGGCCTGCTCATCATAGCAATCCCCTTAACCTTCATCTCTTCTCTCCCTACAACCGTCCTCTGGCTTATCGGAGCTAGCAGCGTCAGCATCCTGGGCCATGCCAGTTTCATGGACAAGCCAATCGAGTCAGCTTTTTCCGAGGAGGCGGTCTAGGTGGTCGGCCGCGAGCTCCTTATGGTACGCCCCAATGGGGAAGACCACCTCCTCCCCGGGGAAGTGACGGGAGGAGGAACTTGGCGTGGGAGCGACAGATGAGGGAATGGGAGGAACGCAGGAGGTTCCACGAGATGGATTCGTCTGATGAGCACGATCATGGAGTTGATTTGGATAATTCTTTTCATTCAAGGTTTGCAGGCGATGAGCTTTATTACAATAGCATGGATTCGAGTGCGCATACTTTAAAAGACATGAGAGACAGCAGTTTTGAAGACTTGGCTTACGGAGAGGAATATGCAGTGTACGAAGAACCCGAGGAGTTGGCGGGATCGGGCTACATCATGGCACCGGATCACGAGGACGTCTTCGTGGAGCGGGCACTCGACCGCATCCGCCACGCAAGAGCCAACGGGAAGACAAACATTTCTCTAAGTCTCGAAGAGATGGACGCCTTGGAGCGAAGGACCGTTTCCTCCAAAGCATCCACTCCGGTAAAGGCTCCACAGCCCAAAGGCCGCGACAGCAGGTCAAGCAGCAACAGCGACCAACCAAAGAAAAGCAGCCGGCGGAGCAGTCGCAGCAGCTTCTTCGGACTGCCGCAGCCGTCTAAGAGCAAGTCGTCCACACCCAAGAGGAAGCCAGTTGCAGACAGCAACGGCAGTCCGGCGACCCACGGTGCGCCAGGGCTGCTCGTTTCTGGCTCAAATGGTGTGCCCCAATACGCTCCTCTAGGCTATCGCTCCACCGGTGCTATTCGTACGACTTCCTCACCCTCACGAGCCGCCTCACGGTCAAGTTCACGGTCCGCATCAGCGAGTAGACGCAGCAGCCAACAACACCAACAACAACTTCAACAACCTGCACCTCCCGGTTACCCGAGCTACCCACCGGTATCCGGCAGCTTTCGCTCACAATCCGCTCAAGAGGACCTCGACTGGCACGGGCGCCGCCGCTCTTCATCTCTAGCTCAATCATACCCAGACCCCTTCTACTATTCCAACGGGCAGCTGCCTGCAGCGCAGCAGCCCTACCCACCCGGACGGCGCGTTGCATCCGGTGGCCATGGTCCCGACGTCACCTACGCAAGCCTCCGACGGGTGCCTCCTGGTCTTGGACCGACATCTCGACTTCCTGCGAGCGCGTCTGATCCTGTACTCAGGCGACATGAATCGACGCAAAGCAGTGAGGAGAACGATGACGAGGACGACCAAGGGGTACAGGTCGAGGTTGTGCCAGAGGCCGGATCAGGCGGGGCATATGGGATCAAGGAGACTAAGAGTGTAGTCGGAAGTGGTTCTGCTGTCGGCACGGGAAATTCCAAGCAAAGCAGGACTTCTGGGAGGAGAAGGAAGCGGTAGTGCTTATGTTGCATCGCCTCGCAACATGTTCTTTGTCTGCCGTCGGCTATTCTTGTACTCTCTTCATGTACATGCTAGGGTCTCTCTACATTTTGGGTTTTGCACACGGTCATGGGGGGCAACGGAAAATGGGAGTAGACTTTTCTTTCGTAACACACCTTAGGGTTAAGATTATCTTCTGTAATGGTCTGCATGCTTTGCTCTTTTGACTTTGATCAGCATTGAGCACAATGGACTGCCACAAATTTCGATACATTCGCCATCGCATCCGTGGCTGTGATGGTTATATATTAATAGAAGGCTGGTAGAACATGCGGAGAAGGCCAGATGATCGTTAAGATCGACAACAAGTGCCGGGAGAGTCGGCCACGCTTGGTGTGATAGGGCCATGTCCTCGTGTTTCAAGGGCAAGCGAGGGGACACCTTTCCCAGTTTAAGCGTGTGCTGGGAATCAAGGCTGATACATCCGTTTAGGCCAGTCGCGAGCGCTCAAACGGGCGGGATGGGCTCGTGTTTCATCGGCCAGAGTCTGTGCCACCGCACACTTCTGATGCACGGAACGTCTCTCCATCTGCCTCCTCGCCTCGATTGGTTATTCAGCATCATTATACCGCGCTCCTGTAATTCTCTCTTCACAGTCCATTTCCTCTGCTCCTTTCCTTCAAGCCTCTCTACATCTTCATTTCTCCTGTTCGTACGCAGCTGGTCTAGCACGAAAATTGCAATCGCAGCCGCCTTTACAATCACATCCTCATTATCCTTTTCTGTCGTGAGAGCTATGCTGACTGGTCGATTTCCTACGTCTGTATCCCCACCTTTTTGAAAGTAGGGTCTACCTTGGAAGAATTGCCTCCGAGGCTTCCCAGTAGTCGACTGGAGCCCTGCATGATCATCATACATAGCATATCCACGTACATATAGATCTCCTTCCTTTCCGAGCCTTCAAAGTCTATGTCCTTCATCGTTCGTTTGCATGTAGCGTCGTCACGTAACTCACATCATCCCAACCTTTTGCTTTCTTTTCCGACTGGGTCGGCGTCCTGCTGTGCAGTCTTTACAGTCCAAATTGATAGCGTTCATATACCCATTTCCTACATGTCGTCCGATGCGACGCGCCTTTGACGAATAACGACCTGTTCATGACTTCTGTTTCCACTCAATCACATCAAGCTCGCTCGACGTCATGATTCTCTCCTCGACTTCGTCACCCAAGCGGAAGAACCGCCAGTCCGTCAATCTCTCCATCTCCTCTCTATCCTCGGCTTCTTCGATCAACTCACCCATCGCGGCGCTAGACGCTTTCAAATCACCTCCGCCTCCTTCACCTGGCCTTCCGTCGCTACTGCCACGTCATGGGAAGAAGGGTCAGTCACCAAGCCGCATCGAACATGTCCTTCGAATCCTGTTCTTCTTCCTGTCGTTGGCGCTGGTCTTCACCTATGGCATGAGACTATGCTCCTACGGCCTATCTCGGCTAGAGCCACATCATGCCTCACGGCCGACGCACTATTTCACTCCGGAAGGCGAAATGTACGAGATGGTAGGCGCCACGGAACTCCCCGATCATCCATCCACCGTCGTCGCAACCGCCAAAGCAGGCAAGAGTAAATGGACTGTCTACATACCCCGAAACTCGAGCTTCCCTTTGCAACCACACGACTACCGACAGATCTGCAACCAGGCAAGGGACGTCTCAATGAACCTAGGTATGCTCAAACCGGACGGGACCAAAGCCGTCGTGGCTGGACACCATCCTTACTATTGGACAGATCCAAACTTCTTGGACGTCAGTGAAGCCGAAGCGGAGGAGCTCTTGCCGGTTGCTCAAGGGTGGAGGATGCCGGAAGGGCTTGTAGGCCAGGATAAAATTGAGTGGGAGAGGACGCAGCAGGGAATGGGCATTTGCGAAAAGAGCCTCACATATGTCATGGAGACGTCGCAGGCGGGCTTCGGGAACACGTTGATGGGTCTCTGGATGGCTTATGGTCTGGCTGAAAAGGAGGGCAGGGCCTTCTTCATCGACGACACCAGATGGTACGTTACACCGTCCTGGTTTATTTAAGAGCAGTCGTACTAACCATTTTTGCAGGCCCTACGGTAAATACACCTCGTACTTCGCCCCTCCACCAATGCCAAAGTGTCTTCCGCCGCCGCCCTCTCACATACTCCCCTGCCCTCATCAAGCCCGCCATCTCATGATCAGCGCCACAACCGTCCGCGAAGCCTTCGGCCATGCCTTCAATGACGAGTACGAAGACCCCCGTAAGATGGAAGTATACCGCCAGCACAATATATTCGCCATGCTCCGCCGCGGCTACGAAGACCTCTTCAAGCTGTCCACGGACGACGCCGCCTTCCTGGCCAAGCGCATCAAGGAGATGAACGACCCTGTGCACGAGAAAGGAGGAATGACATTTGGCCTGCATGTCCGCCATGGCGATCGCCATCCAATAGAGTATCAGTACAGCAAAGACTACCTACCGTTGAGTCGGTACTACGAAACAGCCGCCAACATGCTGCACGACCAGTTTTCGAAGTCCAACAAATCGAAGTCATCTGCCAAGGACGAACACTTGGTAGCCGAAACAGCGTCGAAAATCTACGTTGCGTCCGATGACCCCACCGTCTACGAGTCGTCAGAGATGTCGCACGCCCTCCGCGCACAAGGCCGCATCGTCCTAGCCACCAAAGCCACCCTCGAGAAAGCGGGCCACACACAAGACGATGCAAGGGCCAAGGACAAAGGTGGGCTCAAGGGTTTCAGCGACGAGATAGTCGGCTGGGAGGGCGGCTTCTATAAGGACATATTCTGGTCCCTCGGCAAACCTCCGCCGAAGAAACCCGCCCAACGCATGGGACGTCCCCGTCAGTCTCCCAGCGCCGGTCTGGCGCCGAAGGATAGGCCCATCAAACTTGACGAGACCACACCGGCTGAGCAAGCTGCTGCGGATGATGATCGTAAACACCCCTCGCCCGCAGCGCTGCAACTGAGGGGCTTTGTTGCGAGGGCATACCTGTTGGATTTGGCGCTGATTGCCAGTACTGACAGGGTGGTGTGTGGAGTCAGCGCCATGGGTTGTCGTATCATCGCGGTGATGATGGGCTGGGACAGGGCGATTGCAAAGGGAGAGTGGGTCAACATCGATGGACAGTTCGATTGGAGAGGCATTGATTGGTGAAGACACCAACATAAAGGAGATCGGAGCTTGTACATCTGGACAGATGATGAAACAAAAAGCGTATATACCCAAGCACATAGTGTGCCACAAAACGTAGAATCCAATATGTACATCGACCGCTTTGCTCTGACCGTCTGCACAAGGGCACACTGCGTGACAGCTTGTGTAGGCGCCCAGAAATGGGTCAACTCCTGTTGGAGCCGATCTTGGTTTGCCTACTCCTCATGTTGCTTAGGCTACGGTATTTGGCGTTGGACTTCTCTCCTGCTCTCCCCTACTCTCTATTTACTCTCAATTTGTTCTCACTATCCTGCTCTCTCCTGCTCTCTCCTGCTCTCTCCTGCTCTCTCCTGCTCTCTCCTGCTCTCACTATGCTCTCACTATGCTCTCACTATGCTCTCACTATGCTTTCACTTTTTCTCGTTTCCTCTTTTACCTACTCTCTCACCTGCTCTCTCCAATAACCACCTGCTCTACAATTCAGAGCATTATCCTCGTCATATTTAAGATGTTCGATTCTGGTGAAGACTGACTGGTCCACATTCATGATTCATTGATGTAGGCTAAGCAATGCCCGAGACCAGCTCAAACACCCCTTGCGGCTCTCAAAAGCCTCCACGTCAAGCGTACAATACATAGCATACAATCGCCCACCACCACCACCACCACCTACTCCACAATCTCAATCTCCCCCCTCCTATCCCTTGCAAACACATCCTTCCACTCCTCCCATATCCTCACCAACTCATCCACGTACCTCGCATGAATCTCATCCACATACGCCTCATCCGGCCTCTCCATCTTCCTCACCTGAATAGGCCTGCCAACCACCACATTCAACGGCCTCCGGTAGGGCATCATCCCAACATCGTAGTTAAACACCCCTCTCGCGTGGAAGAGCGGCACGGTGAAGCCCATAAACTTCTTGACCAGCAATTGGCTCTTGTGCACCCAGGGATGCTGCGCCGCGTCGAATTGCTCGTAGAGCTCGTTTTCGCCAAAAGCCAGAACGGGGACTAAGTCCGCGCCAGTGCGGATGCCCAACTTGACGAATCCCTTTCTGCGCTTCAGCACTAGGCGTAGGTAGTGTGGTTGTGCGTCCAGCGATTCGCGAGCCCCGCCGATGACGATGGTTATTGCGCGGCCCATGCCCTCACGGTTCGGTCCGCCTTTGGACAGGATGTTTTCGCAGCTTTCGCGGCTGACGCTTGCCAGGCCCATGCGGAGGGCGTAGTCCCGGTACAGCGGGATCCGGAAGTTCGAATCCAGCGTCAGGAGGGTATTTGTGATTCCCGGAAACAGCTGGGAGAAGCCTAGGGCTTCGGTGGCGAAGGCTGCGAAGGCGCCGTGGGAGATGATGCCGTGCGGGTGGTAGCCGAAGATGTACTTGCGCGTTGCCGGGAGGGGCGTGGAGCGGTGGAGGCGGGCGGGGTAGTAGGAGGCGAAAAGGGACCAGATTGGGGAGCGGCGGAGGCGTTCGGAGCGGTAGGTCAGCTCGCCGCTTGTGCCGGCTTTGGAGGTGAGGACGTAGATGAGGTAGGGGAGGAGGATGGGCCAGAGCAGGGGGACGGCGCAGAGGAAGAAGAACAGGGTCAGGAAGCCTGCTATGCTGAGAGTGTGGAAGAGGACGGCTAGGGTCTGGAGGCGGCGTTTCAAGGGGACGTTGAGAGGTGCCCATCGAATGCTTGAATGTGTTAGAGCTTGATGGACGTGGTACACTCAATAGGCAACTCACCTGCTCTTCTCCCATCCAGCGCCCGCCCGTCTACCACTCACCAGTTCGTCTCGACTGTTGCTAGGCTTGTGACCCCGTCTGAGCTCCTTCTTATCCTGCCTCAACCCCTCCTCGTAATCATCCGAAGGCTTCACACTGACTAGGTGCTCGCCATCCTTGTCTTGGTACTTCTCGTACACAATGTTACTCGGACTGTCTGTGTTCCTCTCTTTCTTGACTCCATTGCTGCGTAACGATGATACCCGCTTGTGTCCATGTCTGATGGGGCTTCGAGGGGCATCATCCATTCCAGAACCTGTGTACTCCTCGGAATCCGTGGACGCACTGCGCCGGGGAGTTCGGGTACTGATATCTTCCAAGCCATTGACTTTTCGCTTGGTCCCGTTCATCTGAGTCCCATCCTCTCCTTGAACACTAACACCGTTGAGTCCTTCAATCACGGCCTTGGCGTAATCTGCTGGCGGAAGTGCTTCAGAGGGCGGCATTGCGTGTATAGGCTCCGACGTTGCCGGGGGGCGGTATGGTCTCAAGAAAGGGGAAACTGTGCGATTGATGTTACTGGCGAACTGTTACCGCATTTTCAGGGGAAGAAAAGTCGATGTTTTCGGATAGACGTTGCAGAAGATCCACATCAAGAACGGCGAGTTTCAAGCAAGCGCGGCCCACGGATGTCGCTATGACGTCTCAGCGGGAGAGGCTGGGCATGGGTGCGCTACAGATCAAAGCTTGATTTGCTCTTCGATCCGATGCAAGATAGAGCAGCCTGACTAACGGACAAGCTGTCGCATTGTTCAGCGGACACTATGAACTCAACGGAGACATGGTCAGAAAGCAGAAGTGCAATCGAACAATGAGCGCAAGCACGCTCTCGGACGGAGCTGTGCTGCCTCGGCGGAGTCTCGCCGCCACGTGAGGGCACAATAAATCCTGACCTCTTCTACAGCCTGCTCACCCTCAGATTTTATCATTGTCAGACAATGTCATTCTTCACTCGAGATGCATACACATCCAAGGTAACCAAGTCCCGCACCAAGAACCCTCTCCGGCGCTCTTCATCCTCTCCGTTCTCCTCGAATAAGCGCACCAAACCCGCCACCGCAGCTCCACGCCGCAAGTCTGCCGCCGCCTCCACCGCAAAGGATGACAGCGACGATGAAGTCTTCGGCGAGCAACTGGAGAGTCAAGGACTCATACGCTCGCTCGGTACCGACCTGAGTCTGCGCGATGTGCCTCAGATGATGAAGTATATCCAAGGTAGGATGTTTGCGGATATACCTGAGCGTGGCGCGGGAATGAGCTCGACAAGGGTGTCAGAGGTTCTGAACTACAGGAAGAATCTGCCCCCAATCATATTAATTGCACATGTGCATGCCTTGAGCAGCTCACCTACGGCGACCGAGAGGGAGATTGCTGAGTTGGGGAGAGCAGGAGTGGTGCGAAAAATGGTGATACCTGGAAGAGGGATGGGCAACGCGGCGGTCGGTGAAGGTTTGGTGTTGGTCGAGGAGTGGGAAAGGCTCTTGCAGGAGGATCATGGGTTAGACAAGGGGCTCAAAGGTGTGCTTAGTACCAGAGCCCACGCATATGTAGCATGTTCTGATAGTTTGCTAGACAAATACAAGCGACTGCTTCGATCAAACCCTACAATCATGAGCATACCCGGCAGCAGCTTCACCACATCCGAAATATCATCCCTCACAGGAGCGGGCTTTCTCACGTCTTCAGTCGGAGCAGTCACGGCTGCTGAACGCTTCCTACGTCCAGGTGCAACACCCATGGGCCCACTGTCTTCGATAGCGGCCGCAAGAGCCGCAGCAGGGTCGGTAGCGGCAGTGGGAGGGGAGAATGCGATCCACGACTCCGGCGGTGGTGGGCTAGGGGGAATGAACAAGGCAGCTACGACCCCCGGTTTTGGGGAGTACAACTTCTCCTTACCAGCAACAGGACCCTATCTCAAGCTCGTTGTTGCTGCTCGAGACCACCTGTTGACGCTGCTGAAGAAGTCGTCCAAGTTCAAGGAACTGCCCCAAGATTTACTGCGAGACAAGTGGGATGGAGCTGTTGCCAATAGTGAGGATGATGCTGCGGCAAGAGCTAGGAGAGCGAGAGGAGAGTTTATCGGCGTGCTTCCTGGTAAGACCAAGAAGTGGAAGACGTTCTATGGGTTGAGGTTTGAGTGGGTGCTCGAGGAATGTCTGGGCGCAGGGCTTGTGGAATGTTTCCAAACCGGCAGCGTTGGTATGGGGGTTCGTGCCGTGTAGAGGGTTGAACCGTGAAGCGGGTGCCACCACACGGAGGTTCTCAACAGAGCACGAAAGTCTTCGCAGGTTTTTCGGTTTCAACAAGCTCGCCGTCCATGATCCCATGAACATACGCTTCCCCAACCAATTCATACCGAGCATTTGCCACAGGCCTCAATACGAATGGAACAATAGCTCCACAGATGATCGCTATAACATCCCCTGGTTCGGCATGGGAAGGCGCCAGACCGACATAACCCTCCTTGGTGCAAAAAGGGCGCCTCTTGAACATGTACGTAAGAGTGGCCGCATATGCCCTAAAGTGGGGATCCTCTTGCCATGCTTTAATTTGGTGGGCGGTGCCTTCATTCAGTCCATTGAGCAGGCTCTTGTAGCCCTGGAAGACATCAGCCCCGTCCCCTTTTATTCGCCTTACGACATTGGCCATTGTAAAGGTTTCCTGATCGGCACAAGGCACACGCCAAGTGGCATCCATCCGCTGTTGAGGATTCTGATACAACGGTCTGTTAATACGATCGGACAACGCACAGAATTTTTCGATGTCCGAAAGGTATACTTTCGCTTGCTCGTAGTTGAGTGTTGCTTGATCTACTGGCGGCAGCCAAGGAGAGCCGACTTGTTCAATGACGTCCACCGTTGCCCCTACGAGGGCAATGTAAGGCTCCTGACCAGGATCGCTGACAGGCCTGACATTTACTGGTAGGCTGCCCGATGCCGCAAAATATGCTTCTTTGACAGTCTGACCGATGGGAGTCTGGATTGCTGCAGCCCAATCGGGGACCCAAGTAGGGAGATCGGTGTACTCCTTTGGAAATTGACAGAAAGCGAGGACGTCACTATGTCCATTCTGCAACAATGCTCTGGCTGTTTCTGTGTACACGGTCTGGACGGTCTTTGTCATGTCGGGGACGATGGCCAGCTCGTCTGCATCCCTAGGTAGACCCAGGATACCGTATATCTTATCTTGAGGCTCCTTACAGAGCGCTACCTCTGTACTAGAGGATATCGTATAGAGATTACCGAGCAATTCAATGAGGCTCTGTGGAGCATTTGACGGGTTTTGGTAACGCCGGCGGAGGCCGACTATCTTGTTTGCTCTCGAGCTAACTTGCGCGCCAAGGAAGGTCTGTATCCTGGGCCCCTTGATCGGATCCATGAGATCCTTCATGATGGAAGCAATGTCCTGGCTGATGACGAATGCCATTGTAGACATTATCATCAACGAAAGGCAAAATTCGCGAAAGCCGATTTGACTATTACCACACAAGAAATGAACCTTCGTTGGTAGAGCCAACTCTTGGATGACCCAAACCCGAGTGAAATAGTCGCGACGGGTGACTTGTGTAACCGCTTGCCAAGGATAATCAAAAGAACAATGCTCTTTGGCAAACTTCAGTACGGCAGAATCCGAGGTCAGCTTCCAAAGGGTCTCAGGAGTTACATCCCATATGCCCAATGCATCGGCATCCGTACCAAGTCGGTTCATTGCCTCGAATGCCAGGTCGCTTTTATCCTCTGCTGGTCCGAGCCATGCGATGACCTCGTCGGCTTTCTGATAGATGCGTTTCATCTGCGGCACCTGTTGGCTGCGCTCAACGAGATCTTGTTGATTGATACAGAGAGCATCTGCCCAGAGTGTGACTGCGCTGTCCGGAGTGGACAGACACATGTGATAGAGGGCTTCCTCAAGGCTCTCTGTCACAGTCTGGAGGGTACCATTGACGAGCATTGGTCTTCTGAGGTTCTCGTCTCCCCAGCGGTAGCTCAAGGCCTTGTATTTGGCAGGATCGTCCAGGGAAGTGAGGAACAGGTGGCATTGTACTCTCTGGTCCGCCGGCTGCTCTTCACTTCCGTGGATCAGGCTAAGCTTCGCAAGCCTGATTTCGTGTCGAATCGCACTGAGCGGCGTAGAGTCATAGGGAGAAGGGACCATCCTATCGAGATTATGGATATCTAAGGGCCTGCAGAGAAAAGAAGGAACGGGTGCTGTTGAAATCTTTCAAACGAACAGTAAACCGAAAAGTCTCGGCACACTTACACGAGCCTCTTGGCTGTGGCTGTATGCTGAGTGGATGAGAAATACGTGACTGCTAAGGAGTCGGCGTTGCACAGAAGAAACATTCGTTTTTGGTACTAATCCTCTCAAGAGGATTCTTTGATAGCCAAACCAGCCATTATTGCAATCCAATATAAGGCATTGACAACAAGCCTCCCATGAAGCCATGACTGAATAGAAAGCCATGCGATCATTGCAACGAGCACCTACATGCACATGCCTCGATACAGTGACTCCTAGAACAGTGCTGCTGCCTCTGGAGGGACTGACATATGTTTGATATATCTTCTGTTGCTGAAGAGCTATCGTACCCCTCCGGTTTGCCAAGACACAGGAATCGATAGCTTCCAGATCGCAGTCCAGCCCCCAAGCCTAGATACACTAGGTGATCAATCTTACTGCAATCATCTATATTAACCCGAGAAAATTGATGCATAATCCGACTGCAGGCAAGAACCAGGCCTGGAGAAAACGCTTCACAGATCAGATCCTCACGGGGTGGAAGCGGAGAGTTGGAAGCTGCATGCGGAGTGGTACCGTCGATATATCTGCTGAAAGGTTCGAGCGCTCACCATGTGCAGGGCAGGGCAATCTAAAAAAAGCCTGGAAAGCCTCGTTCGACGCGATGGACCATGACAGTCGCAATCGGCCACATTACTATTGTACAATTGCTGTGGAAGACCAAGGAGCTTGAGTACGCGTCTGTCCAAGGACCAGACCAAGTGATCAGTAGCTGCAAAATCGCCTGTTCGAAAGAAACTGACGATCAGTTATTATCCGTGCCGCAACGGACACAAAGACTTTCAGGGCAGGACGAGACTCGGAAACGGTGCCCGGCGATGAAAGCTATCCTGCATTTACAATTGGCTGCGTCGCTCAAAAGAAGGGCATTTCCGTCGACGAACCAGATCTCTGTTCTCCACACCTCATGCTGCTCTGTTTCTTGGTTGCATAAGCGCTAATGTGGAAACAAGTGCAAATCCGGGCGGCGGCGCGACGTTCGCGACCTTAATTGGACAGCATCTTCAGCATCTTGCGCCCACTTGCTGTCGGGTACTCCCATAGCGCCGGCCTAGTGTCTGTCAGGGCGCTTCGAGAGCGGTGGGCAAAAGCGACGGGGAAACTCGAGGACTCGAAGCGTGTCCCCGCGCCCTCTGGGAGCCGGAGCCGGAGAGCTGCGCTGATGTTCTTCTTGTTGGAGAGTGTAAGAAAGCAAGAAGATAAGCACGAGTTTCGGACTGACAATCGACAAGACTCAAGGCTCATGCAGAGCTTACTATAAGGCCATCACCGTCAGCACGAGCGAGTACAGATACGCATGGTCTAGCCTCACGTTGCTGTGTGATAGTGGTGGCCTTTCGCGATAGCACTTCTATTTCTATTTCTGGTCGGGGCCAACCCGTGCCATCCTCCTTCGCGCTGTTCTCTGATCTGTCTTTTCTCCTCCACCCCTCACCTGCAACCACCTTGACAGTCGCGCCGTGGACAGCTCGGTAACCTATCAGAACGCGGCCTCGAGCATCCAACTCCCCCGTTGCCGCCATACATAGAAGTCGGTTAGTGCAGTCTTCTGACTTTCATCCTGCCTCGCTGCGTGAATTCTTCTCCGTCTCCATATTGCCGGCAACCGTCGTGCCTGTTTCTTGCTTGTCCAATCTGCATCCGTCGAAGCGCCCAACTCTCAATAGTCCCGTTGATGAGCGCTTGGCCAGACAAAAGGTGACCACCACCCAAGCCGCTCCTCTTCTACTTCCCTTTCTCTCTTCTTCTCGTCAGCCGGTCTCTGCATTGTAATACAGTCTGCTTTCCCATCTTCAGTTTCTTTTCAGTCTCCACTAGACGGGTTTGCTGGACGAACTTGAAGGGAGCTGTGCTGCATTCGAGTCTGTCCGCTGTACTTGTCAAGCTCCGCCTCATCCTCATATATACGAGCGCTGCGCATCCTGCCGAATATAATCTCACGTCACCCTTCTCCGACTGCGACTCCTCTCAACTTCCTTTTCTCTGGAACATGGCATCCGACCTCAAGAAGCAAACAGTAACGGTGACGACTAGACCACGAACGTCCTCTGCAGATTCCATCCCATCAATCAAGACTCCCCGAACCGCTCGATTTGCGGAAGCGACTGCTGTACACTCGCCCATCGAACCCTCCGAGCACAGCGCCAATCCATTCTCCGACCCTCCTACGAACCACTACAAGCCTGAACCCCAGCCTGGTGATATCGGATTCGGTTACCTCTCTGCGAACAGCGCGGCGGCCCACGCAAGCTACCCAACTCAAAGCGTCGAGATGGAAGAGACCGACAGGCGGTATCTCCCGCCACCCACTCCCAAGTCACCTCTCAAGAGCGCTCTGAAGTCACCTGGTGCAAGGTCGACAAGATTCGAGAACCCTCTGAGCCCGACGTTCAAGGAGGAGCAGGTTCTGGAGAAGGCCGAGGTGGATACCGAGAAGCAACAAGCATCCGATCTCGTAAGTCTGTCGCTCTAACACGCTGGAGTCATTGCTAACCAAACTACAGAAAATCAAGTACAGAATAAGAATAGCGAAGATGCTCCTCAGAGGAGTCAACTTCAGCTGCAGTCTCATCGTCGTCTCAATGCTCGCCGCCGTCTTCACCATCTTCAACGCAACCCGACATCTCCCCCCTCGCAACGGTCTCCCACCATGGGCTAAGGACACCAAGACCTGGCCGCAAATCACCCTTCTCGTCATCGCCTGCGTCTCTCTCGCCATGTCCGTCGTCATCTTCTGGGCCTACTTCCGCGGTGGCCATCGGCGAGCCGAAAAGGTAGCAGTCTACTACACCACCTTCGCCGTTGCCTTCTTCATCTTCAGTATCGTCATGTGGGCCATCGGCGCCGGCATCCTCAACCAGAGTAAAACCAACGGCAACGGCCAAGACCTGTGGGGCTGGAGCTGCAAAGACAACCGCCGCCGCCAGCTGTTCCAAGACGATGTCTCCTACGCCCTCGCCTGCCGCCTGCAGGACTGGGCCCTGGTGTGCTGCATCATCGAGGTCGTCGTCGAGGTCATCACCATCGCCATCTACGCCATCGTCTTCTACCGCTTCTGGTCCAAGCGCAAGCTCAGGAAGAGCATGCAGGTCCGCGACCGCGCTCGCAGCGACATGTACCTCGCCCAGCTGCGCAGCCAATCCGCGCCCAACACCCCTGGCTTCGCTCCCTACTCCCCACGCGACGGCGGCTGGCGTCCACCGGTCGACCACACGCGTGAGACCGAGATCGAGCAGGAGGGCGTGCAGTACGCCGTGCCAAAGACCTTCACCGAGCCCAAGCCGTTCCAGCTTCAGCCGCCACCGATCAGGGTGCAAGCTGCGACGCCAAAGGTGCAGCAGGGCGAGGCGTTCCCAAGCCCCGTCGAGAGGATGCCATCGCCACCGCTAGCCGTGGCGGAGCAGCACAATGAGCACGTTCCTGCCGCGCCTGGTGAGCAGCAGTACGCCGCTGTGCCCATCCCCGGGGCCTACTCTTCTCCTCTAGCCAGCCCCGCATTTGCGCCACAGACCATGGGTTTCCCCGGTCAAGCTAGATAGATCGACGGCTCTCCTTGTTGGGTTTAGATGACGGGAACGAGTCTTGTATGTATGTATGTAACCTCAGCGGTTCGATTCAAAGCAAGTCAACTACGGGAGGGCGGATATGGGACATGCTAAGGACTCCGAAACTTCGAACTTTTCTCTGTTCACTCGCTTATACCACTTTTCTTTTCCTTTGGCTCACATCTTAGGGTTGGAAACCGGGTCAAGACTCCGGGAGGCGTTATCTGTGTTAATGTATCTGCTTAATCGCGGCCGGCAGCCTTTTCAGGTTGTACGGTTTCTTCCCGAGCATTTAGGGCACAAAATGAAGATACTCAACTTTACAACGTATAGCACCACTGTTTGCGTGACTGTGTCGGAGCCGTCCGGCATAGTAATCCTGCCGTTTGTCTTCCCGTGCTGCTCAACACTTACACAGAACCCATCAAGGTGTGGCAACAGCCAGGGTAACGGTCCCGGGTAGAGCTTTCGACTCCCGTTCGACACTCGATGATTCGAAGCCCTCACGTGTTTGCAGCACTCACAAGCATGGCACAGACGCCGACCAAAGTATTGGGAGCCCAGGAAATAGGGGTGATGTCGTACACAGCGCAGGCGCTGCCATCACCCGCCGCGATGGGGAACGGCACGGCGTCGCTGGATGGCGTAACCGCCTTTGAGAAACTGGCTTACCAACGGGTGATAGCGCTTATAGTGAGGGAAGAATGTGACTGATCTTGCAGAAAGTGTAGTTTATCGTATGAGTACCATTCTGGTTGGTTGGTTTCTAATGCTGTGAATTGCGCCTGCTGGCTACCTGAACGCCAAACCGTGCCAGTCAAAGTGAGAACCATTCATGAACCGCCGAAGCTGGAAAGCCATCTAAGAGACGCCGAACCATCCAAGAAAACGAAAGACTCCGAAAACTCCAGCTTTTCCTTCCCGGGACATGACGTAATGCTGAGTACTACAAATCGCTAATTGTGAACAGTAATGAAGGAGTCTGCATCAACTGGTTGACCTTGCTATCGTCCACGAACACCGTTACAGACTCAACCACCTTCATTCCCAGCTGCTCCTTGTGGTTGATGAGCAGCCATGCTACACCGTTACCGTTTGGCGAGCTAAGGATTGCCTTGCCTTCATCGCTACTCATTGGAAACGTGGTCGCGTTCGTCCAGGTGCACAACGGGCGGCCTTTTAGTGCCTGGTGAATGATGTCTTGAGACTCCTTGTTGACGATGGGACCGACGAATACGTAGTGCAGGTTTCTCACGCGCTGTCCTGCAAGCGCTTGCCACGTGATGAAAGTGATATCGGACCATTGTTGTAGCTCAGGGAGGACGGTTACGGGAGGAGTTTGCTGCATGCCCTGATACCTTGGGCCATAGCTTCCCCAAACATAGATGACACCGTCTATCGGATTGAAGATGTCTCTGAAATCCGCTTGGGTCGCCTAGGCACAGCAAGTCAGTCAGGTGATATGATGAGGGTCGGTGGCTACACCATGGCTTACTTTGTAGAGTACACCATCCCTGACCACATCGCACTCATGGCTCACTGCTCGGAGGTGGTTGTTACCTCCATCCGTGTGACTGAATTGATCCAGGCCTAGCGCCTGACACATCGCATGGATCGGTAAAGACATGCGGAAGAAGTTGTCGACCATCTTGATTTGGAAGCTGAAGTCCGCATTGCCGTAACCCCAGCGATCTAGATCTGCACGACGAGTGTAGCGGCTCTGCGAAGAAGCAAAGCCTCTTCGCTTCAGAACCTCATCGGCTTGCGCTATGTCACAACGCATAAGTAGGCACAGCATCGATCCTTTGTCGACTGCTGTCCTCCATTGAGTGCCTCGTACCCGGTTGCGACGAGTGGAAGACTGACGCAGGTTCGAGTGGACACCCTTTCCCCAACGCGTATGATAAGCATCAAGTGGCGCTGATGCTGTTGTCAGAAAGCTTGTCAGTCTTCCGTTATGTGAATTGACTCTTAGGACTTACGATTAGTGTTATTGCCCACAGTTACCCGAGTTTCCACCACGATGCAGGCCATTGTGCAGTTTCAACGGCATCACCAGACTAACATAGGCTCGTCCAAAGACAAATCCTAAAGACAATTGAGGAGACATTGTGGACCTTCTATATTCTGAAGCTCTGTTTGCACGGCTAATGCTATACTTGACGAGTCGCAAGAACGGTTCCAGTTTAGGTGGGATCAACGGTCAAAGGTACCTGTAACACTTGGAGACCGAGGCCTCGGGAGCTACAAAAAACCACTCCACCCAGGGCTTTTCCGGAGCTCTGGAAGCTTAAAATGCTCGGCTATGCAGCTTTTCATGTATTACAATAACAAAGTGACCAAAGGCTCACAGTTTTGGTCAATTTCCGCGACGGTCATTTTTGAAAGTCTTTGGTCAATTACGAACTGTCAAATCTTTCTTTGAGGCCAAAACATGATCAAATGAGGAGGAAGGTGAGATGATGTAGTCTTTTTGCTAGTAGATGAAATTCAATATAACATAATTCGTAGCCAGCCTCCACAGAGTAGAGGAATGTGAGCCTACCTCAGGAACACGGCACAACGTGCAGCGACGATGCATGCGCCCGGAATGGGTTAGGGAAAGTATTGATCTCGGAGATGAAAAGAGCACAGAATCACCCCAGAGAGTGACGGAGAGCACGAAATACTCATATCATGCGCTATCCCAGCACGATTCAGATAGTCCCATTCCGTCCGGCAGCTCACTTCCAGGTTGCAGGAAGCCCAGGTACCGTCTCCATCCGAACCGTAGCACCGTTTGCAGGACTGCTGGTCCAGTAACCGCTTCGTCTGCCCTACACTGGCCGAAAGCTGATGACCACAGACGGGGGGGCATTGACGCGTACGTAGATAGAGGCCACCATAGATATGGTATGCGTGAAGTACCATTGGATTGATTGAGGGAAAACGATGCATCGGACTCGTCCAGTTCATGCTACATGCCTCACGGGCTGTGCATGGACAGACGTTGCATTGCAAGTAGCGACTCCAGCTGCTGCCAGTAATGCTGGCCATGGGAGAGATGAGGAAGAAGAAGCTGGCCTGGCTGCCTTCAACTTCAACTTTGGATGCTCAGGGTCCTCCTGAACCGAGATTAAGCCGGCGCAGATATATTGCAACCCCACCAAAAGCATGGGCTGCACATGCCTCGCTCTGCCCTCCGCTGCCTACCAACCAGCAAGGACCCTGAAGTCTTCACCCAGATGCTGCCGGCAATGCTCTGCTCTTGATCGCTAAAACTACTACACAGCATACTACAGCAGCAGGTTTCCTTCTCCTAGGTGCATACTACAGCAGCAAGCGCTTTGGCTTCCCCAACATCCATATGTTGTGACGATCGTACCTGCAGAGACCAAGACTACCGAGCCGCCGACAGATGCCCAGAGGCAGCGTGCTAGGCATATACCGGCGCAACGATGGGAAATGTTAACAGCAGGGGAGACGATGGCTCTGCGATATTTTTGAGAGATCAGATACGCTGTATGACCTGTCATCCTGTCCCTTCTTGGACAGTTCAGTTAATCAATTTCAGTCTCCATCTCAGGCATTGCAGTTACCTCCCGTAATCGAACACTACTCAACATCTCACCCAATTCTTTCCCAGCAACTCGGTACAATGCGAAGCGTGACCTCGGCGATGAGACAGTAATTGAATATGTTCAAGTAGGAACACCATAATGGAAATCGCGGCGAACGTATCGGCTAAATCGTATAGGACCCAGAGAGTACCGCAACAGGCGCACCACCAGCTTTCCTCCTACGCCTATCGAACGATGAGGAGCTGGTGCTGAACTTTACATTTGTGGCTCGCCAAAGTCAACCTGGCCAACACATCTATCCCTCCAGTAGTGGAGCTTCAATCGCTTCAGCACCGGTCGACACGGTCATCAATGGTCTCACGTTCATGTTCGGCTCAAGCCAGAGGGATATCGACAACCTAATAACTAGGGAGTTTCACGCGGATCCAAACATACACAAGAATCAGAACGTGGAGCTTGTGGGAGATTACTCTACAGGCGGAAGTGCTTCTGTTCAGTTCCAATGGTCATGGAGATGGAGACCGCCCAAGGCAATGGAGGACAGAGGCGGCGGATGGCGCACCAACTGCAGTGTCTGTGTGCATGCCCTGAAGAACATGCGCATTGCTGACCGTGACTGCAGTTTGTTGAATACGATCAAAGAGCGCACAGATTGGAGCCTTTAGCTACGTTCTCTTTTTGGGTACAAAGTGGGTATGACCATTCCCCGAAACGGACAGTGCTTACAACTACAGACACACAACAAGTACCAATTAGCCCCAAGTCACCTCCACCTCATCTGGAAATAGGTATACCTCCACGGTTACGTGTTCCTTCCGGGCACTCGATGGATTCGAGAATTAGTGACATGGATTCTGCCGAGGCGAAGGAATTCAGAGAGCCTAACTCTCCTCTGGTCGGGTTCATGCCCGATCTCGGACTCGGGCTGCAACCGGCGAACCCGCAACCCATGAAAGTGGACGTCAACTGTCAACGGCCTGGTGAAGATATCAGTGCGGTAGAGGACGGCCCACTGTTCCGAGCCACTATCCGTAACCTAGAAATGAAGACAGCAAATATGCGGATAAGGATGAAGAAAGTGCTCAGGAAGGCTGAAGCCGCACAAGAGGCACAGGTAGCTTGCAATGACGCAGTAGCCGCATTCATGGAGGCACTCAAGGAGGCCTCTTCCACCAACGCGAACGCAGTCCAGCCGGCACTGGACCACTACTTCAATAACATTGCCAAAGAGATGCTGGCCTATGAGAGGCAGAACAGCATCAACTTGCAAAAGCTCATCATAGATCCCATTTCTAAGTTGTACAACTACGACATCAAGCAAGCAGAAGCGAAGAAAAAGGACTTCGAGGAAGAGTCAAAGGAGTTCTACTCGTACGTGGGCCGATATCTGGGCCAGAGACAGGACTCGCTCAAAGAGAAGAAGCGGGCGGAAAGTGACTCCAAGTACCAGATGAAGAGGCGAAACTATGATCTCAAGCGCTTCGATTATTCCAACTTCATGCAGGATCTTCACGGAGGGCGCAAAGATCAGGAAGTGCTTTCACAGCTGACAAGGTACGCTGATGCTCAAGCGAGAGGGTACCTTACAACAGCGAAGAAGGTCGAGGCACTGATGCCTCAGCTCGAAGCACTTACGGCTGAAGTCAAGGAGGCGGACAAGTCCTTCCAGCTACAGCGCACTGAGCGTGAAGAGAAGCGGAGAGCAATGGAGAAGAGCACGAAACCGTACGCCGACCCGGAACTCATGTCCGGGGTACCACAGATACCGCCAACCACTCCTGCGCATCTTCCCCAGCAGAGGAGTGGCGACGTGATTGAACCGGAGATACATATCAACGGCACGTCTCCGAGCACGGCAATGAACAATTCTATCCCTATACCGACAACAGCCGCCCTTCCCATATCCCCTGGGGTACAATCCATTTCATCAGTGGCTAGTCCTGCCCAAAGCAAGTTCAAAGGCATCAGAGACTTGGAAGAGAAGGACTACTCAGGGATGCTGGGATCCGAGGCGAACAGCAACTCACACAAGAAGGAGGGACTTTTGTGGGCTTTGAGTAGACCCGGAAGCCATGTCGACCCCAGAGGACTGAACAAGACAGCATGGCATAAGTTAGTACCTAATTCCTGTTATTTGCGAGTACCTTGCTAACTCTACAAGGTTTTGGATCGTTCTCGACCAAGGCAAGCTGTTAGAGTACCTTAACTGGAAAGACAAGCTGGATCTGCACATGGAACCTATAGATTTGCGGGTTGCCTCGGTCAGAGAGGCGCGAAACGCTGAGCGGCGCTTCTGCTTTGAAGTCATCACTCCTAACTTCACCCGTGTCTACCAAGCAACGAGCGAGGAAGACATGAAATCATGGATCTCCTCGATCAACAATGCACTCCAAAGCGCGTTCGAGGGCAAGACGGCAGACCCGGTCTCTGTCGGTACACTACCTACGTCGACCCGGAGTGCTATTGCTTCCGCTCTGTCAGGGAAGCCAACGTCTTTCTCGAACAATCGCAACTCCCTGACAGCAACCGCACAATCTGGCAACAAGGCCACCACCCCCACACGGCACGCAACAGTCGGAGACCGACCGACATACAGAAGAGTTGAAAGCCAAGAGGACAACAAGCTGCTTCAGCAGATCCGTGAAGCCGATGCAGGCAATGCCATATGCGCAGACTGCGGATCCGAAAGCAAGGTTGAGTGGGCATCTATCAACTTTGGTATCGTTGTGTGCATCGAGTGTAGCGGTATTCATCGCTCGCTTGGCACACACATCTCAAAGATGCGGTCACTGACACTGGATACGACTTCCTTTACCCCGGATATCGTGGAGCTCCTTATGCTTATCGGCAACAGAGTCAGCAACATGATCTGGGAGGCAAGGCTCGATCCATCCTTGAAGCCTCATCCCCAGTCGACCCGCGAACAGCGGCTGAAGTTCATAACCGCCAAGTACGCGGACAAGGCGTATGTGCAGCCGATATCCAGCACACTATCACACTATGCGACACCAGATGAAACATTGCTGGCGTCCATCAAGAAAAACGACTTACAGAACGTTCTGTATGCCCTCGCCCTCCGGGCGAACCCTAACGTAACCGACCGCTCTCGTGGCACTCACGCAGTTTTTCTTGCCCTAGCCGCAGCCGATCCTGCCATACCGGCAGGCATGACGGCTACACCTATTCCACCCTCCAATCGACCTTCTACACCTCAGCGCAAGACTTTTCCTATCGCAGAACTCCTGCTTCAGAATGGAGCAGAGCTACCTACTCAGCCCTCTCCCATTCCTCTGTCCGCACCAGCAAAGCTGTATCTCGAATTCAAAATCGACCAGAAGACAGGACGGCACTTCGGCGGCGGCGTAACAGGTGCAGACACTGACAGGATCACGGCCTTGCCCAACATCGTAGCCGGTAATGGCAGTACTCCAAGCGAGAGGGCAAAGGAACGGGAAGTCAAACTACAAAAGAGGGTTAGTGCAGGGTCGAAACTGATGAGAGCCGTAGCATCGGAGCCGAACGAGGGATTCAGATGACCAAAGGAGACTGAACCTGAAAGGTACCTAGATGGCTGTTTAGGACCTGTGTTGACAGACTTGGGAGTTTCATAGGCTACGATCTCGGTTGCGAGTTTTTCGGTGGGCGGCCTTTGGAGGCTCATCCCGGGCTGGGCATGATACGGCTAAGGGAATGAACAAGACATTCATGGATGGCGTATGGGAGTCAGCATGGGACGCGGATGAGGTCACGTATTTCTCCTCTGAGCCCTAATGCAGTTTTGTATATGATTCGGCAAATGGCGTGGCAGAGGTGTAATAACTTGCATAGCGTGGATATAGTCGTTGGATGGAAACTCTGATACACGATGGACCAGCCCAAGATGGTTGGGAGGGATCATAGATACCTCTGCTTATAGACAGTCCCGATGATAATGGTCTAGGGAATAGAACAGACTTTTCAGGATGTTCCTACTTTGTGTTTGAGTCTGTGTACAACGGAAGTGCGGTTTTCATAGACTTCAAGTGACGAGGTATCGTAAGGTACTGCTCTTCCGCTTTTCTATACTCTCTCGTTCATGTGGGTTCATGAGAAAGCTCAAACTCGCGGTACAACTATAATCGCTCCACCGAACGGCAGATGTCTTCTTCAGATTTCGTAAAGCACAAAGTCCACATTCCTCTGATCCGGGAAGAATGTAGATGTCACCATGTCGAGACGGATCTTTCAGGAGCACACTACAGCTCCTCCGCCATGTCTCCATGAAACAGACATGAAGTGCTCGACCACAGCCTTGCTGGAACACCCATCGAGCTCCTGCGGTGCCCTGCAGAGAGAGGGCAGGAATCAAAAGTGCGATGAAGATCTCTCCGGCAGGGCCACTAGCGCCATCTCCTTCCTGATTGGGCAGTCCATTTTTCGCTCGGGGACCCTCCCCCCTTCTGCGCATCATGCATTCAGGGCAGAGAAGACGATCCAGATACTGCAGGTAGCCGCTTGATAGCATCAGAAAATACATGCAGACCATTGTGCGGCCTCAATCGCACCGGGTCGTTCCAAGCTTCGGTGGCAGTTTGCTGGTCAAGCGGCTAGTGAGTGGTTCGTCTGCAGGTCATCTACAGCTCCTCCGAGCCCGCTCGTCTCCCAGTAGCTACCCACAGCCCACTTCGACTTCTCCGTTACGAGCCAGAGCTACCTTCTTCAGCACCTGCCCGAATAGTAACTCTCCCGGGCGTAACACTTCGCGTACATATTCCCCTCTGTCGCCCGAGAACCGAAACACACTCCTACGACTGAACCGCCCTCAACTTCCCAGAGCAAGAAGACCAGCAAACGCACGTTACTGTTCAAGCCGTCGAGCCATGTGTAGACATCAGTATGGAGATGCGGTTGGTTCCGTAGATGTTTCGAAGGGGAGGGAGCTTCTGCCTACAAATGTGGTGCCCAAGCATTACGAGTTGACGCTGGAACCAAACTTCAGCGACTTCTCGTATGATGGAGAGGTGTCGATACAGTATGGTCCTCCAGCAATAGCAGTCCACAAACCGGAGAGCTAACCAGACTTCTAGTCTCGACGTTGCTGAGGAGAGCGACTCCGTCTCCCTCAACACTGTCGACATCGACATTCACTCCATTAAGCTCACCTCCGACGGCGTGGACAAGACCTCTGACTTCGAGCACAAGTACAACAAGGACACCCAGACAACATGGATTGGTCTTGGTCAGCAGTTGAAGGCAGGGAGCAAGGCCGTGTTAAAGCTTGGTTTCAAGGGAACTCTCAACGACATCATGGCAGGCTTCTACCGGTCTTCGTACAAGGGTGCTGATGGCTCGACACAATACATGGCGACCACTCAGATGGAACCAACAGATGCACGGAGAGCCTTCCCTTGCTTCGACGAGCCTGCGCTCAAGGCCACCTTCGACATCACACTCGTTGCGGACAAGCACTTGACCTGTCTCAGCAACATGGACGTCAAGTCGGAGAAGGAGGTGGAGTCCAAGATGAGCGGAGGGAAGAAGAAGGCTGTATTGTTCAACACCACACCACTCATGTCGACATACCTCTTGGCTTTCATTGTTGGCGATCTCAAGATGATCGAGACGAACAACTTCCGTGTCCCCGTGCGAGTGTATGCCCCTCCCGACCGTGACATTGAGCATGGCCGCTTCTCGCTCGAGTTGGCAGCCAAGACTCTTGCATTCTACGAGAAAACATTCGACAGCAAATTTCCTCTGCCGAAGATGGATATGGTTGCCATTCCAGATTTCAGCGCAGGTGCTATGGAGAACTGGGGTCTCATCACATACCGAGTGGTCGACCTGCTCTTTGATGAGAAGGTTAGCGGCGCGGACATGAAGTTGCGTGTGGCTGAGGTCGTACAACACGAGTTGGCTCACCAATGGTTCGGTAACTTAGTTACGATGGACTTCTGGGATGGTCTCTGGTTGAACGAAGGCTTCGCTACATGGATGTCATGGTATTCCTGCAATGTCTTCTTCCCGGAATGGCATGTATGGCAGAACTTCGTCACCGACGATCTCCAGAGCGCTCTTGCCTTGGACTCGTTGAGGAGCAGTCACCCTATTGAGGTCCCTGTGAAGCGGGCGGATCAGATCAACCAAATCTTTGATGCAATCTCATACTCGAAAGGTTCCTGTGTGCTACGCATGATTTCCAAGTACCTTGGAGAAGATGTGTTTATGGAGGGTATCAGGAGGTACCTGAAGAAGCATGCGTTCGGTAACACTGAGACTGGCGACCTCTGGGCCGCACTCAGTGACGCTAGCGGAAAGGATGTCGGCAAGGTTATGCAAATATGGACAAAGAAGGTTGGGTACCCTGTCGTTACTGTCACAGAGAACGAGAAGGACAGCTCGATACAAGTCAAGCAGAACCGCTTCCTCCGAACGGCTGACGTTAAGCCGGAGGAGGACCAGACCCTGTATCCAGTGTTCCTGGGCTTGAGAACGAAGGATGGTATCAACGAGGAATTGGTTCTCAACGAGCGGGAAAGCAACTTCAAGGTCAAGGATCTTGACTTCTTCAAGCTGAACGCAGATCAGTCCGCTCTTTATCGGACGTCATATACTCCGGAAAGACTTCAGAAGCTTGGTGAGGCTGCGAAGAAGGGCCTACTGTCCGTCGAGGACCGTGCCGGTATGATTGCCGACACTGGTGCTCTTGCCGCTTCGGGCTACCAGAAGACTTCTGGTGTTCTTGCCTTACTCAAGAGCTTTGATTCAGAACCCGAGTACGTCGTCTGGAGCGAACTCCTGACACGGATAAGCGCCATCCGCAGTGCTTGGGTCTTTGAGGATGACGCTGTTAAGGCGGCCTTGAAGAAGTTCCAACTGGATCTTGTTGCCGAAAAGGCGCACAAGCTGGGTTGGGAGTTTACTGACAGCGACGATCACATTACGCAGCAGTTCAAGTCGCTTCTGTTCGGCAATGCAGCACTCTCTGGCGATGAGACGACGATCAAAGCAGCATTCGATATGTTCAAGAAGTACACAAGCGGCGACAAGAAGGCGCTCAACCCTAACTTGCGTGGAAGCGTGTATGCGACAGTCTTGTCAAACGGTGGTCAAGAAGAGGTAAGTACCCTTAGAAGTCAGCACTTCCTATACCCAGCAAATGCTGACCTAGCGGCAACAGTACGATGCTATTCTTAACCAATACCGCACCGCAAGCACCAGCGACGAGCGCAACACCGCTCTTCGCGCCCTTGGCCGCGCTAAGCAACCCGAACTCATTCAAAGGACGCTCGCTTTGCCACTGAGCGATGAGATTAAGAGCCAAGATATCTACATCCCACTCGCCGGTCTCCGCACCCACAAAGAAGGCGTGATTGCCCTGTGGACTTGGCTAACCAGCAACTGGGACGAGATCTCCAAGAAGCTGCCGCCAGCCTACATGCTGGGCTCGGTTGTTGCTATCTGCACAAACAGCTTCTCAAAGCCGGAGCAGATGAAGGAAGTAGAGGATTTCTTTTCCAAGAGGAGCACCAAGGGCTTTGATCAGTCGTTGGCGCAGAGTTTGGATTCCATCAAGGCAAAGATTTCTTGGTTGCAGAGGGATAGGAGTGATGTAGAGGGGTGGTTGAAGGAGAAGGGGTATCTTTCGAAGTAGTAAAGGTATAGAGTGTGGCACATAAAAGCTTTGGTGGAATAAAATGAAGAGGTTGTTATTAGCACATTCGGGTACATACTATGCCATATATTCGAAAAAATGGACAAGGTCAGATTCGCACCACAATTGATGCTCATCCCAATCTACCTGCTATCATCTCTACGGTAGTAAAGTGCCTGGCAGTTCGCATCTTCTGCCTGAAGCCGACCATCGTCAAGCTGGGTCCGCTCTCCGAACTCCTCGGTGTGCAGTTCTATCGTACAGCCACAAGTACAGCAGCGCCATTCCAAGTCATCAAATCTTCTCCGCCTCCTCCAAGAGCTCCTCAACCTTAAACCCTCCATCTCCCTGACTAAACTGCTCCATCAACCGCCTCCTCGGCGTCTGCTCCGCCGCCTGCCCATAAAACTTCTGCAAACACATAAGCAACCACTTCCCTTCCTCCACGCTAACCCCTCTGTCTTCAACTACAGTCCCCTGCAACAGCACCAACCCCTTCGGCCCCGCAAGATCCAAATGATGCGTCACCGTCGTGTGCGGCTGCGCGTACTCCCCCCTCAGCTTAAACTCCGCCAAGTGCGTGAACAGCACCGTCGCTGTCGTCGGACTGGGAAACGTCCACTGCAAGAAGTGGATCTCTGCGCCGTGGCCCTCCCGCGGCAAGGGCAGGATGAATTGAGGGTGTTTTCGTGCGGTGGAGGCGATGGTGGAGTAGATGGAGGCGGGGATGGTGGCGCAGAGGCTGCGGGGGTTGGAGATGTGGCGAAGGCGCCAGAGCATTTCTATCTCTTTGGGGGGGAGGGAGAGGAGTTTGGGGATGTCGACGAAGGAGGAGAGGGGTTTGACGCCGGGGGGTTCGGTGGACTTTGAACCCGCAGCTTCTTCTGTAGATGGATGTGCGCTTGTGGCATCTTGCTGTACGGGTTCTGGAGGTGGAGGAGGTGGTGGGAAGGGGTATGAGGATGTAGGTGCG
The DNA here is from genome assembly GCA_022813185.1 of Floridaphiala radiotolerans. Taxonomy (NCBI): domain Eukaryota; kingdom Fungi; phylum Ascomycota; class Dothideomycetes; genus Floridaphiala; species Floridaphiala radiotolerans. The sequence goes on along the minus strand of JAKLMZ010000015.1, from coordinate 276,410 downwards.
GGTTCCTCTAACGGTCCTGTCGCCCCAGGTACTATCGCTTTCTTCCGTAATGATTCGATCTTGCTTTTGTATGCTTGTTTGAGGCTTTCAACGTCGCCATGACCCTCCCTGTCATGCAATCAGCAACGCAACTCTCAGGAAGCAGTGTATATACTTGTGTCATCCGACATACTCCTTGGCTTTCTTCTCTAAAGCTTCTTTGTACTTGTTGTGTATCCGGTGCTGATTATCGTGCGTGGCGAGGAACCGAACATCGTGGACTTGCGCAAACCGCTTCTGGTAACTCCGTAGATGTGAGGAAGGGCGTGTGATTGCGTGCCGCAAGGCCGGAGTCTTCAACGATGCCATTGCGAAAGCGGGTGAGTGATGGAGTCTCGATGACTTGATCGATTCAAGTTAATCCTACCTCATCGAAGCCGATGAAGCACCCCTGTCACTGGCACGTGCAGCTAACGCGGGAAAGATGGACAAGGCGCCCGGAGATTGCTCGGCTAGCCCCGAAAACGCCAACACGTCAATCGCGCCAAGGCCCCCGTCGCGTCGCGTTGACTTCCTGGTCATTAAGATCCTTAAATGGGTAACTTGTTTCGACATCCCATTCCACCTTCCTCATCACCGTCGACTTTGAGCAAGTGCTTCTGTACTTTGCTGTTTCCTTCAGTTGTGCATAGTAGTTGCTTGATTGCATTCTCTCATAATGTCTTCCACTGTTCTAGGAAAGAGGTCCAGAGGTGCAGCGGATGAAGCAGGTAGGATACCGTCTCGTCCCTTCCTTTGATTGCGAAAGTTAACGTGCAACAGAACCAGCATCTAGCCGAATCACACGGTCTAAAAGGCAGGCCATTGTCGTTGAAGAAAACGACGAGAATGAAAACCCATTTGTCACCCGTAAAACTCGAAAGGCTAGCAGCAATGCGACCAAGACACGCGCCGAGGACATTATCAGAGTCCGTCCTTCAAAGCCTCCAACTCCTGCTCCGTCACCGAAGAAAATCGACGTGCTCGAGGTTCCAACCACCATATCTCCGTCAAAGGCTATCAAAGCAAGCTTCGGCATCTTTACCGATGAGAACAGCTTCGTCCATCCTCCTACGCCTCAAACACCGAGGCACCGGGACGCTTTATCCAAAAAAGTCCCAATCACTCCACGTCACCGTGTCGGTATTGTCGGCAAGCCATTGACACCGCGCACACCGAGAACGCCAGGTACACCCTCGAACTCTCAACCAACCGTCTATAACGAGGCGCGCCAAGCGTTCACTCGAAGCTCGAACAATGGGCGACTCTTCGGACGCGAGAGTGAGAAGCAAGAGCTGGGCGACTTCATCTCAAAGAGACTGGAAGCAAAAACGCCGGGATGCATGTATATCTCAGGACCACCAGGGACCGGAAAAAGCGCGTTTGTCAATGAGGTGTGCCGCAGCTATGAAGGCCAATCGTCGGTCAGGAGAGCATATGTCAACTGCATGAGCGCCAAAAACGAGACGGACATTTATAGGAAGCTGTTGGAGGAGCTAGGTGAAGAGGAGGTCATCACCGAAGCAGCATCTGTGCTCGAGCAACTGTTCCATTCAACAGATTACTCTTATCTGGTAGTCCTGGATGAAGTCGACCACCTACTGGAGATTGAACCCGAGCTTCTGTATAGCTTCTTCGACTGCGCGTTCCAGCCCAACTCCAGGCTTGTTCTCATCGGCATTGCTAATGCCCTCGACCTCACCGACCGCTTCCTCCCCAAGCTCAAGTCCAGAGGCTTGAAGCCCGATCTACTGCCTTTCCTTCCCTACACCGCACCACAAATTGCATCCGTAATCACTGGCCGCCTCAAGGATCTCCTTCCCAACGACACTACAGCACTACCGTCTTTCGTTCCTTTCCTGGACCCAGCAGCTGTCCAATTCTGCGCCAAAAAGGTAGCAGCACAAACCGGCGACCTTCGAAAAGCTTTCGACATCGTCCGCCGTGCGATCGACATCATCGAAGCCGAAACCAAGGCCAAGCATTCTGCAAACGCCTCGGACGCCCTTCAAGCAAGTCCCTCAAAGACACCCCTCGTAGAGAACATGAACCTTTCCTCCCCACCAGCAACCCGCTCGCCTTTGAAGGCCGCCTCCAAGCCCACAAGCACCGACACCCTCCAACAACTCACAGCGGAGACCGCACCACGAGCAACAATCGCCCACATCGCCCGCATCACAGCCACAGTCTTCGGCCACGGAACCACCCAGCGCCTGAAGACACTGAACCTCCAACAAAAAGCCGTCCTCTGCGCGCTCTCCGCCCTGGAACGTCGCAACCGCTCATCTCCCACTGCCTCGAACATCTTCACACCGAGCAAGAAGGATACTTCTGCTCCGACTATTAAGCAATTGTACGAGACGTACACGTCGCTGTGCAAGAGAGAGAACATCCTTCATCCGTTGACGAACACGGAGTTTAGGGATATCATCACTTCCCTGGAGACGTTGGGGTTGCTGGCACCGGTGGATGGGAAGGGTGGGAAGGGGAGTTTCAGCGTCCCAGGGACGCCGAGTAAGCGTGGAAGGGGAAGTGGGTTTGGAAAGCAGGGGTTGGTGGATGAGAAGAGGGTTGCTAGCGCCGTTGGGGAGAAGGAATTGGATGCGCTGTTGGAGGACAAAGGTGGGGAGGTGTTGAGGGGGATTTTGGAGGGACGGAATTTGTAAAGCGTGATTTGACGATTGAATAGCACTGTGCTGGAAGCCGTTGGATACTGACGGCATTGTGAATGGCTTTGGATGGATCTGGAAAAGAGCCTTATACTCTCATAATGAGCATGGCGATGGCGTTGGCAGACAAAAGAGACATTGAAGAGTTCAAATGGAGCATTCAGTTATGGCTCTCTGTAATTCTTCGAGCTATCAGTGAAGATGTGAGAAAACAAAGGGGTCATAAAGGAAGTTATCCTTCCAAGCCCAGTAACGCCATAACACTTCTCGATAATTTTTCAATGATAGCTCTGCTCCACTTTCAGCATAACTGCCACCCATGTGTATCGCCGCTTCAATGAGCAATACGTAACCCGGAAGTGCAGAGCTGGTTTACCTCCTAATCCTGGTGACCTTCATAAAGACCATTCTCGAAGCCCACCGGATCCAGAACTCTCAACAACTGAGGACTGAGTAAGTGGCCATTGGCAACGATGGGTGGTTGTACCTGACGAAGCTGCGCCATGGGACGGTGAGCGGTGATCCAAACCCAAGCGGTGACAATGAAGGCAGCAACGCCTAGACCACTCCACAGCCAGCGTAGGAAGATACGAACTTCCGGATTGTCGATTCGGTTGCCATACTCGTCGAACGTGAGCCCTTGCTTTCTTAGCCTGGCTTTCCTCATGGCCTTCTCAGTCTGTGAACCATCATGCATTTGTCGACGTTGTAAGGCTGGGGCTCCGACTGTGGTGTTGGTGCCGATGAGGCCAGTGGAGTTGCTCGCTAGTTCACCACCTGGTCGGTTGGGATCGCTGACGGGCTGGTCAGGGCCAGGAGTCTTTGTTGCCAATGGCGGTGCGCTCTGTGTATGGGTCGCATGTGCATCACCGGTAGTGCTATAGTTTCTTGACTCAACACCCCATGTCTCATCACTGACTGCTCCGCCCCAAAGGACGCGGAAGAACATGAAGACAGAAGCAATATCTGAACAGTTGCGTTAGTCATATAAAGTAGCGGGAAGGGGTAGACAATGCCATGACTTACTCTGTGAGAAAGGAACGGAGTGACCCGCATCGTACATGCGAAGGAAGGAGAAGTTGCCATGCTGACGGACAACACCGTACTCCTGGCCCAAGATCTTGAAAGGCTCATATCCTGCTGCACGGAAGTATTGGGCTTGCTCGTGGCTAACGGCCAGGGACACAGCTTCTCCACCCATCCAGTTGCAGATGTAGTCTGCGTCTCCGTAGTACAAGTGGACGCGGACACCTTCATTAAGCAGAAATTCGATGTCGTTGGTATAGTCTCCATACACGCCGTCACCGCTTTGGGCGAATTGATTGAAGATCTCCTCGTTCATGCCAGTGTAGTTCAAGCTTACTGTATAACATGTCAGCATCGTCACGGTCGAGGAGAAGTAACTTGAAGCAATTACCTCCAAGAGCATTTTGGACATGAGCCTGGTTCAGATAAGCCGTGTAATCAGGCGTGTCTGGTACCCAATCAGCTGCAACGCGTATGTCATAGGCACTGCGTCCGCTTGTATAGTAGTAAGGGCCCTCGACAGTGTCACGGCACATAGCCTGCGCTTCTGCACATACATCTGCTTCACCGGTTGTAGAGCGGCTCATTGTGCGACAACGACCGATCTGATCGAGGCATCCGTTTTGCAGATACAAAGAATCCATCATATAGTCGTAGGTGTCATTGCTGACGGCCTTGATACCGTAGGTGTTGTTAACCGCGAACTCGGGGTAAAACGGGGCTTGGGTGTAGGCATCTATCAGGCCGTTGCCAATCCCGACTGAACGGAGATCCAGAGCTATGCCTGTAACGTTACCAGCCTTGATCTTCTCATTCTGGTCATGGAAGTAGTGGAAGAATGCTGGACCCCAGTGACCACCATAACTCTCAGTCCACAGGGAGAACCATTTACTGGTCACCTTGGAATCGAGCTGTGGAAGGCCGGAAAAGAAACCTTGGACAATATGCCATGCTGCAACAGCGGCGAACTCGGTGTGATCTACTCCTTCGGGATTTACGATGGGGAAAGTACCGGTTGGGCGGGCTCTAGTACCGTTAAGAAATTCACCGGTGATGGGGTGGAAGCTGCCATTGCCGAATCTTTCGTACGAGAAGCCAACACCGACGGGCTGAGAAATGAACAATAGGTTTGAGACGTTGTTCCAGCTCCAAGGATTGATCTCAGTGGTCATGTCCGGTGTGACTCTACAAGGACCGAGCCCTTTCGAGGCGTTAGCAACTGCAACGGACGGATTCATATGCAGTGAGGTGTTGATGTATCATAAGCTCTTTGCGCATACCTTGAAACAGAGTACCCATCGAGTCGCCACCTGGACCGCCATCGATCCACATAGTAATTGGATCGTTTGCTGGATCATGTCTGGACTCGAAGAACCAGAAGAAAGTGTGCAAGTTAGGTGCAATGTCAATGTAGCCAGAGTAAGAGTTGACGTCAGGAGTTGTCTCGCAGACGCCCTCTCTGCCAGGTTCCTTATAGCGAATGGTGACATTGGAAGGAGTAACAATCGTCTTGAGACCGGTAGCAGGGAAATGGAACGGACGAGCGACGTGGCGAGGAGCAAACCTGATATAGGCGGAAACTTGCGTACATGCAAGAAGAAGCAAAGCTGCAAGGCAGCTCACCCAAGATCCAATCATTGCTGAAATGCAACCGCCAGTAGTAGTGTGTGATGTTGCGAAGGAGTGTAAAGAACAAATGAGTGTGCAGAATGAGGAAGACAAAGGAGGACAGGGGTGGGAGTTTGAAGAAGTGAGAAGGTCGAAGTGAAGATGCAGGTTATGAAGTGAGATGTATATATACAAGAGCTAAGCGGATGAGGTAAGTAACCTGAAGTGACGTGCACGAGCAATTCACTTTGATAAACAGTTCACCTTGCAGTCTCGGTGAGCCGCGAGACCGCCAAGCATTGTCATTCGATGATTCGAGGAGACTTCTTGCTTCTCCGTGGGACCAGTGATTGCACCTCAAGCTACAGCCCAGAATCCAATTCTTACCTTACCCTTGTATGCTCCCACATTGGTAGCTCCGCATGTCTAGCCTCATGATCCTTAACACACTTGCGGCCCCCTTCGCGGTGCTCATAAACCCGTCCTTCGGCTCTCTTCGCTCACCGTCCCTCCCTCACCTCATCTGCATTGCATAAGGCGCGCATTGAAACCTACTTCTGTAAGTAATTTTCAGGAAAGAGGAAGCGCCTCTCAACATAGCTCCATCGCTCAGCCTTCTCCCTTGAAGGAACTGCGCTCGTTACACAGCCTCGCCTTTCCACACAGCCAAGCGTCACTGTGAAGTGTGATCTAACTCTCTTAGACATGCCACTGCTCAACAACGCAAGAATAACTTTTATGATGTGTGCTCCCACTTCCGTGCTCTTCGATATTCACAACAATACGAACTGGCAGACCACTTGGCAGGCACGCCTTACCCGCTGCGCTCATTCCTCTCAGCGAGTCCCGGTCCGGCGCAGGAAGCCACCCAGTAGTCATGACATGATAAACCCGTAGAAATCGCTCAAAAAGCGTGTCTGACTAGTGTAGACTCACTCTCTTCTGACACTGTCTTACTGGCCCGCTTTGCTATTGGCGAAGGCATGATCTACCTTCCATTAGAAGCGTCGATAACACAGCAAACCATCCCTCATAGCCTCCCTGGCATAAGAGTTGGAGACTAAAGGGGGTTTTAGAAAGCTCTTCTCCATGAGGAACGAGCATTCTCCAAAGTCGTAAACGACCGTGACGGTTCTTTCCAATATCTGAGACGGGTCGTAACTGTTGAGGTTAATATTTACTGCAGCCGAAGTTCTTCCGGTCTATTTGATGAGGCGAAGGCATGATCAGACCAATCACCAATGACGTTCCTTCTCCCAGCCTACCTAAGGTAGCACCTGCGATTTAACAAGCTGAGGCTGCTTCGCCGTTTATATGGGCGGAAAGGGAATGAACATATTCTCACTGATGTGTCATGGTGACCTCTATGAAGGCCACTGTATGCATTTAGACGATAGCCTAGGCGGGCGGCATCACACTTAGATGCGAATGTTCGATCTCGCCAGCAGGAAATATGTACAGGTCAAGTAATGAAAATGTCCCCTGAAACTCAAACCGAAATGAACGCCGCGCTTAGCCGATGCAGAAACAAATGTAGAATCAGTAAAGACATGCTCAAGCATACGAACAACCCCCTTGCGCTCTATCGAAAGCTCTAGCAAAGAACTCCTGCATAGCATAGTAGTGGAACAAGATCCCACCAAGCACAGCTAAATGCCAGATGTTGTGACTGCCGCCAAAGTAGTCGAACCACCCGGGAAACCACCGCTCAGGCATCTTCCCCGCGTACAGGATTGCTCCCGAGAGGTACACCAGCAGACTCTTTGTCACAGGCGCGTAGAAGTAGATTGCCCAGTCCACGCCTCTTGTCCAGCTGAGCTGTATCCACGGCAAGAAGCCCGTTGCCGCAAGTGAGACGTAGAAGCCTACGCGTGCCCATGCCATATCCGCACGGTTGAAGGTTGGATGCCAGGGGAGGATGACACCGCCGATTCCGAGAGCAGCAGTGGTAAGCATGTATGCATACCGACTGACAGGTTCGCAGTAGAAAGCCGTGTACTCCGTCGTCATGATGCTCGCTGCCACAAGCATGGAGATTCCAGTGTAGTCAACACAGGCGAACCGCTCCATCAGGTTCTGCTCGGAGATGCTGTTGAAAGTGTGCCACATGGTACTGCAGACCAAGCATTTGCACGCTGCGAAGAAGAAGCACCCACTGACGAAGATATCGGCTTTCGTACTATGCGAGAAGTTGATACTTGTCGGATAGAAGTAGAATGCGAGAGCCAGGACCAGGACCAATCCAAGGAGATGCGACCAGATGTTGACAAACTCATTGTGCGGTCTTAACAGGGAGCGGACGCAATCGATTTTGGTTTCGTGGAAGCGGTACCCTTTGAGTATGTGCGGGTTGACTCGCCATGGCACGGGAAGGTCGTTATAGTGGATGAGTCGGTGCTCCTTCGCAAGGGCTATCGCGTGTTCGACGCTGATCTGCATACTATGCCGGGCTCGACGCGCTCGTTCAATGCCTTCTTGCATGACCTCTCCTGCTCTTTCTAGGCTCTCGTCAACTTTCCGCCATGACTCGTCTATGAAGTCACCCGCTGCCGTTCGGATACTGGCTTTTGAGGTATATGCGCGAGCTTCGAAATCAGCCAACATGGACTCCATCATCTTCACGCCTTCCTGCACCTTCGCTTCCAGCGAACCCCTGGTCGCTATTGCGTCATTGTAGCGCTCTTCCAGTGTTTCAACCAAGACTTTTGCTCTCCTTCTGCCTGCGCCGAGTACTTCGTCTGACACATGAGCGCAAGAATCGCGTACTGCGTATAGCGTAGAGTATGCCCGTTCTATGCCTGCGTCGAGTCTGAGGTGTCCATACGATTCAATGAACTCTAATCTTCTGCTCAACTCCGCAAGGAAATGGTCCACCTGAGTGAATTAGCAAAGTCCCGTGTAGATAGGATAGCTGAGCATACCATCAGTTGCACATTCTCTTGGTCGACATTCCACGATGAGGTCATCGTATGGTACGACGAGTGCCGCCGCCCCTTTTTAAGCAGCGACGTGCGCTCCGACGAATGTCGCCCTGGTGTGGGTTCCTCATACGATTCCATGGTCAGCGACCCAATTGAGCAAGCCATTTCTACGGTTTACGGGCGTTGTGGTGGTTTTGTAGCAGTAGCCCTCCACGAAGGAGGTTTTCCGTTCCAAATGAGGTCAAATGTTGTCAGACGGAAGCGCAAGTAAAACGGAAGTTGGAGTACAAAGAATGCTTTGAACCAATTGAGGTAATGTGGTGAGACAAAACACCACACTGTAGGTAGGTAATGTGGAGAAGAGGTGCTGACGTGGGCTCAAGAGTATATACAAAGCCGCGACAAAGGCAGCTTGGAGCTCTATGTACAATGAGGTAAAGATATAGGGTTGCTCAACAGCTTTGCCAACAACAACGATCTTGACAAGGCGACTGAGATTGATGAGAACCGTAGGGACAGTAGGCAGTTCGGGTAGGGAAAACGTGGAATGTAGTAAGCAAAGGAGTGGCCATGAGGAAATGAGCGAATGAGGGGCGATTGGCACGAAGAAATTCTACTTTGGGCAGCGCCCGCGGCGCCATTGAGGGCATGTGAAGGACGGCAGCGGTCGCGAACTCCCGACGCACACCATCTTTCCCAAGCCCCAACGACCACTCGGAACACACTCGCATTTGCACCTGCATAAACCACTGGCTTCGAACGGACCGTCCCTTATCAGTCCTTCCAAGGTTGTGTCTGAAAGATCAGGCTTCCTGGCAGTAATCCTTCCGCACAACCAACCTCATACTGACGCGACGCCCACCGCTGCGAGCACCCATCTACACCACCTGCATACCTTGCTTCATCCTCCAGCACCTGCCTGCAAGTAACTACACCAAACCCACCACAATGGCCCCCTCAACATCCCACATCACCGACCCCTTCCTCCTCACCGTCCTCGACGCCTCCAACCGCGCCCGCTCCCAAGCCATCGACCTCCTCGACTTCCTCGATGCCCACCCCACCGCCGACGCCGAGCTCTCCACCCCCCTCCAGGTCGAGCTCTCCCGGCACCAGAAGCAGCTGAACACGTACCTTGCGCAGATCCGACAGCTGAACCGGCAGGCGATCATGAGCATCCGGCCGACGAAGCAGGTCACGGGGGATGCGCGGCAGGAAATTGATAGGCTGCATTTGCAGCTGCAGAATTTGTACTATGAGCAGCGGCATCTGCAGGGGGAGATTGATGCATGCGAGTCTTATGAGTATGTCTTCCGCGTCTTCACGCTCTACTTTCTGTTTAGCCATTGACACTTGGTAGTCATTCCTACCAACAATTACCTTTGGTACCGGTGGAAGAGTTCCTTGCTCAATCACCGGAGTACTCTTCCTCAGATGAGAACAGCCTTATGATAGCACGCATCAACCACGAGCACAGCGAAAGGCAAGCATTGGAGGAGCGGCGGCAAGGTTTATTAAAGAAGAAGCAGGCGCTTGTGGCGGAGAACAAGAAGAGGAAGGAAGATTTGGCTAACTTGGACAAGGATCTGGAGAAGTTTATTGAGGTGAGTCACCGCGTTGAAAGCATCTGGCTTGAAGAGACCCGTGCATGAAAAGGTGTGGAGGCGTTTTGAAAACGAGCTGACGTGTTGCAGGCTGCCAAACCGATCCAAAAAATCCTGGAGAAGGAGTATTAAGCCCTCATCACCGAATAGGAACACACAATTTCAGAAGCATAGCGCGGCGTCAAAGGCATTGAAAACATTTGATGCGGGTTCATTGGTATCTAAACAAAGACATGCACATGCGGGAAGCATTAAGCGTTGCTGGCCGTAAGGAACCGCGAATGCTGGACATTTACGCCAGGTACTTCTTGAACCACTCAACCGCTTGGTTAGCAGCCTGGTCCATGGCCTCCTTGTCCTTGTCACTGCTCCAGTCACCACGCAATGCGAAGCCGTGGACCTGATCATCATAGATCTTAATCTCGTGCGGCGCCTCCAGCTTCTCCACGACCTCCTGCACCTTCTCAAGGTCCTTACCATTGAGATAGCTGTCTTTCTCTCCCAGTGCCAACGCCAGCGGCTTGATGACCGCCTCGTAGTCAGCGGGCGTAGTCAGACTCGGATGAGCCCCAAACGCAGCATCGATCGCCTTGTTTGGATCCTTCTCCTGCGCCGCCAAGATGGCGTACCTTGCACCCCAACAGAACCCAATCACTCCGACCTTGTCCGTGTACGGTGTCATCCTGACCGTCTGAATGAAACCTTCAATAATCGGTCTGCTGACCGCTTCACGCCGACGAGCCGCCCAGGGGTACAACGTCGCAGTGACCTTGGCTGCTGACGCGGCCTTGGAGGCGAGGGACTGGGTCTCCCGTTTTGCCAGAGGAGGCTCTACGTCTGTCATGAGCTCCTCTTCGAGATAGTCGCCTTCTTGGACGTCGGGTACATAGCAGTAGAAGCCTTTGGAGGCGAAGAGATCAGCAAGAAGGCGGGTGTTGGGGAGGGTCCACCCAAATGCTGGAAGGAGTTAGTTGGGCTATGAGAAGCAATCGGAGCCAGAGCTTACCGTCGGGGAGGAAGATGATACTTCTAGCCTTTGAGCCATCCTCTGGTTCTGCAACATAGGTTTGCAGACCGCCAACGGTTATCTCCTTTCCTTTTGGTGTCCCCTCTTGCACCTTGCCGGACAAGCAGCAAGCTTTCATACCGGTGTCTGCTGACATCTTCGCTGATTTTTAATTTGTCCTCTGGTCTGTGGGAGTAAAGTTCAGGGACTTGTCTGAAATGTAGAGATCAATTGCGAAGATTGTGCCTTAACAAGAACCAGGAAGTTGATCTCCAGCTCTTTCTTAAAATGGGCGGGGTAGCTGCGGCTGAACGATTTGGCCGCGACGTGCATCTTGAGATCGATGGCGTCACATGCTCCTGGTTGACAGCTGCTTGGCTCTTGTCCTTTGCCTTTCATGGCACATGTTTGAACGCTCCCACTGGCTCTTGTAAACTCATTTGCAACTCATTCGCTCATTTCAAGTGCCTAGCTAACGCAAAGAATAATTTCTCCTCCTAGGGCGCCTACATTGAGGCATGCCCAGCTCAATTGGAAGGTCGAGAGGTGCCGCGCAGAGTTGCAGATCGGTAACATCCGCGGGGAAAGTGCCGATCGACCCTGAGCTTGGCCATAGCTTGGCTTGAGCTTGGCGTATCAGGGTTCGCGCTGTCAGGACATCAAGGTCCTACCGCCAAGTGCTCCTTGCATTCACACTACAGAAAGTCTGCGGGTCAGATCGTGCCATCGTTCGCCTTCCCAGCCGGAGTTGGCCAACACCTCTGGGAGAGGCGGTAGCTCGGGACCGTTGTATCGATCCAACACAGGCGACTGGATGCCCATGGGTGGTGGAGTCATTTCGGTCGGTACAAAGGAGCTCGCCATGTACAGCCAAGTATCCTGAGGTGTGCTCGCGGCTGGAGATATGGCTGCCAGGGGTACATCGTTGCGAATGTGAGGGAACATTGATTGTAGTGTTTCCAGCTTTTCCTGCAATATCTTGCGGTGGACTGGATCGAAACGGTCAAAGGAGAGCAGGAAGTCGAAGAGGAAGAGGAAGTCTTCAAGGCGGTTGGCAGTCTCGTCCAAGGAAGTAGCGGGAACGTGGATGACCACGTCAGCTATCGTGTCTGTAAGCTCGAACAGCTTGTTAAGGATACCGCTCCCATGAATCTCGATAGCCTCTTTGGACATTTTCGAGATGAGCTCCCGCAGTTGCCGGGATAGTCGCACGGGGAACATGAGAGACATGCATCCTTTGGACGCTTTGGAGCTGAGCAAGCATTTGGACATGGCCATCTGCCAAACCGTGGTTCGTAGCCAATGCCGAGTGATAAGGAGGTCGGCCTGCTGCATATCGTTCAGCTCAGCAACGGCGGGATCCCAGGAGGCATCTAGCTGTCTGTCGAGCTGCTCCTGTTTCTTCTCAATCCAGCCTGGCGTCAATGTGGTAGACTCGCGACTTCCAAGCCAATTGGACAGGAACTCTCCGTCAACAAGCTTGAACAGCTTGATAATCTGCAGGAAGCCTTCATGGACGCCATGCGGAAGAGTAGGGTCAGCCACAGGTAGATCCTGTAGCGGCGGTAAAACGACCGTTCTGTGGTCTGCAATGGCCAGGAACCGCTCGTGTACGAATGCCTCCCAGTACATCCTCAGCCGGCGCATTCGTTCCGTAAAGTCGAGACTTTGCATGCTCTCAGCATTATCGATCCTCAGCAGCTGCACGAAGGCGATAGCTTCGCGCAAGTAGAAAAAGGCCATGTCTATGTTCTTCAGCCCGGCTAAACAGATGTGGATAAATATGGACGTCATGACCTTTCGAACAGAAGCCTTGTTATCGAAGTAAATGGGTCCGCGAGCCTCCAGCGACTTCTCGCATAGCGTCTTCACAGTACCCCAGGTGTTTGGCAATGCCTTCGGTCCGCATTTGGTGAGATTGATGGTGACTGCGCCGAAGGCATACACAAACGAAGCATGCTCCTTGTCGTAATGCATCTGCGCTATGCTCTCTCTGACTTCTGCTTCCGTAACGATCGGGTTGACGGGGTATACAGAGCGGTTGTAGTCGGGCATCAGATCCAAAAAGTACCCCTGTGTGAACAGGTCATGGTGTCTCAGAGATGGTCCAGAAGTGACTGATGGCGAGATGTCATTATAGCTTCCGAGTTCAGGCGGTGTCGTATCAAAGTTGCTGTAATCCTGTGATCCCGTACTTTGTACGGTCTCCACACTCTGGGTGCTATAACTGGGAGCCAACGCCGGCTTCAGAGGCACTGATGACGGATCCAAGGGCTGCTGAGAAGTACTTTGCTTATACTCATTGATGAGCCGTCCACGCTTGATTGTCTTGCGCTGCTTTGACGCCCGAGCTGCTGTATACGTGCAGCGAAGGTCCAGGTGATTGCACTGTTGGCACCGCTGCTGGCCGTTGCATTTTACCTTCCTTAGCTTGCACGCATCGCAGGCTTGTGACACCCTTCTCTTCTCGGGACTCTGCGGCTCCGGCATCTTTGAAGGCAGGGTTTGTAATTGTTGAAGGAGGATTGGCCTTCCAAGAGGGTCTGTAAACATGGGGTAGCTTTTGTGGGGTAAGCGGACCTTAGGCCTCAGGAGCATGCAGGGTCCGGTCATAGTCAGTATTTGGGGTAAGCTTTCCTGTTGAGATCAGATCAAATACCAACATCATCAGGGTTATGAACAATGGACAAGCACACGACAAGCGGAGTAACATTAGTGAGATTGGAGACTATTTACGGCTACCTCATCTACTCTTCCCGCTCGGGCTAGTAGATACCAGTGTTCTCTTCCTGTACCTATACTTCATGATCGTTCTGCTAGTCTTCGTTATAAGATCTTGTAGTCCCAAGTCCACCCTCCCATATCGTCTAGTTGCTCTAACTCCGCTTCTAGACCTCTCAAAGATGACGGCATGAAGATACAGTTGATTTATCATGCCGTCGGTCTCAAACAGTTCTTTGGTTGGCGCCACGGCATCATCAAAGGGCACAAGTACTCTCTAAGGTAGTCATAAGTCGACATCACGAGTTGCAAATGCGGAACGGGAGAATTCGGACGATTATGCTGTCGCCGGAGAGATCGAACGGTTCGAGAGAGCAGGCGTGAAGCAGAAGCAACAAGTCAAAGAACAGTGAGTCAGTCGTGTTGTGGTACGTCTTGCACACTCTCGAGAGTGTTATACTAAGCTACTCGACATATTTCCAACGCAGGCCATCCATATATCCTGTGTGGTGCCCCCAGCTAAGGCTCTCTGCTTGGGTGATGTAAGGGTGAATGCGGCATCCGCCATATCGTGCATTTAGGGGCAAGGGAATATCATTAGCGGTTCCACGCCACGCTCTAGCCTCCCTGGCTTCTTCAAGTACAGCCCCTGCGCAGCCTTCCTACAGATGACCCGCCGGTCGAGGTTCGGGGTTTACAGAAACCTTCTGATCGTATGCCAATGAACGTACGGTATCCTTCTACTGACATAGGTGATGCATATAATACTTTTGAACCTCGATGAAGACATCAGCTGTACTAATGGTCCAGTCAGTCTTATTGCCTTGGGCTCTGACCTTCATGCCGACTAAAGCAATAACGGCGTAAAACCGATCCCTTGAGTCCTTGCAGGATGTTGCGACGGCATATATGATTCCAGTCATAGCTTAAGCGAATACGAAAGTCATCCCTCACCGAAGGACGTATTGGAATGTTCCGGCGCACATACTCGGGTCAGGTATGTATCCAAAGGCAGAAACGCGCGCTTTATCATTACATCGTCGTCGTATCTGGGGTAAACTTTCGAAGTTGATTCCAGTATCATTTCCCACACCCTTTCAGCCGTCGAAGCTGAGGGTTTCGTCCAAAGTCGTTCGAGGACATTGACATATCCCACTGTATAAAGAACGAATACGTAGGTTGATGTGTGGAAGAGCATCTCCCTCATTGCTCCAGCGGACCAACAATGACAAGCAAGACAAGGCAATCTCCGTGGGGGCCTCGGAGACCTTGAAGAATGCCTTTGCACGCCTTGTACTGCGTACAACATGGGCCTGTGTAAGTATACGACAACTACCGTGTTCGAGATAGGTTGCAGACTGTTGGCGACCTAGGAACAAGCCTTGAATGACCGATGGCGTTCAATCAATCTATTGCTGCTGCCGTAACGCTGCGGCATGACGAGATCGGTTGTTCTGTTTTATGAACCCCGTCTTAGCTAGCGATTGGACTGCATCATCCGCTAGGGAATCATTTGCGGCCAAGGTGTGGAGCCTGTCTTCTGATGTTGGTAATGTAGATGATCTGAATGTAATGACAGGTAGATTAAGGATTCACCTGAAACTCCGCGGTGCTTCGAAGACGGCGTCTGAGGCCGAGCTTTTTCAAATAACGCTCAAATGTACCCATGCCAATGTTCAAACCCGTCTTCTCTAGGACTTGTTTGCGCGTCAGTTGTGGATTGCGCGCTACTGTTTCAACAACCAGACGCTGTTCATCCTCAGTAAGTGGCTTTGCAGGGGACAATCGTTCGTGATGATGCTGGGTTACGCTAGCTGAAGTCCGCTTGATGCCATGCTTTGCTAAGATCTTTTTGAGAACATCTTTGCTCAGCTTGGTGTTCATCTTGAGACGCAAAAGATTCGCTGAATAGGTAGGATGCTGACGGTATAGCTCTAACAGGACACGCACGTCTTCTGATGAGTAGGACGTTCCGCCCCCAAAAGGATTAGAACTGCGTCTGCGAGGTCCGAAATTGGGAGCAGGCTTCCGCGCGACCTTGATCTCCTCGTGTTCTAATGGCGATTCAACAGCCCAGGTGCGCGCGTAGCCAGCCGTTTTAAGAATTCTTACACATTGTTGGATTGGTAGCGAGACACCTGATTTTTCCAAGACCTCGGATGCTGTGAAATTGGGGTGCTGGCGCGCAGTCTCTAGGATAAGCCGTCTCTGTTGGTACGGATAAGATATCGAAATAGGGCGGGTAACTTTAGACTCCCGGAAGTGTTTTTCTGCCAGTTTACTATTTATCTTGTACCAGTCGGATATATCATCCTTTTGTGCACCAGCTATGTAGCTCCCAGCGATACATCCGCGCTCGAACGCTGTCCAAACATGATATCGAGTGTGTAATTTGATACCAAGCAATGCACGGTGCTCGCTGATTTTCTCCGGAGAAGTAAGAGATAGATCAAAAAGCCTTGAGCCCACCTCCTTCCCGCGTTCGAACTCCCTCAACTCTTCCTCAGTCTTGAATAGAGGAATATCTTTTGGCGTTTCTGGCGCGATAGACCCTTCGGTCACAGCATGTTTAACCGCAGAGGTTGTAATCGAGCAACGGCGCGTACAGAGAGTCGGTGTTATCCGAGGTCTGCTTACTTCGGAGCGGTAGAGCTTGACTAACGTACACGTCAATCGCTGGATCATTGCAATACAGCCAAACCGTCAACGTAAGCACAGTGTTGCACGTTATTGTCCGTGTGCAAAAAGTCGACCGGAGGCTCCTTTTGACTGGAATGCGTCCCGGAAGCCACATGATGAAGCTAACCAAACGTGGCAACTTGGGTGGGTCTCGGAAATGGAATAATGATATTTGCGACAAATCCGAGCCAACAAGTTGCGAGATCCCCGAAAAAGGAGCATATGAAAGTGTGGTATCACAATAAATGTATAACAACCTCTAATGCCGTAACGTGTACTTGATTACGGATGGCCCTGAAATCGGTAGCCCGTCATCTATGTCTACTTCTCTATGACTAGCCCACAGCAACCACTCCATCCTTAACTGAGAAGGTACACCCTCCCCTCGAATGGCCTCAATACTCGGTCGCTCTCAAAATCCGTGTCCTCGTAGCTGCTCTTGAGCATCATCCTCGCTCCCGTCACAGGCATGACTGTCTGCTCCTCTTTTGTAAAATTCAAGCAAACCAGCGCTTGCTTGTCTCCGTAAGTCTTCGTAAACGTAAATGTATGTGGGTTCTCCATGTCAAAGACACCAAAGTCTCCATGGACCAGCAGGTCGTTGTGTTGCCGCCTGAGCTGCAAGACCAACTTCCAGAAGGCCAATACGCTGTGCTTGTCCTTCTGTGCCGCACGAACGTTGATGTCCCGGTACAGGTCATGCACACGCATCCAGGGCTTGCCCGTGGAGAAACCGCCATTCTTGGTGTCATCCCACTGCATTGGAACCCTGGCATTGTCCCTTGCCAGATAGTGGATTGCCTTCTTGGCGGCTATCAAAGCCTCGGGATCGTTGTTGGTTCGCCGGGCAACTTCGGTGTAATAATTCTGGCTGTCAAGATCCTTATACTCCTCTATGGACCAGTCTTCGGAAACATTGACTGCGCCAATCTCTTGTCCTTGGTAGATGTACAGAGTACCAGAGAGACATGCTAGCATCAATGCAAGCATCTTCCCTGAGCGGACGCGATACTGCGGATCATCCGAGGCGAAACGACTGATTGAGCGGGCTTGATCGTGGTTCTCCATGAACACGGTGGTCCATGCATCTGTGCCTTTGATCAAGTTCTGAGGCCCTGTCACTGCCCTTTTCAAATCCATCAAGGTAAAGTTGCGTGGAATGGTCTGATACTTGAAGATACTACCCATGCCGAGGTCAACGACATCGAATTGGAATACCATATTCAACTGATTCTCCTTTGCGCTGACGTAACGTAACACTTTGGCCTGGTCTGGAGTGTTTGGGCATTCGCCAACGGTCATTGCGTCGTATCTGCCGAGGATCTGGTTCATCTCTCCCAAGAACTCGTGCATACGTGGACCGTTGCAGTAATAGTCAGATGCCATCTGCCAATCGGATCCTGCATCCGTTATGGGGGCATCTGCATACTCGGGCGCTTTGCTGTACATGTTGACCGTGTCGACTCTAAAGCCATCAACGCCCTTCTGAAGCCAGAATTCCATTGCTGACTCATATATAGCTTTCCGAGTAGTCTCATTCTCCCAGTTGAGATCTGGTTGCTCCGGTGCGAAAAGATGCAGGTAGTACTCCTATAGCATTGTTAGCGGCCAATTCTCGCCACGGGTGGTGGGATCGTTGCCTGAGTATGCTCATCCCATTCCCAAACACTACCTCCGAAATTACCTCGCCAGTTGTTGGGAGGTTTTCTCTCGCCATTGACATACTTTGCCGGTCTCCAGATATACCAATCCCGTTTTGGATTTTGTTTGGATGATCGGGACTCTTTGAACCAGGCGTGCAGATGTGACGTATGATTGATGACCAAATCAAGGATAATCCTCATACCTCGCCCATGTGTCTCTTGGATGAGCGTTTCCATATCGTCCATAGTGCCATATGGAGGGTAGACTTTCTCATAGTCCGAGATGTCGTAACCCATGTCATATTGTGGCGAGTCGTACATAGGACATATCCATATTACTTCAACGCCTATAGATTTGATGTAATCCAGCTCGGAGATGATGCCCCGCAAATCCCCTATGCCATCTCCGTTGGAGTCTTTGAAGCTTGCGGGGTATATCTGATAGATTACAGCGTCCTTCCACCACTTCCTCTGGGGTATCGTCATCTTGAAAGCAACTCGAAGGCAATAGTGAAACGGTTACAAAACAGAAGGAAGTCTATGGTTGATGCAAAATAGGGTAGAGAAAGAGTCTGAGAAGTTTATAGTTTGGAAATAACAAATGGCTATCTTGGGGGAAGCGGTTCAGACTCCATCACATTTATACCATTGCCGACAATGAAGAAGGATCAATCCGTCTGTAGATCAGCAAAGACGAACTGCCTGGTGGGGTTCTCTACAATCCGCCGCCCCGCGTGGAGAACTCCAGTCTGAGGAACGAGAACGGAAGACACCATGGCTACGCAACATGTGCCGACTTTGACCCAATCTCAGCAGTCAGCACTGCGCCGTTACAGATGCTGCAAGATAACTGAAGCGTGCTTCTACAAGTAAATACTAAAACCAATAAGCAAATTACAGGGCAGTCCCGTTGAGATGGATGTTCCAAACCTTTCTTTGGTTCGATCATCAGACTTTTCCCATTCGTCTCTTATCGGACCGAGGAAAGCCACACTTCCAGCGAATCATTGCCATGACTTTCACAGCTCCGGCAGTCGTCGAGATCCCGACCATTCGGGGACAAGGACACTTCTCATTCGTTCAAACTCGGATAGCATCGTTGGGATGTTCCGTACGGGGTCGACGTCACAGGCGGAGAGAGGCAGCCACAATTCGGTCCGAATCGTCAAACACCTCAGAATGGCACGACCCCTCCAAAACGCATCTTCATCGATTGGAGAACGGTCGGTTCGGGCCTAAGTTTATGGGATGAGCCAAGCAACATGGGGAAGTGGGTTAGTGCTTGACCTCCAGATGCTCACACACACCCCGCAGTATCAACATGAAGTTTGGTACGATGAGAAATTGGAGCATAAATAGAACGCTGTTTCCACGTCGGACTGAACCAGATCACCAGCATCAAGAGGATATAAGATTACTGGATTACCTCGCCGAATCAGATCCTCCACCATCAACTTTCCTTGATCCAAACACTTCCATACCCTCATCATCTTTCGATATGCCTCGTCACGTCGAAGACATCAACAACCCGCGCTCGCGCAGGGGCTCAGTAGTGAGCGTTGACGGAGAAAAAGTACGAAGAATGTCCATCTCCAACCCCGACATCCAGCATGTCGCCGCAGAAGCCGCCAAAGCCACCCAGGCTGAACACCAGATGACCCTGCTTCAAGGTCTAAAGACATATCCTAATGCGGTAGGATGGTCAGTCCTGTTGTCCACTGCCATCATTATGGAAGGCTTCGACAAGGTCCTCATCCCCAGCCTATACGCTTCGCCGCCCTTCAAGCAGAAGTTTGGTCAGCTTACCGCCAACGGCAACCATGAAGTTACCGCCGCCTGGCAGACGGGCCTCACCAACGGTGCCCTAGTCGGAGAAATCCTTGGCTTGATGCTTAATGGTATCATCGCCGAGAAGTTTGGCTACAGAAAGACCATGATAGGAGCACTGGCCCTTGTCACTTGCTTCATCTTCATCGTCTTTTTCGCTCAAAGCCTTGTTCAACTCTTGATCGGTCAAATCCTCTTAGGTATCCCGTGGGGTGTCTTCCAGACGCTCACGACCACCTACGCCGCCGAAGTCTGCCCCGTCGCCCTCCGCGCTTATCTCACCACCTATGTCAACCTCTGTTGGGTCCTTGGTCAACTCATCGCCTCGAGCATCCTCCGCGCAATGCTTACCCGTAACGACCAGTGGGCATACAAGGTCCCGTTCGCTCTGCAATGGATCTGGCCTGTCCCCTTGATCATTGGCATTTGCTTCGCTCCGGAATCTCCCTGGTGGTTGGTCAGAAAGAACCGCATCGACGACGCAAAGCGAGCTCTGCAAAGGTTGACTAGCAAGGACAAGACCAACGTCAACGTCGACGAGACGGTGTCTATGATGATCCACACCACCGAAATGGAAAAGGAACAGCAATCCGGTGCAAACTACCAGGACTGCTTCAAGGGCATCGACCGTCGCCGTACCGAGATTGTGTGCTTCACCTGGGCCATCCAAACCCTCTGTGGTTCAACCTTCATGGGTTACTCAACCTACTTCTACGAGCAAGCTGGTTTGGCGGTTGAGAATGCTTTTACCATGTCTATGGGACAGTATGCTCTGGGCGCCGTTGGCACCATGTTCTCCTGGTACCTCATGACAAAGGCCGGTCGCCGCACTCTCTATATGGGCGGACAAATCGTCTGCTGCTGTCTCCTCCTCCTAATCGGCTTCCTCTCCCTTGCTCCCCGATCCAACTCAGGCGCTCAGTGGGCTATTGGCTCCATGTTGCTCCTCTATACCTTCACCTACGACTCTACTATCGGCCCCGTCTGCTATTCTCTCATCGCTGAGCTTTCTTCCACGCGTCTTCGCGCAAAGACGGTCGTTCTTGCCCGCAACCTCTACAACATCACCGGCATCCTCACCAACATCCTTACGCCTCGCATGCTCAACCCTGAGGCGTGGAACTGGGGCGCAAAGACTGGTTTCTTCTGGGCCGCCTCGTGTCTTGGCTGTCTCGTCTGGACCTACTTCCGTCTTCCTGAGCCCAAGGGTCGCACTTACGGCGAGCTTGAAATCCTCTTCGAGAACAAGGTTTCTGCACGGAAGTTCAAGGAGACCAAAGTCGATGCTTTCCACGCGCAACTCGCCGATTCGACATCGATCACTCCCACTACTTCCATTGAGGAGGTTTCTGTTGAGGCTAAGGCATGATGTTGCGGGGCACAGGTGGCCTTCTCTTGAATCTTGCTTTTATGATGTAGATACTCTATATGTTTGCATGTGATGCACATAGTTTTTGAACGCTAGCGAATATAGATTCCATGACTTTTTCAACAATGAGAACGCTCAACAACATTGGTATCGTGACGTAAGGAAGTCGTAGTCTAATGGGTTATCCAAAGCCCAATCGCAAGAAGTCCATTCGGGAGCGCCGAATAGCTCTGGCCTTCGAACGCATCGTGATCCTCCACCAAGTTAGGGCAGCGGTCCCAAACCTCTCAACCCAACTTTATACCCAGCCTCTCCAGCATCGACCCTCCCTCACTCTTAGTAGATGCTGCCGCCGGAGCCGGAGCCCCCTCCGCCCCCTTCTTCACCCCCCTCGCAACCTCCGCCGCCGCCGCCTTAACCGCCCTTGTCAACGCCGGCGCATTCGCCCCCCTGATACTCTCCACCACCTGCCCATCCTTGATCACCACGAAAGTAGGCATAGCCGTGACGCCGTATTTAGCGGCGATGTCCTGGTGCGCGTCGACGTCTACTTTTGCGAAGAGCAGCTGATTGGGAGTGGAGTGCTCGTCGCTAAGCTTGGAGAAGACGGGGCTGATTGCGTGGCAGGGGCCGCACCAGGAGGCGTAGAAGTCGAGGAGAACATAAGTGTTGCTGGAGAGGAGGGCGGTGAGATGCGGGGTTGATTGGATTTCGGTGGGCATTGTGAGGGTGGTGGGGTTGGTGTGGCTGGTTGTTGTATGTAGTAAGGTGGTGAGTAAGTTTCGAAGTGAAGTGTTGTTGCTGTGCGCTTTTATAGGCTTTGGTTTGCTTGTATGTGGGCTGCTGTAGACTGGATTGCTTGTTGTATGGTATCAAGAGAGTGTTGGATGCCTGAAGAGATATATACGCCGAACGTGTTATGTGATTACAGACGGAATCTTCTGGACGTTACTTTACGGTCAGCGGAAATAGAACGGTATGCCGAGATGATTTCAATTCATCTATCGCCTTAAAATGAGAACGTGCATATCTAGATATGTTTAACGGACAAAATCCCGTAAGAACTCATCAACTGCTTTGAAAGCATCGTCAAGACCAGTTTGTCTAGAACTTTACAGACTGTGATCGACAACCGAATGGTTCGGCCCGATCTTGCACGTTAACAAGATCAACGCTTACCGTAAATAGACGACCCGGTCAAAGTGCACTCATAGACTGATTTAAGAATGCGGTTACCGATGTAATTGAACAGCAGTTGATAGCAATGGGGATTGAAGCATCGGTCTCATCTGGTACGTGATGTATGGTTATCATACAATGCACCCTATACCACAACACCCAGCCTCTTAGAACCCAGCAGCTAGAACATCGGAGGATATCTATTTTGTCCTCATACCCACTATCCAGTTCATATACCCTAACGGCACTGTATGAATCTCCCTCCCGCCCTTGAATATCCAATTCCCACCCTCTGCATACTTGCTTTCTTTCCTCGGTCCCTGACTCAATGCCTTGAGCTCGCTCTCCCCCATCGCCTTCGCAGTCAGGCTCATGACCTCCTCAAAGGTCCGCGTCCGTAGTGCGCTGACGAAGCCGTCGAATGAAAGTATAAAAGGAAGTGCTGGGACAATGTAGGTGAAGAGGAGACGTAACGGATCACGCCAGAACCAGAAAGGCGTCACGGCCAGCACTAGGAAGAAATCTAGTACCATTACTATTAGAGAGTAAACGCGGCGGTCTTGGAGCTCGATGATGGCGAAACCGTCGGATGTCTGAAGCGTACTTTTAAGCGTCTTGATGGCCATTTCGTCGTTAAAGTGATGGAAAGCCAAACAATACAACCGGAAAACGCGGGTATCGCTTGAAAACTCGGCGGACGGATTATTAGAGGTGGATGTTTCGCTGATTACACTGACAGGGGGGTTCGTTGCGTCCACACTTTGAGGGACGAAGCTCAGATTGTCGCTTTTCGAACTCACATCCATCCACGCATCAAGATGAGGACTGATGTCTGTGAGCAGGAAGGGGATGGGGTCTTGGCCTCGAGCGGCACGTTTTTGGTTGACAAGCTTTTCAATCACCGGGACGGGACCACCACCGCCTGAGCAAAAGTCGATGACTGTGAGCTTGGAGGCTGATGTGTCCATTTCGTCCAGACTGCGCGTGATTAGCGCTGCGGCTAGGTCGGCTGGCATCTGTCTTTGGACGATAGGTAGCCGATGCGTCCATTGGGCGGCGAGCATGGACTGGCATCGTGAACGGAGGAATGGTGGACATCTAAAGCCCGTTAGCTAGAATCCACAAGAGTTAAGTCTGCAACAAACATTGATAGATCACAGATCTCAAACAACCGCCAAGGCTTCCGGGTTGTGTTGAAGTTGAAGTTATCTAGGAAGTAGGAAGCCTTGTATAGGATATTCTTCTGCGCCATCTCTGCCTTAAGCGGCTTGTTCGAGCGCAGTAAGGGTGTCTCCTGGTCTAAGCCTTAATCAGTACATACTGAATGGTTGTTGCTCCAGGCAAGCTCACCAACTTGCTCGATATCCGACATCATGACATGATCTTCAGGTACGCTTTTTCTAGCCAATCAAGCGTTTAGGTTTGCCCAGCCGCTACTGGATGTGCAGCTGCTCAATGTCTGTCCTGCAGGACGAAGCGGACAGAATCGGCGGTCTTCATTATCATCGCTTTGTGTAAGAAGAGTGTAGTTGTGTTTGTGTCGATAGAGTGTACATGCACAATGGTCATGTGTTGACCTTACTCGTAATCATTGCACGTTGAACTTCCGAAGTAATAAAAACATGACGTAAGGGGTATATGCATTCCCTTATTGATGCCTTGCACTGGGAGAATTTATTGCCTTAGAATCAAGGAAGCATAACTGCAGCTCGTCCGCGTCTTGGTTGGGTTGTTTTGCTCGGCATCAGACGACACACGATACCGTGTATCACATGCTGATATCCTAAAAATCCCTTACGGAGTGCACTCCACTAGATGTCCTGCTGTGACCTTCTCCGTGACCATCCCTTTGCGGAAAGCCTTGATCGTCCGGATCCGAGCAGAGAACTCGTCAAAATCCCTCTTCCCCACAGGTGTCTCCCGCCTGTGCATACACGACCACAGCTCCCTCCTGCGTGTTCGGAGTTTATGTATCTGCTGCAGGTTGTAGATCTCACACCATCCACTGACACTCATGACTGTGCAGCGGACCTTCTCCCGGATTTCGCAGATGCCTGGGGGAGCCCCCCGCCTCCTGGCTTCTGCATGCAACGTTTGCCATTTTGGTTCTCTTGCCTCCTTAACAGCGGAGGGAGCCGCGATCACTTGCAGAAGGCGCCAAAGGAACAATGCTCGAGCTATTGATGGACCGGGCCAGCTTGGAAGAAGTAGGTAAATATGCGATTTTCATTAGTGTCTCCGAAAGCTTGGGCATTATCATTTTGTAGACTCGTGCAAGGTCACAGAGGGCGGAATTTGTCAAAAGGGGTAAGTTACTAGTGGGGCGGACGAAGGGTATAGACGTCGATGTGCAACGGGTGCGGATGATGTCGTTAGTGTTACACATCGCACAGTCGCGAAGATGCACAGTGCACAGGGTCTAGATGTCTTCTGGTCTGAAATTAGATGTTCATCCACGATGGTGACCGCGAGAACGTTCGCGTCCTTCAACAATCTTACGGAGGTAGATTACTGCTATTGTGTCTTTGCATCTCTCATCACGCGTAAGCACTGTAACCATGAGCCCACCAGTACAGTACCCAGGCCCTCCATACAAGGGGTATAGCAACAGAAAATGCAGGAAGAAAAATGCACGATGCCCCACAAAGCGGGACAAGGCCAATGCTCGCTAAACACAAGAAAGGACGAGCCTGAACAGGCTGACACCGAGTCATGCTTCCCAACCATGTATGTGATATTGCGCCGTTAACCTCAATAACAAGCTCTGATCATATCCGACATTAAGATCGTCTTCCGAACGGAGATGCAATTAGTGATGAGCCCGGAAGGGCGAGCGGCCCCTCCAGAAGTGCCGAGACAGGTCGGTGACAATCATCTGTCGTGATCATTGGCCTCGCTGTCATTTGAGCTTGGATTCGGATGTGACCCGTTGATGGGACCCAGTGTCCAGACCCAATTCCGTTGTCGCTTTCGCCGACCAGCTACAGGAGTCTCAGGGCATGCGTCGCTGTCCGAGTCTGATGAATCCCGCTTCTCTCCAGCTCGTGGTGATGTAACATCGCCGGCAGCGTCTGTTGCCGTCTTGAGGGCAAGCGAGTGATGCGTCGCTAAGGGAGACAGGCGCTTAAGCTTTGGCTTGGACCTCGATTTCATCTCTGCTTCCGGCGGAGATGCGATAGAATCTGCCGAGTCTTCAATGTCCGAATGGGCCATGGTGTATTTGAACGTCCGAATCTCCTCCGTGAGCGGGGCTCGAAAGGAAACGTGCTTCGTGACTGGAAACATCGGTCGTGTTGTCGAAAAGGATCGTCTTCGGACTGGTCGCTTGGGCAACGGACTGTTTGACAGTATTGACATCAAGTTGTGGGGCACTTTGTAAGGCACTTCTAGTTGTACTGATCCCGATGATGACACCGAGGAAGCTGAGAAGGTAGAGGAAGCGGAAGAGGAGGGTGTGGGCGCGTTATCACTGCTCTGCGACTCGGACGAGCTTGTCCTCGTACTCGATAACGTGCTATCGATTGAAAGCTGTGGTCTTTGTGCTTTGGGAGTCTGGGGTGCCTCATATGCGTTGCTGAAAGTATTCCGTACTGTAGGGGATATCGCCGAGAGAGTCTCTAACCGTAGACTTGTCGAACCTTTGCCGTACACCCTGTTCTGGGTGGCGTGAGTGTTCAGTGATAGTTTGGGTCTTCGTGGTGAATTTGCGGAAGTGGGTAGGAAGGCTGATTGCGAGGGAGCTTGCGAAGTTATAGGCGACGAAGGTAGTATTGTAATGGTCATGCTGGATGTGGTAGTAGGTAGTTGAGGTTGTGCGAGTGACGACTGCTGCATGGGAAGGGCCAGCATCATGTGCGGGGGGTGGCAGCGCCCGCCTTTTTCTTTAACCCTAAGGAAATGGGGCTGTGAGGTTCAGCTGAGGTGCAGTGTGGAGGGTGTCGTGACTTCTAAGGATCGGACGAAGGATGCACGCGGAGCGTTGGAGGTCAGACTGTCCCGTCCTAAACGTATCGAGGAGTAGTGGGAGCGTCCGGTTTGGGAAGAGGCGAGCTCGAGGCAGGGCAGTCGTCTGAACAATAAATGTCCTAGTGCATTTGTTGAGGAGGGGAGCCGTAGAGTAGATGATGGTGAGAACCGCGTCAGGAGGGAGGGTTTTAGTTGCTAAGCTCGTATTGTGAACCTTTTTATGTGGGAAAGCAGTGGGCGCACGCCTCAAGGTACGCAATCCGCTTCAAGTACTTTCGCTGACGGATAGGTGGGAGATCAGGGCTAAAAACGGCCGTGGTCTGGCTTCGGATGATTTGCCTGACGCGAGGGCAGAAGCAACTGGTGCCGGATGGCAAATAACGACTAGAAAGGACAACCCGGCGCAAAAGATACTGGTACAGGGACAAAGAACGAGGAACTCACTCTGATAAGAGGATGGAGTAGGAGGAAGTCAATATGTGTGTGGGGAAAGATGGGTACTTACATTTGCAATGCACTGCGAGCAGAGCCAAACTTGGAGGCAGTCGTAATCCAGATGCAAGTTTTACAAAGAAGGGACAGCCTCGCGTTCGTTTCCAAGCAAAGCAGGACTTGGACCTGGGGCAAGAAGTATGAGAGGCGTTTTCCGCAGAGGTTCGCCGGCTTCCAATAACCCCCTTGTCTCTGCTGGGGCAAGCAGCAAGCGCCGAAAGGACAGCGAAGTCTGCGAGCTTGGCAGCATGTGGATGTCTTCGATCGGGGCACGTATCACGGTACGGTAAGATGTATCGAGGACGGGTTCTAAGAAAAGACAGGAATTCAGATGGGTGGGTCCCATGGCGTTGTCTTAGTCTGCTGCTGGATTTGGAGCCATCTCCGTGAGCGCTCCAATCAGCACGCAACAACCGATGCGCGGGCATGTCTGGCAGCCGCTCACGAACGCCAAGGAGGTAATAATAAACGTCGCTTACCCTGCCAATTATTGCCTGCGAGCGTCAGTTGTCTTAGGTTGTCTTCCTTTCCCCTCCAAAAGCCACTTCATCATCAGGGTTCGCCACTTGCTCTTGAGCCCGGAAAGGGAACAAGAGGCACGTGATGGCATGTCGGGTGTTTGTCAGCTCCGACACTCCGTGACTGGCCCCGGCCGTTTCTAAGGGATCAATATCAGACGGGGATAATTTACGCACGACAACCAGAGCGTGTCTGTATATCACATCCTCGGAATTAAGATCACGTACCTGTCAGAACGGCCGCAGAAGCCGCTGTCATCTCCCGCCTGGAGGGCACTCGAGACCACCAAAGTCACTCTGTCTGGCAGAGCCTCACGCGACGTGTTGTCCGCCGGACTCCCTAATAATCTCAGCTCATGCGCGCGGCTTGTCAGCCACATATCTCAAAATAGCAGCGCCTTCTACTGATCATGGACCTATGGACGCCTTTCAGAAAGGTATTCAGAAGACGCAGAAGCGTAAAGATGATAGGGTCATAATCCACTTCGTACGTACGCTCCTCAGCCTTGCCCCACAAGCAATGGGATTAGGCAGCCAAGACATCACAATGCCATAAGGGAGCTCAGCTGACTTGGGTTGGTTTCTTTCCATTTGAAGGATTATGACTGCTTCTATGCCTCTGTTTTCGAAGCGGAGAACCCTGCGTTAAAGGCACTCCCACTCGCAGTCCAACAAAAACATATCATTGTCACGTGTAATTACGAGGCGCGTAGACGAGTACGGGCTGTGGATCAATGTCTGCCTGACATCGTTGCTAAACATGCTGTAGGGCTTGTACAAGCTTCAACTGATCAGTGAGGCGAAGAAAACATGTCCGGATGTAGTCATTGTCCTCGGTGAGGACCTCACCCGATTCAGGGATGCTTCGAAGGCTCTCTATAATTTCCTTAGATCCTTTTCTTGGAACGGCAAAGCCGAACGCTTAGGCTTTGATGAGGTAGGTCGATTGTTTCGTCAGCATTCATCATAATGGCTTCGCTTGCTGAGAGGTAACTTACCAACGCATACGGTAGGTGTTTCTTGACGTAACCGATATTGTTGACTACAACATCGGGTTACTGAACCGCAACGACTTGTCTCACTCCTTCTTTCAGATGTCCAAGACCGATCCTGCTGTGGGATTCGCTTATGATGCTTCTCTGTATGCTGGTTGCACTCATCCCACATCAGCCGGGGCTGATGAGGATTTCGGTGATGCTGAGAATGAAGTCCTAGCTGCGCGCTTGAAGCTGGGCTCACATCTGGCCATGCGTATGCGGCATCTTTTGGAGGAGAACAAGGGCTATACCTCAACGGTGGGCATATCTACCTCGAAACTAGTCTCCAAGCTTGTGGGGAACGTCAACAAGCCAAAGAATCAAACCACGCTCATACCTCCTTATACTGGGGATGATCCAAATGTCAGCAATATTATAGCGTTTCTAGATGACCATGATATCGGCAGGATACCTGGCATTGGGTGTAAGCTTTCCCACAAGATCCGCACACATGTACTAGGAAGACCGGCCGAGTTTCACGACGGGCTTGTGTATGGCGGAACCAAGGAGTCGGTGACCGTTAAGGACGTTCGGATCTTTCCTGGCATGGGCCCTAACCTACTAGAAAGGGTAGTTAGTGGGCCCGGGTCCCATCATGATACACCAAGGAAGGTATGGAATCTCATAAATGGCATCGATGATAGTGAAGTTGGTCAAGCTCGAGATGTGCCGAGGCAGATCAGCCTCGAGGATAGCTACATCAGGCTTGATACTTTATCAGAAGTGATCGAGGAGCTCAAAGCGTTGTCATTGAGCTTAATAAAACGGATGCATTTGGATCTCTTGGAAATCGATGCCGAACCAACTCCAGGTACTCCAGACGCAGATCCTGAGGCTGCATCGAAGAGTACCGAGCAGCGATGGATAGCTCATCCAACAACGCTTCGTTTGACAACCAGGCCAAGAGCGCCGCGAAATCCGGATGGATCACGTAGTCGTTCCTTCAATCGGATATCCCGCTCAGGCACCTGTCCGAACTTCCTTTTCAACCTTGCAGAGAGTGATGATGCATTAGCGGAGAAGCTAGTCATGGAATCGCTCCTTCCACTCTTCAAGAAGCTGCATCCAGAGAGGAGTGGTTGGAATCTTAGTCTGGTCAACATCGCTGTCACCAACATGGTGGAAGCGAGCGGGTCCGGAAAATCCGCTACTGGCAGGGATATTGGCAGGATGTTTAAGCAACAGGAAGAAGTACTCAAAGATTGGCGGGTAGAAGACATCGACATGCCGCCAGATCACTCTCCATCACCTGACGAAGTCGAAACAAGCGCGGAAGCCAACGTTGCCCATCCCAACGGTAACGGCCTGAACACCATAACGCAGGAGATGAACGCCGAGCAAGTCAGAGGCTCGGAAGACTTGCTTCACCCAACACAGAACAGCGCCTACGATGACGGCGAATGGGACGAGGACGATGATTATCTTGAGCGCGATGATTCCATGTGCACAACATGCGGTGCAAGGATGCCCACCTTTGCACTTCCGGCTCACCAAAGGATCCACGAACATGAAGGGGAGTGAGCATTATTCTATTCTTAGCTTCTGGTTCTGTCATCC
Organism: Floridaphiala radiotolerans; assembly: GCA_022813185.1. Taxonomy (NCBI): domain Eukaryota; kingdom Fungi; phylum Ascomycota; class Dothideomycetes; genus Floridaphiala; species Floridaphiala radiotolerans. The sequence continues at coordinate 246,570 of JAKLMZ010000015.1, read as the reverse complement.
ATGGCCACCACCAGCTAGCTATATTCCACGGCTGGGCGGGCGTATTTTCTGGACAGCAACTGACGCTCCAAGGAAGGTCCAGTGCCTAGCGTACCCTCTAAATGCCTCTCCTTGGGTGGAACCAACGAAAGGACACACCAAAGTCAGGGTACCAACATCACTCATTGTTGGGAGAAGTGTTATCCCGGAAGTGCGCCGTATTCAAGTCACATGTATGCACGCTCGAAAACCTCCCGCGTTGAGAAACCTTGTGGATACCGGTCGGGTAGATTTAATCTTCCATCTTATGGTATAGTCAGGGAAATGAAGACCGGCGTGCACGTGGCTGCACGCCTAGACAGTCACGGCGCCTATTGGGGTCTTCCGCCGCAAATCGGGCGCGTACAGTACTTCTTGTGCATGCGACGGAATGGGACTCTTGGAGGTTTAGTAGAACTACGGTATGCTAAGTAGGTGTGACAAGCCTACATACAGAATACGTCAATCAGACGGTACCCTGCAAAACCTAACGAGAGCTGATATGACCTGCTCTCTGGTTCGATACGGTCAACGGGAACAGCCGATCGACAAGAGCATTCACGTGAGCACATGTTGCACTAACAGAACAACAATCATAGACTTCATGTAGCTCTGAAGGATGCTTTAGGGTTGCTCCGCTCGTTAGAGTACTTGAGCTTAGGCTTTGTAAAGCGTGTCTAAAAATGCCTTCGCCAAGTCGACCACTATGCTTTTGTTTGGTAGGCTTCCCGCAACACCGTACAGCGCAGCCGCATCCCCTTTCTTCGCCTTAGCCCTCCTCTTCCCATCCTCTCCGAGCGTTCTCCTCTCCTTCTCCTTCTCTGACACCAACACCTCCTTGAGATCCCGCAGTAGATCGTCTACGGCGTTGACAATGGGTAACGTAACCGCCACATGGATAGCAGGTGGGTTCTGCAGGGCGTTGAGATGCCATCCTTTCGCTGACATAGCATCTGCTATATCGTATATATCCATCGTCGATGTTTCTATTGTTGTGAAGGCGATGACGCTGACAAGCGGCTTGCCAATGACCATCAACTCCGTGGACAAAGCCACATCCTCCCTAATAGCCGTTTCAATCCTCTTCGCCGCGCCCACTATTGTATGGCACGCTTTCACGTACCCCGCCTCCCCTTGCGCCATCATACTCGCCCAACACCCCGCTATCAGCGCACCGGGTCTGGACCCAGCAAATCCAACAGAGGCATAAACACCGCCAGACCAATCTGGCGAGACAAAGTACTGATACTCCCGTAGTTGCCTCGTGCGGTATAACACCGTACTGTTCCCCTTGGGTGCGAAGCCGTACTTGTGCGTATCTACACTGATACTGGTGACCCCCGGTAACCTGAAATCGAAGGGCTCGGTATCGAAACCGGCTTTCTCAAGCATAGGTACGAGAAAGCTGCCTAAACAGCAATCTACGTGAAGCGGAAGGTGCTTGCGCACGGCGAGTTTACTGAGGCTGGAGATGTCGTCGATGATGCCATGGGGGAAGTTGGGTGCGGACCCGACTAGGAGGATGGTATTGGGATTGATTAGGCGAGAGATTGAGGTAACATGGGCGCGGTATGTGGGTGAGGGACATGGGACGAGATGCACGCGGATGTTGAAGTATTGTCCGGCTTTGCGGAAAGCTGGGTGGGCGGTTTCAGGGAGGATCCTAGGCGGAGATTAGTTTGGAGTGTAGGAGAGGCGAGCAAGGAGACTTACATTTCTGGGTGCTTGATACCACGTTCATGGTATGCCTTCTGCCGCGCACTGTAGACTGCCATGACAATAGACTCCGTGCCTCCGCTCGTTGTAACTCCCGCAGCGTCTTCAGGGGCGTGGAACATAGCCAGCACCTAATCCAATCAGCTGTTACCCTTCAAAGGATCCTAGATAGTCTCACCATCGCAACGATTTCGGCCTCCATCTTCCTTACCCCAGGAAACACATCCGGATGAATAGGATTCGCAACCGCAAACCTCCCATACGCCTCCGTCTGTAACCGTCCCAACTCCTTTCCCCCATGATACACGGCACCACTAACCCTCCCCTCCTCCCACTTGGTATGCTGCATCTCCGCCAGCTTCTCCAGCTCCGCCTTGACTTGGTCTTCAGTCCATCCCTCTGCCGGCAACGTAAGGTACCTATTCACACCCGGACCCTCAGGTACGAGTTTCTTCTCTAAGCTTGTCTTTGCTTGTAATACCTGCGCGGCGACTTTATCTCGCACTCCGGGGAGACGTAGGAAAATGCCATAGAGCGAACGGCGGAGGGAGGCGTAGAAGTCGCTTGCTGTGCCTACGACCCCGCGGCCCTTGAGCTTGTAGTAGGCTATCCGAAACCATCGTAGTACGAAAAGGGCGAGGAGGAGGTTTTTGAAGCTGTGCAGGGATAGATTAGTATGATGCTTGGTGTACTGGGGGCCGCTTATGTGGTGAGGGGATTGGGTGCTTACAGGTCGAGGTTGGCGACAAGGAGTTTCCCGCGCTGTGACACTCTCTTTGCGCTGAGCGTGTTGCGCAAGCTTATAGGGATTCGTGAAGTGCCTGGCATCTTTCGGGCAAGTGGTGAATAGTATCTAAAATCTAACGATTGAGGAGCTGCATGCTTTGTCCTATGGCATGCCGATGGGGACGATCCGCCATTGTATATGTACCGTTTGCATCACATGAGAAACTATATGGCTCCAGTTGCCGTCCGCACTGTAACCTACTGAATGTCTCGGATAACTACTCACAACAATCGCTGGCAACCTATGTCTACTATTAGGATTTCCGTGGTGTTTTCGGAGTTGTGACTCGCTAGCAGAGATGCATTCACGGAAGTATTGCAAATCAAGACTTGTTCAAGGCTCGGCAGATATGGCTGGCTGCTATCGAAGGTTCGCACCGAATTTGGGGCTGTAAACCCAAGATGTGAACTTCTTTGACATATATTCCGACGCTCGAAGGTTTCACATGCAGTGCGTTTGGGGTAGACTAAGGCAACATTGAGCATTCATGTTGCTGAATGTGGTTCTTCAGGCAGGGACTGCAGATTAGTAGCAGCAGCTGGACATTCGTATGACAGCTACAAATTGGGCAAGGTTCGAGAATCTATCACAACGAAGACTGCAGAAAGATGGGCGATTGGGCGCATAGAGAGGCTCGATTTGCGGCCTTTAGGCCGTTTGTGTACACATGTCGTCCGTTTGAAGTAGCTTAATACACTGAGATTTCTCGGGATGCTCTGTATCAACGAACTTCCCTCTATTGATCAAGCCTTACTGGGAAATTGCCGTTTTCTATCTGAATGTCAGTATCTCGTCCCCAAGTGTAGATATCGAAGCCAGACGTACCGCGCTGCTCATCCCATCTCTCAGCCCAATTACTCGGGCAAAGGGAACGGTAGGCGAGGAAGAACTGCCTGAGGGTTAGCGATTTGATCTTCCCATGTCCGAAAGCTCCCGAAACTGACTTGACGGCATGGAGCAAAGTCCTCTCCCTTAGCTAGGATACATTTGTGGTAATCGACGTAGTTTTGCCAGCAGTGCTTCGTCCTGGTACTACGTTAGAAGGCTCCTCGAGGGCCGAAACGGACTGTGAGCTCACTGGTTCTGGTTCGGAAAGCGGGCATCAAAGCCTGAGATCCCGAGTTAGATTTGCTACAGTAGATTGCTTGGGAGACGGTTGAATAGTTTAGGATAGAAGCAAGCTGCGCAGCGGGACGGGAACCAGAGCAAGTGCAAGCCCTCGATTCTCTTAAGGGGTTTCTTACCAGCTGTACAGTCGCAAGATGTTAGCTTCTGTTCATGGATGCATAGCCATTCTTGAGGAGCTTCAGAGCTTACCAGTCACGAACTTGAAGGGCATTGTAACGCGCTCATCGTCGTCGGCCATTGTGAATATGGTATGAGGGTATTCGACAACTGTCGTGATTAGCAATTGGGTGTGCAGGAGTGCAAGACGTCGCTTGAATTAGGAACTGAGGTTGCGAGAGGTTCTGTAATGGAATCGAACGATGGTCATCAGGTGGACCGAGCGCAGCTCTAGCTATGATCAACCGACTTTCCTTGAACCTTCAGACTCCCAAACAGTGACGAAGACAACCATCTCCATTGCTCACGAAGACAATTTTCAAGATGTATCCTAGCCAAATACTCAGAATGCAACCCTCGCCCTTCATGGGCATGCGAGCTTCACCTCGTTTGATGGCCGTGCCGGTAAGAGCAAGCTTATAGGGTTATGAGATCACACAGTAGCTAATTCATGGCATACAGAAAGAGGAGCACAGCGGTATGTTGACATGATCCTTTCGCGTTCAAATACATCAATGGAATCCAAGAGAGCAGATCTGACTATATATACAGCGCATACCATCTCCCAGCGTCTCCGAACCCTGAAGAAGATCCCTCCAGAGTTGATTCCTCTCGGTAAGCTTGCAGTAGCCCTAGCAGTTTTTGTTAAGCTAGCTCTCTCAACTAACTTTGCATAGGTATTGTCCTCGGGTATGTTCGAAACCTTTGTTGAAGCGATTTACCATTACTCTCTCACACATCCAAAGCGTTGCCGTATCAGCCGCTTTTTACTCGTTGGGCCGAAAACTCGTAACGGACAAGGGTCTCCGGTTGAGCAGGTCAAGAGGACACAACCAGGACCATGAGTAAAAACAGGGAGTCGCTGCGCAGAACAATTGTACATCCATCGGTAGAAAATCGAATTTCGACGTGGAGGTTGAGACTCTGATCAGTATGAAGGATGCGAAGACCTAATCGCAAGACGGAGACGTGCATGCAATTCATTCTCGCTTCGGTCCTGCAACATCAAGACCCTCCAGGCCCTGCATCGGATCTGGAGGCGGCTCTTCAGCTGCTCGCGCCTGTTCTGCTGCCATTCGGTCTTCATCACTGACAGCATGTTTCGCCAGCCACCCTTCCTGCATTTTGATCAGCGAAACGGACCTAGACATCAGCCTGCCGCAACAATGCACATACCTGTTCCCAAATTGCCGTCTTGCTGTTGAGCCCTTCGTTCTGATCTTTTTGTGGCTTCGCTTGTGCAACCGTGATTACACGCCCATATAGCTCGCTCAAATTCATGTTGTCAATTGCCTCGGCCGCGTCTGATGCCAACTCATATTCCACATATGCAAAACCCCTGTGCGGATCTGTTGATGAAGCAAGCTCAGGCTTGGGAAGTGAGATGTCGATGATCTCTCCGAATGGAACAAATGCAGCTTGTAACGTGTCTGCATTTATTGCGTTATCAAGTCCTCCAACGTACACCGTGCGTTTTAGCCTCGTCGTATCTGACATTGCAACTGAGAAATACCGATCCTGATAGTAGCGGCCCGGCGTAGAAACGAGTTCGTGCGATGTGGTGGAGATTCAAGCTCTGGATAGAGATGCCTATTTTGATATCACGTGCCTGGTCTCGGTTTTGGCCCACATCAGCTCCGATCCGGGGTGGAATTGGCGAAAGGGACACATACAACGGGATGATGGCAGCTTGCATATCTGTTGACCAACCTTGAATTCTTCACTCTCCTTTCTCCCACATTAGCCTTCTACAAGCATTGACAGGCGGGCTCGGTTTTCTTTTCCTTTTCTCAGCGGCATTCTGGTTTAAATCCGTTCACAATGGTCCGGTTACGAGAGATTCCTCGAACTGCTGCCTTCGCCTGGTCCCCTGGCGCTGATGCTCCGTCAATCGCAACTGGTACAAAGGCCGGCGCCCTCGATGCAGACTTCTCGAACGAGTCATTGCTAGAACTATGGGATCTCAACCTCAACGACACTACACAAGGTGTGGAACTGCAACCAGCGGGAAGCATAAGCACAGACTCTAGGTATCGTACTCCTTTGGCCGTGGAATTAGCGAGTGAACTTAAAGTACTTACCTGGTTTTGATGTAGATTCCACGATATAGCATGGAGCCAGGCCAACGAGGATCATCCACGGGGTGTAATTGCTGGAGCTTTGGAAAATGGATCATTAGACCTCTGGGATGCGGAGAAGCTGCGGAGTGCTTCGGGGTATGCTCCACCTTTGGTCGGACACGTAGGAGTGTACTCATGCATCACACAGGGACTCCTTTCTGTCCAGGACTACGAAGCATACCGGAGCTGTAAAGTCGCTGCAATTCAACCCTCACAGGCATGGGCTCCTTGCTTCGGCAGGCGCTAAAGCGGAGCTCTTCATATATGACATGAACAATGTCGGTAACCCTGCACGACTTGGAGCGGCTGGGGCTCGGGCTGAGGACTACGAAACACTCGATTGGAACAAACAGGTTGCACACATCTTAGCAGCGGGCAGCAGTGGTGGATATGTGACGGTGTGGGATGTCAAGGCTAAAAAGGAGAGCTTGACGCTGAACAACAACGGGAGGAAGGCTGTCAGCGCCGTGGCTTGGGATCCGGATGTAGCGACCAAGCTCATTACTGCTGTGCCTAGCGACCAAGACCCGCTCATTCTAATGTGGGACCTCCGTAATGCGAATGCACCCGAACGGATACTCAAGGGTCACGAACTCGGTATACTCTCCTTGTCCTGGTGTATACAGGATCCTAGCCTTTTGCTATCTTGCGGAAAGGACAACCGAACAATCTGCTGGAACCCCAGGACTGGCGAACAGTATGGCGAATTTCCAGTGGTCAACAACTGGACTTTCCAGACTCGGTGGAACCCGCACAATCCTAACTTCCTGGCCACCGCATCCTTTGATAACAAAATCACCGTTCAGACTATTCAAAACACCAGTCAAGATCCGAGCCAAGCATCCCAAGCCGCCGCACAAAACCTTAACGATGCTGACTTCTTCGCTCAAGTTCAATCACAGCCGCAGGGAATTGATTTCACTCTCTCACATACACCAAGATGGCTGGAACGACCGGTCAGCGTGTCTTTCGGTTTCGGAGGCAAGCTCGTGAAACTAGGTCCAGCGGATGCCAAGTCGAGAAAGTCGAAAATCACGTTATCCACTTTCGCAGTCGATTCTGCCATTAGCGACGCGACAGAGAAGTTTGAACAAACCCTCAAAGGAGGCGATCTGGCCAGCATATGCGAGTCGAAGAAGTCTGCAGCGAAGACCGACGAGGAGAAGGCCGACTGGAACGTGATTGAGACATTGATATCCGACAATCCGCGGAAAGCATTAGTTGGCTATCTTGGCTTTGCAGATACGGTTGATGATCTCGCCGCCAAGACCTCTACTTTAGACATCGGAGAGAATGGAGACAAGGAGGCATCTTCGGTTAACGGGACAGACGATGCATCGTTCTTTGACAAAGCTGAAGGAGACAGTTTCCTGTCCGACCTTGCTGCCACCAAAGTAGCCAAGACGAACAACCCATTCCAAATTTACACCGGCTCTGAAACTGGCTCCGACAAAGAGATTACCGAAGCTCTTATGCTGGGATCGTTCGAGAAAGCCCTTGATGTCTGCCTCAAGGAAGGAAGAATGTCGGATGCTTTCATGATCGCAATTTGCGGAGGACAAAAATGCATCGACAAGGCACAAGCCGCTTATTTCAAGAAGCAGTCTGGTGGTCCGAATTATCTCCGTCTTCTGGCCTCGATCGTTGGCAAGAATCTTTGGGATATAGTACACAACGCTGACTTGAAGGACTGGAAGTCCGTCATGGCGACCGTTTGTACTTTCGCCGAAGGAGTGGAATTTGCAGACTTGTGTGAGGGACTTGGTGACCGGTTGATGGACTCCATTGCCGACTCTAACGATCCGAATACCCGAAAAGACGCCTCCTTCTGTTACTTAGCTGGCTCTAAGCTGGAGAAGGTGGTGCTGATTTGGTTGGACGAGCTCCAGGAGAATGAAAAGGAAGGCATACAGCACGAAGAGGGTGACTCTACGTTTTCTGTACACGCCAAGTTGCTTCAAGACTTCATCGAGAAGGTTACGGTTTTCCGCCAGGTCACCAAGTTTGAGGACCCGGATCGCAAAGAGAGCTCGGGTTGGAGGCTGTCGCCGCTTTACGCTAGATATACCGAATACGCGGACATCCTTGCGGCTCATGGTCAACTGCAAATTGCAGAGAAGTACCTCGACCTGCTTCCAGCGGAATATAGCGCAGGAGAAGTGGCAAGGAACAGGGTGAAGCAAGCCACGAAAAAGGCCGCTTCGCAACCAGCAGCCAGGCAAGCGGCACCAGCTACAAGAACCACACAACGTGTAGCTCCAGCTGCGCCGTATCAACCAGTCCAGAATACACTCCCCACACCTGGACCTGCGCTCGCGACAGCACCATCGCCATATGCTCCTCCAAACCCACTGGCTCCTGCTACACAACCAGGCAATGCGCCTGGTGCCACACGAGGAGGGTATGTCCCAGCTGGTTATCAGCCACCTACTTCACAATACAGTGCTCCCCAACCATCTTACGGTGGGGGATATCAGCCTCCTAGTGCAATTCCTCCACCGCCAAGAATGTCGACGGCTTCTCCTTCGGTTCCACCACCTTCCAAAACGGGCAACATGTCCAACTGGAATGACACTCCTGATTTTGGCCCCAAGCCTCCAACATCCCGTCGTGGGACTCCCGCCATTGTTGGACCTTCAGCTATATCATCTCCTTTTCCTGGCGGTCCCAGCGCGATTCCACCACCAACAGGTGCGGCAGCGGCCTTCGCCCAACCACCACCACCCGCGGCCGTGCCTCCTCCACCAAAAGCGGGTCAAGGTCCACCACGAGTATCATCACCGTTCACCAGTGCAAGCCTACACATAGAGCGTCCACCATCAGCTGCCTCAAATGCATATGTCCCTCAGCGGTCGCCCTCGCAGACCTTGCCGCCTCCTCAACCCCCAATGGTACCTCGAGGTGCTTCACCTTTCAGCCCACCACCTTCATCCACCGCCCCAACCTCAAACCGATACGCACCTGCTCCTAGCGCACAACCAAGTCAGCAACAAGTTCCGCCATCCATGGGTGGGCCTCCTATGGGCGGCAGAGCGCCTCCGCCCAACCCATACGCCTCACGGCAAGATTCGTACGCTCCTCAACCTAACAACCAGTACGGAGCCCCTCCACCTCAATCCGTGGTAGCCCCTCCGCCTCAAGGCCCGCCTCAAGGTCCACCTCGAGCTGCTCCTCCACCATCGAGTCAAGGCGCCCCGTTGGCACCGCCGCCAGGTGGACCCCCACGTGCGGCTGCTCCAGAATCTCGTCCAAGCACGGCACAGTCGCAACGAACATCTACGCCTGCTGCTGCCAAATATCGTAAGTAGACATTAATCTAGTGAATACCATTGGCTTACGCGTAACAGCTCCCGGCGATCGGTCACGTATCCCAGCAAGTGCCGAACCCATCTACAGCATACTCAGCTCGGATCTGCAACGTGTGAAAGCCAGGGCACCTTCAAACTTCAAGGCTCACGTAGCCGACGTGGAAAAGCGATTGAATATCCTTTTCGACCATCTCAACAATGAAGACTTGCTGAAGCCGGACACCATACAGCAGATGGTGGAATTGTCTCAGATGATGCAAGGACATGATTACGATAATGCGGCTATGCTTCTTACGGATATGATGAAGACCAAGATGGACGAGGGCACGAATTGGATGGTAAGCTATCCTGCACTTTGTGTTAATATTGGGCACTGACAAAGATACTAGGTTGGCGTTAAGCGACTGATTGCGATGAGCAAAGCAACGCCGCGTTAGATCACATAGCAACTGTGGCTGGAGTTGGGAGCGTCGTCAATGATGTACATGTAGAGTTTTGTGAGCAGGTTAAAACAAAACTAGAGATCGTGCTATTTACGTAGACATTGCAGCATGTTGTGATGAGATATGGATGTGATGAGCATGTTTCATTTGAGGTCCTTTGTAGACGGAGGACCATGCGCTCCGCAAGAGCAAACCTCAAACATCGAGGACAAACACCACATGCTATGCCAACATTCCATCATCGTGGGTACAGTAAACGACTTTGAAGAAAGTCCTCAGACCAAATCCCAACGCTAAGCCCGTGTTCCCATACATGCTTTCGTGAAAATCGTAAATATCATGAGCATCGTGAAGCTCATCCATCATGTACTCACAGCTGCTCCCAGAGCACGCTTCGTGGTACATGCCAACTCGTCTCTACACTTGACGAGCGATGATATATACATGCTGTACCCCAAATGGGCATCGTCCAAAACCCCATGTACCTGTGCACCTTACAGCTGCACCCGCCCTGAACAGCGTCAGGTGACGCTCCCAGATTGAAGTAACAGACTATGAAGGGCTACTCCTCTACTCCTCCACTCCTCCACTCCTCCTCCATTCCTCCACTTCTCCACTCCTCAACCGCGCGGACACGTTCTGTCCATGCGCTTAAGGAGTCACAAACAATGGGTTGCCGCCCTTAGGACTTGGCGGGAAGTACGGCGGGCTGACATTGCCAGCGTTCGGCAACGACGAGGGCGAGCTGCTGGGCCGAACAGGGCTGGCCCCGAGCAGCACCCACCGCGCCCAAGGCACATAAACCGGGCTGTGCAGAAGGGTCCTCGGCGTCCGGGGGGTTGCGGGAGCAGGCGTGGCCGGCAGCACAGGCGCCGGCGGGAGGCTGTCTTGGCGGACGTTGGTGCCGCTGGCCTTGTGCGTCAGGTGCAGACGCTGGGGGCGACCCGACCGGCCCAGGTAGCGGACGTTGGTGCCGCTGGCTTTGTGGGTGAGGACGAGGCGCTGGGGCCTCCCGGAGCGGCCGAAGTAGAAGGGGACGCCGCTGGCGACGACGCGGGTAATCCTAGGCGTGCGGGGCTTGGCGGCGGCGGACGCGCTCTTGTTGGCGGGGACCAGGGCTGGGAACGGGATTGGCGTGACGCTGTCCCAGCTGGCGCGGCGGCTGTCGCTGCTCGAGAACATGGTCTGTGGTGCCCCGAGGTCTGTGGGCAGGCCGTGTGCGCCCAGGACGATGGGTGCGGGCGTGAGGTTGGGCAGCAGCACGCGGCGGGTGCGCTGCTCCCGGGCTGCTCTGCGAGCTGCGAGCCGAGCACGGGCGGCGTCGCTGCGGGAGGGCGTTTGGGCCTCTGCAGTGGTTGGAGCAGGGCAGGAGGGAGGGAGGGCGGCAAGGGCGCGGCTCATGGAGCGGGTCTGCATGCGAGAGGCCATTTTGATGGGTGGTATTCGGTGGAGTGAAGATAAAGAGTAAGTTTGTTTGGGCCTTAAGGGCTAAAGATTTGGTATGTGGTGAGGTGAGGTAAGGCTTTACGACAGGACTAGTAGGACAGGACCTTCAGTGAGACGAGGTTATTGCAAACTGTGGCGTCTACCTTCCGTGTATTGCGAGATTGTAAGATTTTGTAGCAGCAAGACGAGTAGCAAGAGATTTCTGAGGAAGGAACAGATGCTGGGGGAGCGGGTTCTTTTATACATTTCTACAAAACTAACAGTGGAACGGGCAGAGTTGATGAGATTTGCGTGTACCGGAACTGAGTTGTGGTTGAACCAAAGTTGAACACAGCAAGCGGGCACTAAACCAAAGTTGAGGATGCAAAAACCGTACAGAATAGGAACAGTAGCTGGTATTGGTGCAGATATTAGGTCATAATCAGTCGGGAAAGCCTCTGAACCGTGGATGGCCTGCCTCACAATCAAAGAATCTCAGGAAATCTATGAAAGCACTGCCACAACCCAGGTCACGCGAACCCGACTCTGGCAGGAACAGTAATAGAGGTGCAAACATCTTTGTGGGTAATCCGGAATGCAGCTGGTTTAGGGAACGGCGATACGTTCGATGACCCTTCAGCGACGACAACCGTGGAACCCAAATAAAAACGTCTTAATGTCTTGTGATGCATATTGCGCGTGTTACGATAAAAGATATGTCGTGGTTTGGGTTCTCTTTTACTGTAACCAGTATTGATGGTGAATTTATGACATCAATATCGAGGGCAATGAAAGATTTGGGACCTACGGCTACTCCCCACGGGAGCATACTTGCACACCAACGAGGATGCAGCAAGCGATCCACACATCCTGCGGTACTTTCGGCACATGCAGGGGATGCACAAGTGTAGAATGTCTAATCTTACCACTACAGCTTCTTGCAATAATCGCGCCCGTGACTGACCTGCCAGTTACAGAGCCATACTTCGAATGCCATACTTATAAAGCCTGCAATGCATATGCCACCAGAATCGCTAACGCTTGTTGCCCCAAGACTGAACTCTCTATCCGCTTTGGGTACGTTATCCGTGATTTCGGCGAAGGTGCTGACGTAAACCAGTCCGCCCAGTAGCCCTTCCCAGAATATGATGATGAAGACAATGTAAACGCTTGGTATGAAATTGAACACAGCGTGGAGGGTTAGCAGTATGAGGTTCGCAACCTGTAGCAGGGATGGTAGGTATAGATGGTGTATTCGAACAAAGGGGGTGGATGATCGGGAGATGAACACTCCAACTTGGTATATCGCGTTGTAGGTGGGATAGAAGTCTCGAAACCGGCTGAAGGGACTCTCTTCGAGTGGGAACAGCAAGGTGGGTGCTACACCTTGATTGATCGTGTATTCGGCGATGTAAACCAATAGTAGCGGTAGCATACTGAATATTGTTAGTCCGTACAATATCCGGATCAACAGGAATATTGGAGTTCTCGCGATTCAAGAGTTACGACGCAACAACATCATATACAGCTTCATTTAAATGTGTACAATTTACACCACGGTGAAACCTCTACGTGACCATGTTGAAAAAAAGAAAAAAAAGCATAGATGGGTACGTTGACCACAACTTACTATGGGATGAACAAGCCACGTGACCTTCTTAGATTGGCCTTGAAGCTTTGCCAAGCCGAAGGCGACTTCGTGGCTTCAGAGGCAAAACTCCGCGTTGATTGCACTGATGCGCTCAACAATCCCTCAGTATCTTGAGTACTGTCGTTAAGTCCGTCTGGTCCGGCATCAGAGGCAGGATCCTCATCCACTGGCAACTGTTCATAGGTTCCTCGTCCAGCGTTGGTGTATCTCAACGGTCCGTGCGGGAGGACGAGGAAGAAGCTGACCAACATGATAATGGGGAGAAAGGAGAAAGTTAGCAGGCTCGTGCGAACACTCAAACCAAGTGTTGTCGTAGCCAGCACATATGAACCTGCCCCTATCAAGCCAGCACCTCCTGTCCCACTGCCCCAGGCCGCGAGGCTGAAATGTCCGTAGTAGTGTGTTAGCCCAAGGAAACTGAGCTCTCCTCCACCACTACTTAAGCTTGCTAGTATGACACCAAACATCTTGATGCCAATGGTGCCTGCATCTTTCGTCTGCGGGGTGAGCGCAACGAGGAGCATGCCGCTTGTGGACAGGGCTACAAAGACGAGTATGCGCACATGGTATGGTATCGCATGGATGAAGTAGGGCGCCACGAGCTTCGTGAGGAAGGATGGTATCACATCTGCCAATAGAACTACGCCTTTGGGCACAGAAGGACCGACTAGGTCGAGGGCCGAAGAGAGGATGATCACGTAGAGGACATTGTTGATGAGGCCTGCGCAGGAGCAACAGTTAGTATCCATCTGTCTACTGCGCAAGGGACGGAGATGGTGCTGAACGATGAGCATCACCATCCTTGTTATCCACATACCAAATAACCAGAACGCAGCGCACACCTTCGGGTCAGCCCCGCGAAACACGGCACGAATGCGCTGCTTGTACCGCGCCCATGAGGATCCTGGTGGACCGGACATTGGCAGCAGGAGATAGGGAGGCGGTTCACTATGGATTCATTTGTAGAAGCATACGTTCTCAGCTGTCAAATTTGCAGCACGGCAATACATTTTCTGCTGCGGATGAAGAGAAGCATGGCCAGGGACGGAATCATCACGAAGTTTTGTCACGCGTAGCTGTGCGGCTACAAGCATGTGCACGGATGACCTCACGTACAAGGAAGGATAGCCTTAGGGTTTAGGTTCTGTTTTAGGCTTCGAAGATCATGAAATGAACGACAGGGGAGTCGAAGGCACACTATCACACATGCAGTATCTTAGACGAGGATTAACGCATTTTATCCGACTCTTCCACATTGACCTTGAGGCGTTGGAAGACGCTGATTCGTCCCGGCAATCTGGCAGCACCCGCGCCACGGCTTTTAACATGACACCAGAGCAGGACGAGGGACAGGAAGCTTGCTGCTTCTAGTCAGGTTGCGTCTGTGATCTGTGTGCCTGCGTTCCTGGGGGGGCCTCTGCTTGGGCTTTGCTTTGCTCTGTGTGCGCGCTATCTCTCATCCTTTCTCTGTCTTTTCGAATCTTTCCGACCGCTCTTTCCAGCTTCATTCCACAGTCTAGACCCGCAACGCTTCGCGATCATGACCCCCAGCAGGTCTTGAGATGCTTGCTACGTCCAAACACCACCAGGACCATGTCCACTAGGACCATTTTGTTCCTCTGAACGCCTTCTGTACGTTCTTGCACCGTGGAACTCGTCACAAGACACGGAGAAATCGATGCAAGATGGATTCTCGAGGCTCACAACCACCTTTTGGCCGACCTGGAGACCGAACCTACGTTCACAACCCGAACCACACTCCGAATCCTCAGCATGGACCTGTGTTGAGCGGATTTGGTGCTCCACCTCCACCGCAAGGGCCGATGCAAATGCCCTTCCCAGACCCCTTCAACCGTCGTGACCCATTTCGACCAGCAGTACAACACGAGAGACAAGGGAGTTATGGCATACAAAGCAAAGAGGCTGCAGGAGGGCAGTTTGGGCACGATAGAGGAGCTATGCACGGTGCATGGCCGCCTACAACAGTCGGTATGGATATTTTCGTTTTTTAGCACGACACGTCTGAGTGCTGCACATCCACAATATCATTATCATCTCAGTCTCCACCGGCTTTCAGAGAGGCATGATGAACAACAGAGAACAGAAGCGTTGGCAGATTTGCATCATGCGACAGCAAATCCTCGGAAGCTGGCTTCGGGCAGGGCAGAAGGCAGATCGGTCAGCAAGCCGAAGCAAGCTTTCCCCGCCTTTGATCAGCTTCCCATTTGCGCAGACGCATTTCCAGACGAGTGCGCACGTTGATTACATTTTCTCATCACATGCAGCTGTCTTATCGTTGCGTGGCATACATGACCCAGTGGGTGGTGTGTGGCCGCTTATTACTTTTCTGCTCGGCTCATTGGAAGACAAACGATCGTGTTGTTGTCATGTTTTTCTCATCCTCGGACAGGGCCGACTTGTCACACCTTTCCCCTGTTACACTACGCCAGCTCCAGCCTAGCGTTGACCGTGGCGTGGCAGGGATCAACCCTGCTGCCCGCGTCGATGATGGAGCTGTTTCGCTGTCGCTTAGCTGCCCTATTATTCCATTACCGCATTGCCAACCTCGACGAGGCTAACCTTTCCCCTTCTGGTTCTCCATTTGTATAGGTTCAAGCAACAATGTCGCTCATAACCCAACTGCAACCTCTGCTCCTCATCACAGCGTTGCAGCATCAGTTCCTCCGCACCCTTCCGCCATCAGCAGCGGTGCACAGATGTCGTATCCGTTTGATCCAGCAAGGAGGCGTTCCTTAGGCGGGCACAGTCCCCCTCCTTTCTTCAGGCGTGAGTTGGAGCAAACAATTCCACACCGCTCGTCAAAACTGACATGATGTTATCCACACAGCGGGACTGGACACCACTAATGTGCACCAACCTTCTGCAGCTTTCAACAACCGCAACATGCCTCCGCCTTCGTCCCCACAATCGGCCAACCCAGCCCTCCCGTACCCTTCCTCACGCGCACCCGGCCCGGTACCATCGCGGGACCTTCCCTCGATCACCTCCATCAACCGACCCGGCAGTAGCATGTCCATTTCAGCGCTTATTGGAGGCTCCGACCGGCCCTCTGCGCCAACGTCGGCGCAAGTATCACCTCCGACGAATACAGCTCCTTCGCCCAGTTTGAACCCGATGCGACCACCTTCGCCGCGTCGGGCTATACATCATGCACAATACGGAAGATCGCAGACTCCAGAGAGGTTCCTCATCGGAGGACTAAACCGGGCAGGGGAGGAGAGGAGCAAGCCATCATCACCAACAAGAGCGTTTGGAAGTTTGAGGCGGTCGCCGGAGCAGATCAGAGCAGGTGCACATTATAGTCACAATGGTCACAACGGGCAAGCCGGACATGGTGCTCGTGAAGCCAGAGCTTTGCAGACGTCACCGACCAACAGCTTGGATAGCTATCCGACCCACAACACCTCCAAATCGGTACCCGCTCGCCCAAATAGCCAACCGGTTGCTGCGCCTGGCTCCCCGAAAGCTGGAAGCAGAGACATTCGAGCGCAATACCCGTCAAGCATATTCGACCATTTTGACCCTCCACGACGACAAATTGGACAAGATGCGCGCTTCGGTGACATGGCTAACAGAGACAGAAGGGACCGCGCAAACACGGCCCATGCCATCCCACAAGCGGGTTATAGCCCCCCGAACATGGACAGGACGAAGATGCCGCAGCCGGAGCGGATCGAGCTGACAGCACAGCCAACCATGTGGCCCGGCCCTACGCGAGATGGTACACTGGGCAGGGATCGTGGAGTAAATGCAATAGCTAGGGAGGCCATGTCTGGTCTCTTTAGACCAGGATTTCAAACGCCAACGGGCATACCGGGAAAGACACATTCGGCCAGTGGCAGCTTCGATTCAAACGATCCAACGAACAGGCTGTCCCTAAACACCCAACACCATCAAGACGTAATGGACGGCCGTCAGGCCGGCACACCCATGTACAGCATGTCGCCGGAGAAGCGGCGCCCAGAATTATTCGGGTTCTCTCAGCCTAGCTCAGCGTCTGGTACTCCGACTAGAATTACACTGGAGAATCCGCCTCGTAGACCTGGTGAAGACGGTCCGCCTATGCATCATGCGCCCATGATGCAAGCGTCAAGAAGCTTCCTCGGCCTGACTCCGGATGCGAACAGAAGGACAGGACGGGCGTCACCACTCCCACAAGCCGTGCAAGGTGCTCAGGCTAAATACGAAGGACCAGGCGGCGACCCTAGCATTAAGAATGAATTTGGGCGCATGTTTGCTGGTCTCGGCAGCGGCTTGGGCAGTGTCCCCCCTACCAGCTCCGGTACGCCAACGCGACACCTGGACAGTCCAGCTAAAGTGAACGATCACATCACATCAGCTCCTGACAGTGCGGCCCACAATGGTGAAGACAAAGCAAAGGAGACCACTCGGCCTAAGAAGTCACGCAAGCCTAAAGATGATGATGGCAAAGCTAGTGAGAGCGGGGAAAGCCGGACTGCATCTGGCCGTAGCAAGAGGCAGAAGCATACTCATCCTCCACATCATCACCATCATCATCCCCTCAATCATCAGTGAGTATCCTGAAACGTAGGTAGCTCGCTCTCGTTATACTGACAGGTAACAGTCACCATCACAACCATGACAAAGATGGCCCAACGTCAGTACCGTCCAATGGTGGCCCCGGCAGTCAATTCAGCACGCTTAAGTTCAGCGCTGGACAGGGATCTACCCCCGCTATCCCCCCTACACATCATCACCACCATCACCATCACCATCCTGTAGCTCATCACCACCATCACGGGGCAAAGACAGCGCCACCTCCCTCGATCAAGAAGCCGAGCCTCACTGTTGTTACCCAGCCACTCCTTGACAGTGTTGCCCACAGGCCTAGAAAGCACCTGGGCTCACAACTATACGAAGCATCACTCTCCCTTCCACCGGCTACGACTACTCCTATCGATGCTAAGTTTCATTATAAATCGCAGGCTAAGCCCATACCACGGTTTGAAGGTCAGGAGAATTGCACCTTCACCATTAGGGTGCCGCGGTACTACCTCAAGAAAGAACAACGAGAGCAAATTTGTGTGTCGCGAAGCGTGTGGGGCACAGAGATTTACACGGATGACTCTGACCCAATAGCTGCGGCCATCCACTGCGGCTGGATTAGGGGCGACTGGGGCGAAGATGTGGACGTTACCATGCTAGGCATAGCTGCACCTGACAAGCAATCCCAGCTTCCTCCACAAGTGATGACTGCCCCTGCATCCACTGGGCCTTTCATCCCTCCGCCTGATATGGATCTGCATATCACAGTGCTCATTCTCCCAGCTTTACAGCATTATGCATCAACAACTGCGTACGGCATCAAGAGTCGGGATTGGGGTAACAACCATGATGGGATGAGCTACAAGATAGAGAAGCTGGAATGGGTTGACGAAGGATTAGAGCGGTACGAAGAGCGCCACGGGGAAGCCAGGAGACAGCGCATGGCGGCTGCGTTGAGCATGATGGCACTCTTATCTGGTCCAAGCCAAGGCCAAAAGGAAGCGGAGACCTCACGCTTGGAGGGAGCCTCAAACAGACGGATGCAACTGACTGCATAGGATGCAGGTGAAGCGATCCTCTCATATAGCGATCAGAGCAGCTAGCCCTTTGGAGGTATGCTGGTTCTTGACCCGTCTCATCCGTTCTGGAGTCTTGGTTTAGCATGATACCACTCATATTCTCAATGTTGTGACAGATAGAATATTCGAAAAGAGATTTCATTCTTGCACACCTGTACCTGTGCCTCGAACAGAGCCGTTAAGGCAAGCATATCAGGCCTCAGTAGTAGACCTCCACGCTAGAGCTGATATGGCTAGCGCGATGATGATGATGCAGGGCTGCTCAGGCGGTGAACCTGCAAAGGGCCCGTGCCTCGAACTTTTTTATCGCCGACAGCATGGAGATACACCAAAATCTTGCAAGCAGAGCGCTCCTGGTCGCGTCCCACGATTCTAATATGGCTGCGGCGACGTCTGAAGAGACGAGGAAGCTCTCGCTGAACGAGCGATTTGACAAGATCCGCTCCCAGCCAAAACTGCAAAATCAACAGCAGGCAAGTACCTTTAAAGCCTTTCCAAGGTCTTAGCTGACCCCACCGGTCCATCACAGACTGCTGTTGTTCTGAGCGCTGTAGAAGATACCCTCCGTGTGCAGTCTTCCGATCTCACACCAGCGGCCTACTTCGCCGCTCTATTGTCCCTCTTAACGCAATACCTGACGCCTCAATCGCCCATCGTTAACAAGGATGTCGCATACGCTGTCGTCTACCTTCTTGACCTTGTGACACCCCATGTCCCCGCTCCGCTCCTGCGCTCGAAATTCTCCCAGATACTCACGTCCCTGGCGTCCGCACTCACACACCCAGAAGCTGAAGCTCCGCTCCTCCGCGCTGCAATTGGTGTGCTGGAAAGTCTGCTTTGCGTGCAGGACGCGCAGGCATGGGCGCTCAGTGTCACGGATGGCGTATCGCCGAGACGGGCACTTGCTGGGCTTCTACAACTGGCGGTGGATCACCGTCCCAAGGTGCGGAAGCGGGCTTCGGACGCGGTAGTCAAGGTCTTGAAGAATGGACCTCCCAGCCCGCGGCTTGACCACCCGGCTGCGGACATGTGCGCTGAAACGGCGTTGAGAGGGCTAAGCGAGGCAAGCGCTGCTGCGCAGGAGTCGAAGAAGAAGAACAGAGGGAAGGTTGCGGCATCTGCGCATGACAAAGAACATGAGCCGAGGTTGATACATGCTCTACAGCTTGTCAAGACGATCGCGGGCGCAAGTGGTGGTTGGCCGAGCAGGAAGATCGATGCCTTGTGCGAGCTTTTGCTGCGCATTGCTAAGGGAAGTAATGAGTACCTCACGATGGCGGCGTTTGACGTCTTCGAGGCTATGTTCGAGGGGATGGCAGATGAAATGAGCGCAGCCAAGCTGCCTAGGCTTATGGAGGTCATCGAAGAGTTGAGACCTAACCAGAATGACTCGCAACTGCTTCCTCCGTGGATCGCCGTGTTAAGTCGAGGATACGACGTCGCTAGTCAGGTGCAACCGGAAGAGACGTTCCAGAAACTGCCGGACACTTTTGCGCTTGTAGCTGGTTTCGTGAGCGCGGCGAGTCACAATATCAGGGTTAGCGCGTCGGAAGGCCTGATCTCTTTTTTGATGAATTGCATACCGACCTCTGTCATCACGGACCCTACCATCTTCGACGAGAAGGCACTTGAGAAGCTGGCCAAGATTTTGAACGACCTCCTGTCGGTCAAATATCAATCGGCATGGATGGAAGTGTTCAACGTGCTAGCTGCAGCTTTTGACGCACTACGATGGAGGTCATCACCATTGTTGAACAGTGCAGTCAGAACCATCGGCGAACTTCGAAGCAGCGACACGTTTGCCGGAAAGAAGGAGGCAGATGCAGTGCTCTCGAAGGCCATCCATGCCATGGGTCCGGACAACGTGCTCGAGATTTTACCCTTGAACCTCGCTAAGCCTGTCCAAGGTCAGCCCGGGCGTGCCTGGATGCTGCCTTTGATGCGAGATGCGGTCCACAACACCCACCTGGGTCATTTCAGGAGCGAATTGATACCTTTAAGTGACCTTATGCTCCAACGAGTGGTCGAGCACGGAGACAAAGATAAGACGATGGAGATCAAGATCTACGAGACAGTCGTTGCTCAGATATGGGCAACGCTTCCCGGGTATTGCGATCTTCCGCTCGATCTTGTCGGCGCCTTTGATCAGAGCTTCGCGGAGCTGGTCTCCAATATGCTGTATCAGCATGTCTCGCTTCGGACGGACCTCTGCAGAGCTTTGCAGAACTTGGTTGATTCCAACAAGGCAATCGCTTCCCTCACAGAGGAGGACGACGCACTGTTGGCCCAGTCAAGGGTCTCAAAAGCAGATGTTCAAAAGAACTTGGAACATTTAGCTCAGTTCGCAAGTCCAATGTTGGCTGTCTTGTCAAACGTGTACACTCAGACGTTGCCACAATACAGAGGTGCCATCATCAAGTCTATAGATGCCTATCTGAGCATCACTCCTGAAAAGGAACTCATCGAAACATTTTCACGCGTTGCAACCATGCTCGAGTCCTCCTTGGCGGAAGCGGCAGCGCAAACCCAGGCCAACAAGGACAAGCAGAAAAAGGCAGCGGATAAGATGCCCCCAATGTCGCATACTCTTATGGACCTTGCCATCACCATCTCCATCTATCTACCTCGCGAAAGCTACACAACACTCTTCAATATGGCCTCCTTGATCATTAGCAGGGAAGATGACGCGCAGCTTCAGAAGAAGGCCTACAAGCTTATCCCCCGTCTCGCTGAATCGGAGCTTGGCCGAAAAGCCTTGCAAGAGCGGAATGGAGAGCTGCAGCAACTTCTTCTTAGCAGCGCAGACAAAGCATCTGCACCCTCTCGCCGTGACCGCCTTGTAGCACTTTCTCAAATCATCGATTTCCTGCCCCAATCCGATCTCTACTTCATTCCCTCCATTCTTTCAGAAGTTGTTATCTCATGCAAGGAGGTGAACGAAAAGGCACGAGCAGCGGCATTTGACCTATTGGTGCGAATGGGGCAAAAGATGGGACAAGGAGGCGTCGTGATGAACTCAAAGATCCCGAACATGCCCGCCGATGCTCCGGATGCTGAAGGCAATATAGAAGAATACGTCACAATGGTCAGTGCCGGGCTTGCTGGTTCGACACCACACATGATATCCGCGTCGATCACTGCCCTTACTAGGATATTGTACGAGTTCCATTCCAATCTGAAGCAAGGAACAATCACAGAAATGGTACAAACCATGGACCTCTTCCTCACATCTGCTAACAGAGAAATCGTGCGGTCGGTCCTGGGATTCGTCAAAGTCAGCATCATCAGTCTACCCAGCTCGATGGTTTTGCCGCGCATGCAGCAACTGATTCCGAACCTCATGGTGTGGAGTCACGAGCACAAGGCCCACTTCAGAGCTAAAGTCAAGCACATTCTTGAGCGGATGATCAGGAGATTTGGTGCTGATGTGATAGAACGACACTGTCCAGATGAGGACAAGAAGCTCATTGCCAACATACGCAAAACAAGAGAGCGGAAGAAGAGACGGAAGGATGCCACCGAGGATGGCGAGCTCGAAGACAAGCCCGAAAAGCCTAAGGGCAGGTTCGAAAGCGAATTCGACGAAGCCGTCTATGGCAGCGACGATGATGAAAGCGATGCTGGCACTGACGCCAGTGACGACGAGGTCATGGGCCGCAGTCGTCGGCCTGGCGGAGGCGCTGGCAACAAGCAATCAAAGGGAAACACCTACATCCTTGAGGATGACGATGAGCCTCTTGACTTGCTGTCGAAGAAAGCTCTTGGGAATATTTCTACTACGAAGCCGCTAAGAAACAGGCAACAGCCGCCCCAGAAACGGACGAAAGCGAGGACGGATATCGACTCCGGAAAGCTTATCCTGGGCGATTCAGATGATGAAAACGCCGCAAATGGTGAGGATGTGGACGTGGACATGAACACGGAGAACATGGACCTCGCATCCGGCATCAATGCCTACGTCGCTGCAATTAGGGGCAAAGATGCAGCGAGGAGAGGACAGAAGGGAAAGCTGAAGTTCAGCAACAAGCCGTCCAGAGCGGGTGAAGGAGAGGAGGATGGTGATGAGATGGACGTCGATGATCAGAGGAGTGTGAATAAGAAGACGCAAGGACAGAGAGGTGGGCGAGGCGGAGGGGGTGGTGGAAGGGGACAGAACCAACGGAGAGGATTGGGCATGGGAAAGACAAGAGGCGGAAGGGTTATGAAGAGTCCGAGGGGCGG
The DNA here is from genome assembly GCA_022813185.1 of Floridaphiala radiotolerans. Lineage (NCBI taxonomy): Eukaryota > Fungi > Ascomycota > Dothideomycetes > Floridaphiala > Floridaphiala radiotolerans. The sequence continues at coordinate 223,991 of JAKLMZ010000015.1, read as the reverse complement.
ACGAGGTGGAAGGGGTGGAAGGAGATAATCACTCTGAATGTTCGAACGATTCCCGCTCGGTTGACGGCGTTTGTTGATGTGTATAGACAACAATGACTGGCATGGCGTACCTCTGGCGAGGCGTTCTAAACAGCATGTCTAGGGCTTTACGAAAGAATGAGCGTGGAAGATTATCTTTATTGCCATGACAAAGAAAAGCCCCTCCTTTGATACTATGACAAGATTTCTGAATGTTGAAAATGCTTAAACTTGAAGTCTACTTATGCTTACAAATGTTATATTCGTGCCAATGCCGAGCTCGAACCCGATCCTGTACAGTATACGCTGATCCCGATACCTCATCAAATTTTTCCCACTCGAGAAGCGTCGCATTTGATGTGCCTTCAGATTGCCTCCCTGTGCTGTTATGGCTCATTATGCGCCCAGCAGTGCTCTTGACACCACCTCATCCAAGGTTCCGCAACCCACCACCTTCATCCTTCCCTGCTTCTACCTCCCCTTCCGAAGTTCTTTTAGTCCGCACTCACGCCTTCCTCTCCACATAAAACCCCGGATCCGGCCTCCTCAGCTCCCTCAGCTCATCCCTCGTCAACGGCGCCTCCACCTCCTGCACGTCCACCAGCTCCTTCACCTTCATGATCATACCCGCCACGTTCTGCGACACCGGGTGGTAGACGGTTGTCATGCGTTTCCGGAGGCCGAGGGCGGCGAGGACGCCGTTTGTGCGGGCTGGGAGGCCGATGCCTGAGCGCATGAGGGTGATGCGGAAGTATGCCATTGGGAGTGTGGGAGGGGTGTTGGTAGTCGAAGGGGAGAGCGAGTTCGAGCTTATCCCCGCAGCTGTTGGTGTGGGAGTTCCGGAGGATATGAAGGATGGAGTTGACGGGTTGAAAAGGTCTGACGTCGAGTGTCCGGTATGAAATGTCGAGCTTGACGGTTGAGTGGTAGGGACTGCTGGATGAGAGTGTCACTGTTGCGCGTTAGACCCGAGACTTCTAGCTTCGAATTGCCCTCCAACATGGACTTACGGTGACTTAGAGCTGGTGTTGAAGAGGTGTAAAGATGGGTTGTAGTTGATATGTCCAACTTGCTCCAGCGCAAAGTCCCTAGAGTGAAATTCATAGCGCGACCGCGGAAGACGGCAACTTCCGTCCACTCGCCGAGGACCCTTACCTCCAGCGCGCGCATCACCCTCGATCCTCAACCCGAAGCTCCGCAGCTTCACCAACCCACAACCCTCTCCTCCACAACCCCAATTGACCCTCGCGGGGTCACCCAACCATGAACGATGAGCAACCCACCCCCCTCTCCCTCTCCACCCTCCTCCGTCACCCAGACGACCTTGACAAAATCCCCCTCCTCAAGTCCGACTTCCTCCGCAAGAAAGCCGCCGTAGACACCTCCCTCCGGCATGGCCTCTCCGAACAACTCGCCATCACCTCCAGCGGCATGTCCGCCCTGACAGAGGGTCAGCGCACCGTCAATCTGATCAAAGAAGAAATGATGAAGATCGACAAGCTGTGCGCCGAGGCGCAGAACATGATTAGAGACTTCCCGCACGTGGATCTGGTCGCGCGGACGCACAGGAACTTTGTCGCTGTGGAAGGGATGAAAAAGGATATTGACAGTTTTCAGGAGAGGCTAGAGGGGTTGGAGAGGTTGCTGGCGGCGGATGATGCGGATCTAGAAGGGCAGGAGAATCTGCTGGCGATTCATTATGGGTTGACGCAGTTGAGGGATGTGAGGGATAGTGTGGTTGATCAGGTAAAGGGCGCTGAGGATGATGTAGCGGGGGAGTTGGTGAATAATCTTAGGTTGGAAGGTGGGCAGACACTGCAGGAGCTGTTCGGGAGGCTGAACAGTGTGGTAGAGTGGTTTGATGAGCATGTTATGCAGGCTTGTTTGAACATCATTCCGCTTGTTGAGGCGGGCAAATCGGGTCTGGTTGTACGGCTTGCGTTGGTAATTGAGGAGGAAGAGAAGAACGATCAAAAAGCCAAGGCAATGCAGGATGCGCAGCGGGAGTACAAGGAGTTGGCGTCAAGATTCAAGAGCATAGCCGCCGCGCCCAAAGAGCTAAGAGGGTATAAAGAAAAATTCCTAAAAGCAATCGAAAGCAGCGCGCAACCACAGTTTAACCAGTCGAACAAAGCTTTCATGGACGACCCGGACAAGCTGGCGAAAAGTGTCAACTGGTACTTCAGCGATCTGAACGCGGTAAAGCAGGGTATCGAAGAAGCGAAGTTGATGCCCAGGAAGTGGAAGATATTCAAGACCTATGTGCAGATATACCATCGGCTGTTCCATGACTGGCTCATCGAGCTGATAGACGATCCTGAACTCAATCCCCCTCACATGCTTGCGATCGTCAACTGGGTGGATAAATACTACAAGCGGATGAAGAAATTAGGAGCACAGGAAGATTGGATGCAACCTCATCTGGTCGACAAGCGGGAAGTAGAGCTAGTCCGGGACTACCGCAATCTCATCATGAAGGCAGTCGAAGAATGGATGGATCGCATGCTGGCCACCGACAGGCAGAACTTCCTTAATCGGAAAGAGGGCTCCATGGACGTCGATCCAAATGGCTGTCTACGTACAAAAACAATGCCAGACATGTGGCGCATGCTGAGCGAGCAGCTGTCCGTGGCGGCGTCATCTCAACGTACGGATGTCATCGAAGGTGTAGTGGATGCCATGCTTCGAACAATCAAGAACCGTCAGAGTATGTGGCAGACGCTGGTCGATACGGAATTGGAAAAGTACCGGACGCCTGGGATAACGGACCATCAAGGACTGCAAGACTGGTTGGTTGCAATTGCAAACGACCAGATAGCGTGCATCGATGACAATGAAGACGCTGGCCAAGTAGGCTTCCTCACCCGCTTCAAGCAGGAATACGAACCCCTTGTGTCTCCACAATACGTCCTCAGTAGCGGCACAGAAGTTGACTCGCTACGGGACGCCTACGTCGATACAGCAACCCACTGCATAACCTCCTTCGTCCTCCTCATCTTCACCGTCGACTTCCGCGACATCCTCACCGAATTCTTCACATCCACGTGGTACGAAAAGAAGGGTATGGGCCAAATTATCTCCACCTTCGAAGACTACCTCAGCGACTACAACTCCGTCATCCACCCCATCATGCGGGACATCTTCCTCGAAGAGCTCGCCGACCTCCTCCTCCTCCGCTACCTACAATCCGTCCGCAACCGCTCAGTCAAGTTCCGCCGCACAGACCCTTTCACCGACAAGATCCGCGATGACATCCTCACCGTCTTCCAGTTCTTCGAGCGCAACGCCTCGAGTCCGGACGACTTTGAGCGTATCAAGCAGAAGTGGCGGGCTGTGGATCGGTTCGTGCGGCTGTTGGAGAGCGACAAGCATGTTGTGCCGAGCGTGTATGAGCAGTTCAAGCAGGAGTACTGGGACTTACAGCTTAGCTGGGTGGAAGCGGTGCTGAAGACAAGGGATGATTATGATCGGAGTCTGCTCAGTGCGGTGAAGGCGAAGGCGGCGGAGGTGGGCGCAGCTGGGGAGAGGGGGGAGGAGACGGTCATGGGGAAGGTCAGATAGCCCTGATATGGGGCGATGTCCCTAGTCCTGGCAAACTGGAGTTCAAAGGAAATACGGTACATAGTAAGCATGGGACGGCGTTTAGATGGCTTGGTTGGTCAGTTGTAGTATACCCAATCGCTGGACGACTTCCGGGTCTAGCTAGTCGGTTGTCGAGGACTTGTTCCAGCTGGTCAGGATTTACCTGCAATGTAAAGCTTAGTTGTTTGTGTTAACGATCTTGGAGCACGCAAGACAACCTGGTTGATTTGCAAGATCAGTCTTCATCTTGAGATCCGTGCCTAAGGTTCCTCGGTCAACTCCTCGACGTTCAATCACGTTCACTATTAGAGTATTCGATAAGCTATGTTCCGGACGTGGAAAACTGGTTCAGAGCAGTTTTTTTCTGGCCTACAACAGCAATTGAATATTTGCTGGGAAGCTACCCGAACTATGTCTGAGAAGAGGCTTCTGCAGCAGGGGTTTCTCAACACCCACCCCAGTACAAGCGCGGAGCGTCAGCGGGGTCCCCTGCCCCAACTGACTCGCATCAAAACCCCGATATCAAACCACAAGCGCCAAATCATCCCATCATCCAAATCAAAAGCCCGGAGCCATTGAACGCCCTCTTCTACCTCTTAGTCCTATAACACATCATGGCATGGTTCACCACCTTCGTAAACTGCCGCCTCTGCATCGCGGGCGCCCTAATCGAAGACCAACAATTCGTCACCTCCGACGAAACCGGCCTGATCCTAAAGCGCACCGGCTACATCGGCGGCGAGTGCGTCGACCTCGAGGGCAACATCATCGCGCCGGGCTTTCTGGAGCTGCAGACGAACGGGGTCGCGGGGTTTCACTTTACGCACTTTGAGGATGAGGGGCAGTATAGGCAGGGGTTGGAGCGGGTGGCGGAGTGGTATGTGGGGAAGGGGGTTACGGGGTTCTGGGCGACGGTGCCGACTGTTTCGCCGGAGACGTTCAAGAAGGTGAGGATGTGCGTCTTGATTGATTATGTGTAGCCTTCGTGGTGACAGTGTTATTGTGCCCGTGAGCATGTGAGAGCATGTATCCTGCCTTAGCCCTCAGGCTAAGATATACAATTTCCTTCATGGGGTGCCAAAGACACCCTGAGAAGTGGACCGGGCGTTGTTGTAACCTACTATATACATCGACGCCTCCTGTTGGTACGGAAGTGCTCACACAACCCACCAGATCCTCCCCTCTCTCAAACCCCAAATATTCTCGCCTTCATCCGCATCACTCCTCGGCGCCCACGCAGAAGGACCCTACCTCGAACCCTCCAAAAAGGGCGCACACAATGCCTCCCTCTTCCAACAACCATCGACCGACCCTTCACACATATACGGCGCCGAAAACCTCTCGAACACCAAGCTAGTAACCCTAGCGCCTGACCTCCCAGACTCCGCCTCCCTCATCCGCACCCTCCGCTCACAATCCTCGACACCGCCAGTCATCTCCCTCGGTCACAGCAATGCCACCTACGCGCAAGGACTCGCAGCGCTCGAGGCAGGCGCCACATCACTTACACACGTCTTCAACGCCATGCCACCTCTCCACCACCGGAGTCCAGGTCTCGCAGGACTGATCTCCCTTCCCGTAGACAAAGCGCCATACTACGGCGTCATCGGCGACGGGCTGCACGTAGATCCCGCGTTGCTAAGTCTCGCATACCGTGCCAATCCCACCAAATGCGTTCTGGTTTCCGATAGCATAGAACTTGCCGGGATGCCGGACGGGACCTATCCAGGCCATGCGCAGATCCCGCACGATCAGGTCAAGGAAGGGGACAAGGTGGTGATCAAAGGGACGGAGACGCTAATTGGGGCGGCGGTGACGGTGGATGATTGTGTGAGGAATTTGATGAAGGCGAGTGGATGTACGGTTGCGGAGGCGGTGAGATGCGTGACGGAGAATGTTGCAGACATGATGGGAGAAAAGGAGAGGGGAAAGCTAGAAGAGGGAAGAAGGGCCGATTTTGTGGTGTTGAACGATGAAGGTGAGGTGCTGCAGACGTGGATTGCTGGTGTAATGGTGTGGGAGAGGGAGGGTGGTCTGCTGGGATGATGACTGATGATGCGCTACAAGAATTACTCTTGAATTGACAGCCATAGAAAAGGAACGTGGGGCGCGAGCAACAGGCGTAAGGTGCCCCGGCTAGTGAAACAGATATTCCTGCTCAGATATAGATTTCATTGGATTTTTTTGGAAGATGAGCTCCCGATACGGAAACATGGAGTGCCAGCCGCGGAGTGTGGAGCATGCGCATAAGGGAGCAACAATTCGTGCAGCCGACGGCTTACGGCACAGAGCATCGAAGGTGGTGTCCTGTGGTGTCCTGTGGTGTCCTGTGGTGTCCTGTACTTTCCACCATCCTCTCGACCATGTCGATGGATCGGACTACATCGTCTCATGTCTGCAGACTGCTCCAATCTTCGCGAACCACGTCTACAAATCGACCGGTGAGCGATGACAATAGAGCGCAGACGCCAAGCGAAACAACGATGGCTAGAAGGATGTAGGCATGTCGATCATACTTCCAGGTGTTTGCGAAGATGGAAGGGGGGTTCACGGACCACATGCGGCTCTCGTGAGGTCGTTCGTTGATTGACCATGAGACAGAGTGCTACAAAAGTTTGCTAAAATCCGGTTTTTGTGCCATGTACTCGCATGTTGATGGACGAACCAATAAAAGCACCTGATGAAAAGACCATTACCATTGGCGAAAGGAGAGATCACTTTAAGGTGCTTACTGTTGTAAGGGTTGAATAGATAACTAACCACCCCCGACAACATGCAAGGTTCCCTTCCGATCTTCTGTTAACTGCTAGTGTGATACATGTAATGTTTCGAAAGGGGGAATATTTCCTTGAAGGATGCAAAGAGTAGATATGCAGTTAAGCGAGAAATGAGAAGTAACAAGGACAAAGGAAGGTGGCAGCTCCGATAGCAGCCGTTCGGCTTTTGCACTTTCGGTGGGTCGATGCAGCTTCGCGCTCGCGCATCACCGAAAGACGTATGTCATTTATGTTGTGCCTGCGAATGCAGCTGTCTGTAAGCATCAACATCCTTGACGCCACTTAAGAAAGAAGGCCGGGTGATTTAGGCGGAGCATCTGAATTAAGAAAGACATTACTTGACCTGTTGTGTCCCTTTCGGATAAAGCGAACGGGGTCTCCGAAGATTGTCCTAAGGAGATCGACATCTATCCAAACCTCACCTTGACTTACAAACTTTCGCTCAAAATATCGAAAAGTTGTGGTGCTTCGCACTTTTGAGCAAAAGGAACAGCAACATGCCGTCTGTTCGATGGATCACCATCGTGAAACGATCCTAGGAAGGGCTACCCGCGAGACCGCGTTACAACCCTGTCCTCGATCCCGTCTTCACGTAGGATGATACCACGATGCATTGCATCACACGTGTTAGCGTGTGATATCTGGATGAGTTGACTCACTCATTTCCCCAAAACTTTTTGTCGCTCCATCCAGCCTTCCACCAGCGTTCATGATGCCTTTCCCAGGTTCACCGCTCCTTTTCCTTTGCGGTAATACTGCATCTTGATCCGGCTTGCTGGTGGCAACACCGAGTGGATGGTAGCTGCTATGAGTTGTGATGCATCTGACATGACTGATGATGGAGCAGGGAACTTGCTTCAAATGATCCGGTTGTTAATTCTTGGGTTTTGTAACCTGGTCTGCGGGCGTTTGGGTGCATACTGAACGCGCCAGGGGGTCTGTTCTTGTGCCGCTGGGTGGATGAATTGGCAGGATATCCTAGGTCCAGGTGACGCAGATGAGCAACAGTGGATGCTCCACATCCTCGTCTCCTTTCTAGATGTCTCGTTAAGCAACCGATCCATGCACTTCCGGAGTACTGGGCTCTTCCGAACACCGTAGGCCTATGGTTCAAATGAAGTTGACACCAAACTGCGCGCGGACGTAATCTTCGAGCTCCTCATGGAATTGATGCCATTTCCTGTTTGACTCTTATCTTGTGACTGCCTCCACCCTCAGGGTCCAAGCATTGAGCCGCACTGCTTGTAAAAAGACCGAGGGCCCTCTTGATAATTCGATGGCAACCGTTCCGTGTCCTACGAAATCCGCCACTCCATTGCCGTTGCCCATCCAACTCCGCTCGCAGCGCTTCGAAGAAACAAAAAGGTCTCCCAGAAAAGAGTTCGGATTTGAACAAGAGTATGATTTTTCTTTTGGGCGTGGCTGCTTCCGACTGGATCGGGAAATGTACTTCGTACCATGAAGCTGACCCAATGATGTGGGTAGTGCCCGAACAACGCGCTCCAGCTGCTTCGGCTAGCACGCAGCCCGCAGCTCGTCGCAGAACTGCCATCACCTCCCCGCAGCTCGACGACTGGTTCCAACACAACGACGATGGAATCCCCAACTTTGTTCAGTCGTCCATCCAGAATGCGCACGAGGAGTTGCTGCGCAGCGGTTTAGTCGACTTAGAAATCAACGAGGCTGCTTCCGAGTCCGGCATGAGTGCGAGCAAGTCGTCCATGGTCATGACCGAGACCAGTCGCACAACGATCAAAACCACTGTTACTGCCTTCACCAATGGCACGCCCAGCCTAACACGCCATTCTTCCATTGACAGCACATCATCGGAGTCTTCGCTCGATACGAACGATGCGAACCCATTTACGGCTGTGCAACTCTTGGAGACCGACAATGACGGCGCGCTGCAAGCGCCTGTCGAAGCTAGTCCCAGCCCGATCCAGTATTGTTGCTTCTTCAACTTCCTCGACTGTCACGAGAAGTTCGACGATAAGCACACCTGGCAAACCCACACGAAAGCCCACCTGCTCGGCCGGAACCCTCCGAAAGTTGTGCATTGTTCTCTGTGCGCATTCGAATACCGGTTCGGCGATTGTGAAACCGCCTGGAAGGCGAGGCTAAACCATCTAGCTGGACACTTCGAGAAGGGCGAAAATATGAAACGCGCTCGTCCAGACTTCAATCTTATCACCTACATGTGTCAGCAAGGAGTGCTTCCGGACTGGCGATACAAGGAGCTGAGAGGTGGGGAACGGCCCCAGGCGGTTGCTGTCCTTGCTGGGTCGCGAAGTGAACGGCGAAGGGAAACCACGGCCCAGTACAGAAGCGACCGTCGTCGTGGGGAGTAGGAGATGCGAGGTTTTCGAAAGGGTGAGTCCACCCAAGTGCCATGACTCGGACGCGTTGCTAATCTACTGTTCTAGAGTGACAGGTGCAATGAGACTTACCTGTCTATCGAGGACGCGTTAGTTGAGCAAGCAAAGACTAAGTCCGTCCTGAAAGAGCCATAGATCGACGACAAGTGATGACCGTCAGCGTCACTGAGGCATAACTACACGGTTGATGGAGCTGGACTCTCTCTTGATCGATGAAGTTGAAATAAGGTGTTGAGTGTTGTTTCAGATGAAAGAAGCTTAAAACAGGGTGGACCACCCCTTAGCCGCACCACAGGCTGTGAGTGGCCGGTGAGCATGGATGGGTCCGGGCCGCCCTATCTCGCGAATCAGCCTTGTTGCCACTAGAGTATGGCCAAGTTCAGGTTGCTGTTGTGACCTTGCTCAGCATCCCAGTCGATTTGCAACGAAGGTTTCTTTTTTGCGGTTGCAGGGCGCATGGTTTTGAACTGTTACACGTTGGCCTGCCGTTGTTCGTGGGCCTTCACTTGGGGCAAAACTGTCACAGGAGTTTGGTCAGTGGTAGTAGGCAAATGAATGGTTATAATGACTGGGGCTGCATCGTCCACAACGCGTAAAAAGCCCTGCACAACGGTTGCCCCTGACACAGCCTCCTTGACCAGGCTGTGTAAAATTTTAGTGCCGTGTGCATCGCCTCGTCCCGGGGCAAGCCATCCGTTGCCTGCAGGCGCCTTAAATCCTAGGGAACATTGTAAGTTCGGAAAGTGGATCTCTTTTCCAAACGTTATCGGCGCAACTCCACGAAGTTAGGTTTTGTGTAGTCCTCAAGTAGAGATTGACGGCTTCTGCATCATCTTCGCAGACTCCGTACAATTCATTACTTGACATATTTGGGCGGATGGTCTCCTCGTTCCAAAGGTTTTCTGAAGCCCAACACCCGTCATGCGGCACTCTTCAGGCACGAATCTGCCAAAGCAGGCAGTCAGGACTGAATGCGACGAGATGCATGATCTCCCCAGGCACTAATGAACCGCATCTATAAGGCACCAAGAAGAACAATGTTGCTTGGTGCCGTCCGATGACCGAGTGGGTGGGACATGTAGTCGTAAGCCAGATCGGAGCCACCGAAGTCCTTGTAGCCTAGAAAGGAACATGAAGACTCGAACTGATCTGGCCATACGATGAAGCCGATATGGAAAGTTTGTCAATATCCGTTGTTAACATCACTGGGACACGCAGACAACCTGAGCTTGCCTAGTCATGGTCACTAGTGACCATACCTTCGAAGATGCGGTGAATGACGCCTGCTCATGATTGGCATGACTCTGGGCCACCCTCGTGGCGAAGGATGCAAGAAGGACATGTTATGCTATCCAATCGTGCATACCATAGTATTCATGGAATATGCAATGACTTTTGAGGGTGATTTCTACCCTGGCGTGACAAAATTTCGCCGTTACAAGTTGGCTGGAGACACGACATTTCATTGTGCAGGAGCACCGGTGAGCACCGAAAACCGACGGAATGCTCACCAATTGGCTTCCGGGTCAAGGTGCGTCGAGGCTCAAGTCTGGAGGTAACCCCGAAAGATAACTCTTTGTCGCCAACAAGTCAAACGTGCAGGCCGAACAGCCACGTCTCAGTGTCGGTAGTATGTGCAAGAAGTGCGGCATTACGCTTTGAAGACAGCACGAACCGGCAATAGATTTACCCTAGTGGTGGTTTGTGAGGTTCTATGGTTGAGGGATTAAGGAGCGCGCTTAGTCTTGTGTAACGTTGCTTGACATATGCAGCTTAGAGCTCTATTGTGAACAGACAGAAACCTACCTAAGACCTCTCGCTGATTGAACAGCGGAGCGGAAATGGCTCCAGCTTCTCGAGTAACCAGCCATGGTCGGCTTGAAAATCAAGGCGTCCTTGCCCTGCTCGTGCGCGAGCAGAAATCGAGACGCTAGGGTCACAGGGAGGGAGCAGATCCCAGCTTGGCCACAGCTTCTTCTGTGAGACTACTCAACGCTGTGCTTTAGAAAATACCCAGTCGGCATTAATGAAGACTTAGTATGCGGAAAGGGTTTCGTAATCTTCGCGCCTCTGCCCTGTCCACAAGCCGAAAAAGTGGTTGATGTGATCAGGGTGGTGTGAGAGAAAGTCGGAATAGTGTCCACCCTACCTATTCACCGCCAAATTCCATCGACCGTAGGAACTTTCCTGGTGAGCAGCCCATCTTTGCGCTCTGAGAGGAAGTAGAGTGGATTGGATAAGTAAGGAGATCTTCATCCACTTTTTGCTTCTAGGACTGTAAGCTATGTCAACCGCATCACGAGAAATCTTTACGTTGAGCGGAAGCACATTCGGGAGGATATGCGCAAGGCCATTTCGGGACCAGAAGCCGCATTAATGTCCGCTTGTAGGTTTGGGGTACATGATCTCCGTTTCCAGCCACCATCGGCACATTTCGAGTCTCTGCCCCTCTCGTGCAGCAACATCTATCGCAACGACATGCCACGTACTGACTCAGGTCGTCCGTTCCAACGCATCGCCCAACACTGCGGATCCCAGTCATGTCTATCGTTCGTCTCACCGCTATTTCCAGTGTGAGGATTACCTTACAAGGCGACAACGGTAGTGAAACGGAAGCGACGTGTCCAGCCAAGATCATTGCGTTGTGGTACCGGCGCATCGCATGGGCTTGCCCCTAGCACAACGCTTGTCGTCGCTATTGATCCGCTTGCCCTTCCTTACTGGTCCCTTCAAGAACTGGAAGTGAAGCAGAGGAAAGCAATCGGGCGCTGGCTGGCTGGCGAAGAAAACTGCGGCTCAAAGAGCTAGAATGCGGTACAATCCGATTCCAGTCGGACCCGAATACAGAGCCTCTTCCGCTGCGATGACTGAGTGGTACGGAGACTATTCGTGTGATGTGAACAAATACAAGAAGCCTCGCTTCCCACCACCTGTTGCTCTTCCTCATTTCTCGATTTGCGAAGCCTAGCGACAAGCTTGCTTGATGAACCGGGGAAAGACCACTTTGTTCCTTACACAACTAACAAAAAGTGGGTACGAGATCGCGATGCTTTTTCCCGAGCTGCATTACCATCTTCTCTTATGCAGCCAGCTGACTGGGACGAACAGTGACCGCCTCGCGCCCCGCACAACATCAACCTGGTTGGGAACTATCCTCGACGGACTTGAAGTTTGAGCTGTTCCTGGGAGACAGCGACAGTCCGGCCCCTTTCGTCCGCCGCCTCATCCAAAGCAACTACCAGCAGAATGGCCAGCCTCAATACTGCAGCTTCTACAGCACTGATCTTGTGGTTACCGAGGCATCAATCCTAGTAGCTCAGGGGATTGCCTCAACGCTACCTTCATTGACGACCAGTAGCACTTCTGAAGAGTCGGCTTCAACTGTGTCTTCCGACGTGGCAACCGGACATGTCCAGCAGACCTCTTCCATCTTGGATGAAGGTGTGGATGGTGTCTTGATGCGGCGCCAACCTGTTCGACCGGCTTATCCCTGCTTACTACGGTTCTTGAATTGGTGTGACGATGTAAGCTTCACTGACAAGGAAGACTTGCAAGCTCATGTGTGGCATCATTTCGCCCATCGAGACCTTCCTGGCTCCTTCCGATGCCATATGTGCCTTCTGGTCTGGAAGTCCGAGGGTGGTTTCGAGGCTTGCTTAAAGTGGGTTGCCCACATGGCGCATCACGTTGAAGCGGGTGATGCTGTCGCAGCTACTATACCGGACCGGGACCTGGTTGACTACTGCCGTGACAAAGGCATGATGAACGGAGGTGAGAGGGAGACATGGTCGGGTCTTACTTGATGGACTGACGAAGCGATGTGACAGACTGTAGGTACCTATAGAAGATCTTGAGAATGCGACCCACTAACGTCTGATGCTTAGATGTTCCAAAAGGAAACTGTCTCGCACCAAGGTCTAAGAAGATGAATGTCCATCATGGTGTCCATCTTGGCTCGTTCACATATAGTCGGACACGTACGAGTATCTCGGTCATCGATTGCCATCTCGGAAGATAGAACCCTAGAGACTCCTTGGCAGATAGCCGTGGGCTATCCAAAGTCTTCTAGGTTGACTGTCTCAGTCTTGTCAAGTTGATGAGGTCCAAAGTGAGGTTGAAATAAGGAAGTGGAACGTGCGGATCCACGCACTGTTAAGTGCAACCACACATGGCAGGTCCGCTAAGGTAGCTTTTCCATGTTGTCGGCGTCTCTCAGCGGTAGAGGTGATTGGTCTTTGGGAAGATGACAGACGGAAGACCCGAAAGAGCTCGAAGTCCAATCGCGGCACGTCGGGTGGCTTGCCTGTCCTACGTTGCTCGGTTTCTGTATTGGGCACCGTGTGAGGCTGGCCTCAATGAGGTTTCTTAGGTAACCGTGGAATCTGCCTGGCAGTCGGACCGTTTCCTAACATCTGCTTCCCATCCCCCTGTCTTTCACCTTGTTGTTGACATTCTGCGTCTGGTTTCTCCTCGCTCTCTGCAGTGTAGAATTCTATTACTCCTCTATACACAAGGTTGCTGTGAAGAGGAACGCCAGTCTGAGAGGGTATATTAAGCAGTGATGGTGGTTACGGTGACTCACCGCTCATTCCGCAGTGGAGCCATGTCGTGTGGTCGGCCTGATGCTGATGGTTGTCTCATCCCATTCCATGCGATCGTCCCTGACTCATGCTAGGGGCATCGAATGTACGCACGTGATGACTATGGAAAGCCTATCTCGATTCATTAAACCACTTGCCTTCCAACCCACTCTGAGCACAGTCTCCTGGAACTATTCATCGAGCACTATCTGCTGGATGCAGCTTTCAAGGTCGGGAGAGGCTGCTGCTGCCCGTGCCTTCTTATGCAGATCAGCAGCCACGTCAACTTCAGTGAAATACAAGCCACGAGGATATCAAGAACATTTGGCCTGCATGTCCTTGCATTCTTTTTCCTCACTCGATCCCTTGTTAAGCACTCTCCAGCAACGACCCGCTTGAAAGGCTTGCGATGATCAGTCATTGATCTGAGTTCTCCGGGCACCATCCAACAGAGGGACGAGAACGTTTGGGACCCAACAGTATCGCGCACTATCAATTGACTGCATAGCAACCATACTCTATAACCAAGACGTTAGAATGTACACAGTACGGATAGTTACCGTCCTCGGTGACACGACACCCGCTAGGAGGCCTGTTGCGCGACGGTTGTACTCCCCATTGGATGCACGCAACTGGTGGAAACAAGATCCGACGAATCGTCATTCGCCAGCATTAATATCAAGCTTTCCTGCTTTTCGTAAAGTCATCAAATTATGCCAACGCATCTAGCAAGAATTTCCAATGTCGAAGATCTAGCCGGGGCCTTACCGCCTTGCTGCAGCCTTGAACAGCAGGCTAACCACCTCTGGTATTACTCTAGTCTTAGCCATCTTAGCATGTCGTTCTGATTGGAAGACCCATTAAAGACTATTTTCACGTGTGCTTGCGGATTGTAAACGAAGGATCGTTGATTGCAGAAAGATATAGCAGACATCCACAGTCGCGGCCAGCCGTCCCCAAGTGTTCAATGAACGTAAAGGAGTGTGGTAAGAAGATAAGGAAAGCAGAAATGAAACCCCCACCCCATCACTAACGCAGTCTAAACCAACGTCCCGCTCTCCGTCTCCAAGCTCCAACCTTTCCGTTTCAGCCGGAAAGCGCGCCAAACCTCTAGCTCAACGTCCCCTTTTGGCAGAGCCTCCAGAACTTTCGCCGCTGCTTCTCTTCGTGCCCTTCGCCGCCAAGCCACCCAGAATTCTGAGCTGAGTAACGTAGTCGGCGGGTGCGATTGGATTGACGGAGGTCTCCAGCTCCTTGACCAGGCGTGTGAACAAGTTCCTATAGTCGCGCAGGATATCTGGAGGGAGCTGTCCAAGAACACCAAGGAAGAAGTACTCGCTTCGGGGACCGGAAGGAGCACCAATCAGCTGCTTGTAGAGGTTGTGCGCATCGACTGTTGTCTGTCCGCTAGCCACAACACGCCGAAAGGTTTCGAGGAGCAGATGGACCGCATAGCGAGCCGTGTCCTGCGTTAGTGGTTGACGCTCTGCGTAGTTGCGGCCAATGAAGTTTACCATGTTCTCAATCTGCGGAGCAGCAGTTGCAGCATCGAACTGGGCGGCAGACCCACCCTGAACAAAGTCACCAAACCACTTGAAGAGGCTCTCCACAGATACAGACGCCTTCGTGAAGAAGCTGCGAGAGCAGTAGCTGGGGGTAAGCACCTCGCGCAAACGCTGGAAGAAGGTATCGTCCTGCATAGCAATTCCCGCAACCGCATCTCCGAATCTCTTGTAAGTCGCAGATTGTATAGCCGCCCAGTCTTCGGTAGCAGCTACCTCAGATTGCTTGGTGTAGACATCGGGGAACACGCCACTGGGATTGAAAACCGACATCATGTCATTGAGGTCCTTCGTGCGTTGGCTAGCATTGGTCGCATCCGTATAGCGCCAGCCGTGTTGCTGCGAGATCCTTTCGAATGTGAGGCTTGCAATCAGACCGTAAGGTGTCACGTTGTGAACATCTACACCGATATGCGAGCCGTCTTGGGTGAACTGCAACATTTCAGGCCTCTTGGGAATTGAGAAAGCCAGTTGATCTTCCAGCCAGAAGATATGCTGGGATCATATGTCAATCAGGGTCATGATGTTCGAACTGTGCAGTTTTACTTACTTTGCATGCACGCTCCTCGTTCCCAGAACCACAAGAGCATTGTGGCGGAGAATACCCAGTAGTCTCGTTGCCAACTCTAACGACGATCTCCTCGGCCAGTTGAAATGCGTAGTAACCATGCACGGACTGGTCGACACAGCGGGTCATGGACAGGCGGGTCCCGCCCAGCCCAGCCGCGGCTTTAGCCCCAGTAGATGGTGATAGAGCGCGCAGGTCATACTGAAGGCGAGTTCTTTGCGAGACATGTATACCTAGGTCGGTTGGTTCTTCTTCGTCAGAGGACTCTGCCTCAGATGAATCCTCTTCCCCTTCCTCCTCGCTTTCTTCGTCATCGTCGTCATCGTCTTCCTCGTGCTGGCCATACTGAGCGGCAGCTTGCTGTTGCTCTGCCGCCCTTCTTGCCGCGGCACGGGTCGTAGGAGCCATACCAGACTCCTCAGGAGAACCAATGCGTAGCCGGTCCAGAGCGTCCCAAGGGGTGTTGGAAGAGCCGGAGGACATGGACTATTTCAATGAAGTAAAAATCGTGTGGACTCGGTTCGAAACACCTTCCACACCTTATTGTCACTTTGAGCCTGACCCTGAAAGCCCTCTGGCGGATGGTGCGTCGCACGAGTTTTAAGTCTAATCCAACAGGAACTGCGCCGTACAGTGCTCTTGCCAGCTCACACAAATGTGATATCATTCCGAGCTCTTTTCCCACTTGGATACAACCCAGGCTGTCGAAAACTCATGCGCGGCGTCTACGGCAAAAGTCCAGCAACCTCGACTCCCGTCCGTCGGGACAGAGGCAGTTTCTCGATTGGTCACCTGAGGCATAGAACATGCGGAGTCTCCTCCATCGACGTCCATCCATTGTATGTGGGTGCAGATGCCGCTCGTACATCGTGAGCATCTAAGGCGTAGACTCGCGCGTAGCGCTTGGAGAGTGGTTCGCGCCTGGAGAGACCGCATTTTGACAATTGCCTGGACGGGGCAAGCGCGAGGTGCTTCGCACGAAGATGTTGAGGTTTTCAGGATCGATTCGTTCTCAGTGTCCGAAAGCGATTCAAAGTTTGACGGGAGGGCTCAGGCTTCAACATCCAGCCGCGGCGCAGCTCTTATCTCTGTAGAGAGATGTTGCGGAAAAGCGGTCGCGGACCATTGTGGTAGCCCTTGAGAGTGTGTGACCGGTCCGAGCATAACTTCCAGCAGGGGGGACTAGAAGTGTGATCGTTCTGCGGACGTCAATCTATCGAATGCATGGTGCGGGATGCTGCGGACAGTTGGTTTAAGGTTTATGGGCAAGTTGACGTTGAGAGAAGGTGAGGAACGTCGGAAGAAAGATGCTCGAAGCGCCGATTGCCGGAGAACAGCCACGATCTCCACTTCCCGGCTATGGCTGGGTTCTGCACAGCCCATATGGGCCTATATTTGGTCTGCGAAACCGCAACTTTAAGCTTCGGACGCAGTGAAATGGGTGGTTCAAGAAAGGATTTGACTGCCAGTCCGTCCTCGGTCTGGCGGTCTGAACGAATGAGCCCTACGTCCAGACGAGAACGCCTTAGCGCCTAGATACATGCCCATGCCTCACGCTTGAGACCGCTTCAAACATTGGGTATCCGAAAAGTGATAACATATACATGGTTCTTTGCCCTCTTTGGGCGAGCAACTCCGTAATCGCAACAGAAAAGCCAACCTTCTCCAACAGGTAATGAGGCATCTGCCACAAACCAGCACCACGAGTCCCTCCGGTGCCGCTACGGTTGTTCGGCAATAACCGTCACTCACTCTTGGCTGATACGAAGTGCCTTACTTCTGCATTCCGGTGAGAAGAGGGGTAATATCATGGTGATTGTGCTGGAAAAAAGTTGGCTGCACAGCAGTTGGGCAGCTGCCGCTTGCGGTTAAGAAGAGACTATAAGCAGCAAGTGATCAAGGACTCTCGTAATGTGCATCAATCATATCGGCTTCTGGTGATGGAGTGCGTTGTAGAAGAGCTGGGTCGATAAGATCATCATCGAGATACTGATTGGACTGCTTCGCGGCAGTCCTGCTCTGGAAGTACTGTGGATGACTCTGCCAAGCAGGCTCCCCCCTGTGACAGTCAGTAAGATGTGGTTGGTTGATACTGTTCCCATGCAACAGTCGAACTCGCGTATTGAAGGGGCGGTCTCAGCTATGGATGAAGCTTACCGTGTGCTCGATGACGACCCCGGAGAAGCGGCGGCATATACCGAACTGGAACTTGAGCTTGATCGTGGACTATGTGCACGAGCTTTGCCTTTCTCGACAACGTAGCTTATTGAGATGCCTCCCCAAGGGATTCCGGAAAGATAGTCTGGGTTGTTTAGATCTGAGGCTTCGGGCAACATGTAAGAAGCACCAGCTCTTCGTTGATTCTCGCTGTCTCGATCGGATTCCTCCTTCATCATCTTTGTCTTTTCACCTGCCGTGGTGGTTAGTCCTCGGCTAATAAGCTTACTGGCAAGCATCACATACGGAATTTCCTTTGAGCGAGTTTGTTCTGAATCTTTCTTCGTTCCGTAGGGTCAGTGACGCTCGACCAGTCATCTCTGCTATCTCTAGCCCTGTTGAAGGAACTTGACTGCCGCGATGACATTGCTTCAAGGTCCTTTCAGTTGCTGTTGATGATCGTTCGTGTGAGTAGTGGTCTCTCAGTTCTCCAGGCTGACGATAGATTTGTGGCGATGTGGGATATCGAGCTTTCCTAAGTCCGGGGCGAAGGTATCAATTTATATTTCTTGGTTATGGCTTCCTTCAACGATGTACTGTCCCAGACAGTAGGGCTATGAGGATCAGTTCTGCTATTTGAGAGGATGGGGCCGGAACACGAAGGTACCTTCAGCTTCGAGGCTTGTTGGACGGCTCGGACGTGGTCAATGACGATCATGCAGGGACATGCATGCCCGGTCAATAATTCAGATACAAGTAGACCGCTTGAAATTGGTGTAAGGAAACGCTACCCGCCAAAGTAAACGTGCAACCACAGATGCGGCTGTTGGGGTTGTGTTTTGATGGATCCTTCGGAGCTTGAGCCCTCCCCTGAATGGATACCGTAGATCGAACTCAGCCTTAGGAGTTTTAGGAGATAGGCGGGGGCAAACTCGGGCTGCGACGAAACAGCAAGCGTGGGTAGATCAAGGAGGACAACAGCTATACGCAATCCTATTGGTCCTCGAAGGAAATGGAAGTGGGATAACAGCCTTCTTGATTCCAAATTTGAGCGAGGCTTAGGTGGGTTTTCTTGAGTTCGCCGGAAAGCCGTTATAGATCTTGGACGGATAACGGCTAGAATTCCTTGACACTTACCTTACAGGAAGGGCCATGGACAATGAAACATATATGAGAGTAGAGGGTCAATGAATTACAAACCACGCGAAGACCAAGACGATCAGTAAGGCAATATCGGAGGTAACAACCATGAGCCCTGGCGAGCTAGTCTTGTAGAAAAGATGAATTACAGGGAACAGCGGACAATTTACATATACTCTATATGGTTAGCGGATGCCAAGCACCTTTTTCAGAAATGGGAGCAGTCGCTCCAAGTGGGTGCATCGTGCGAACCGTCCAACCAGGATCCTTGAGGCCAGGGCAGTGATGGGTCCACGACACACCGGCCGCCATTCCCGCACATGTCAGACGTTAGGCAGCCTGGGTTCCCTTGTGTCTAGTCAGATTGATATGAAACGTGACGCTCGCTTGCTCGTTTGCCGCAAACAGTATGTCTGATGGCTATTTGGGGGTCTATACGCGTGTGCGGTTTATTACGTGCGAGTGCTTGGATATCCATCGCGACAGATCAGGACCATCAATGCAGATCCATCGGGGGACGGAGTCTCCGGTTTGCAGCGCTGTATGTGATGGCCGCCTCGATGCACGAGGGAACAGCATAACTGTGTCACTGGAAGTCTAAGGAGCACTCCCGTGAGCGGAAATATTTCCTGTTGCTGATGCCCCCAATTGTGGCAGTCGAAGCTGCGATGACAAATGGTCGACGTGGTATCACAGAGGGAAGCAGAGCTTGGCTGGTTTCCAGAAGCCAAAGTCTCCCGGCGACGGTTGTACGGTAAGCTTTCCTTCGCTCGATTGGTCGAGCCGGCAAAGTAAGAGGAAGCACCTGCGACACGGACTGGACGGTACGCCGTTTTCCGTTCCTTTGAGAGAGAGCAGCCGTGGGGGCCGAAATCTATCAGACTGCAGGTTGGCTGGTTCGGATGCTACCACAGTATTGCGACTGTCGATCAACTCGGCGACACCGGATTTAGCGGGTTTGGACAGGCCGATATCCAGCATTTGGATGCTTGCGATTGGTGTTCTCGCTCCCTGATACAGGTCGTCGAGAGAAACTCCAGTGCCAAGACCCATGATAATTAAGCTTAACACTTCACACCGCTTCGCACGCTACCCCTCATGAGTCTGTTTTCTACTCGAACTTACACGAAGACACCACCATCTTCCTTCCCGTGTACTAATAGTCGTTTCACCGGACGAACCTGCGCGAGCTTCTGGCGGTCGGAATATGATGGTGATGGAGGCTCCACATATCTTCGCACACGTGAGAGGCAGCCAACCGTCAGCGCCACTGGTTGGTCGTACATATCAACTACAACCACTGACTCGACAACACCAGACACAAGCTTTACCGCTGCAGGCAATCCACACACAACCTGGGACCGAGGCCGTGGACAACTGACGGACAACCTTGATTGTCCGTGCAAAGACACAGTAAAAGTTTCCGCGCTCTGGAGCGTTCATGCATTGTTCTTGCAGTTTCAACAATCTGATATTCATCCTTCGATTCAGCTCTCGCCGGTAGGAACAATATGTGGACAGTGACCATCGATTGCTTGTGTCCTGCATATCGGAACAGCCCCGCCGACCTGAAAAGGCTAACCTCATTGTCTCGATGAATGTCGATGCTCTGTGCCTAGCCATTGCTCAACGTCTCGCTCCTCGCTCGCCAGTTTCCACTTGTTCAGCCTTGTTCCAACTTATATGTTCGCACCATGAACTTAGCGTAATCCAGGACGACCTCTTATGTTCTGACAGGTCAGATGCTTAGGTTTGCTTATCGTCTCCACAGAGCGCTGTAGCCGGCTCGAGTCAAGTGTCTGTCTCGCCCGCCAGGGCTGAACTCATTGCAGATCAGCCTCCTGTTGGCACGCGGCAAGGTACTCTGTCGATGCGGCAGCCAGACCAAAACGAGTCATTGTTTCCAGCATAACAGCTCCCCGAACTAATGGTAGGTTTCAGCCTTGCTTTGCTTGCTGTAGGATGGCTACGGTTACGGGTCAAACGGTTCGGACTCCGTATAAGCTTTCCTCATTACCAGTAGCCATTGGTTCCCTTCAAGTTCACACAGGTTGACTTATTCGACAGGGACTTGACTGCGTCTAGCGGTCTTCGTCCCATGACTGTTCTAGCTGCCGATTGGCGCTCCGTCTTGGGGATGCAACGGAAATCTCTCATCACCCTTAGTCCTATTCTCAGCCACCCGGTGACCTAGATAACCGGATTGTCTAGACCTCCTCGACTTGGAATCCGCCACCGGACATATCGGCGTCTAAAGTAGCAGACCGCTACCCGAATATGACATAACGCGCAGCAGGAACCAGCACGACTTACATCGGCACAACAGCCCTATCAATCTGCATGCAGGGTTAACCAGCCGCGAACATCTACCAGGGGATCGGATGTGACAAGTTCAACATCACCCCTCACCATGCCGTCCGCACCAGAATAAGCTAGACAGTACGGCTGAACAACATGGGCACTCATAAGGCTGTGAGGTTATCACCAGGTGAGGAAAAGGGCTGAATTAGAGGTGAACGATTGACCAAGAATACAGAAAGGCTTGTCTGAGACGCAAGCTAAGATCCGATTGCTCGATCGGTTGGTGCACTGTCAACCAATGGAATACGCAGACACGCGGAAGTGCTACGACCCCAGGATCCGGACCAAAATTACTGGGACGGTCAGCAGAACCTGACTTCCCTAAAACGGTACTCATTCCAGTAATTCCAGCTGCACTGACCGTACATGGCCACGAATCATGGCGAGCGGGAGATCTGTAGGTTTATCGAATCCCTTTCAGCCAAGGCGCGGCTACCGAATTCCTGCAGCGACAGCAAAACGGATGTACATATGAAGGGCGCTTCCCGACGACAGGTTGCGCTCCAGGAGTGTTCTGATTTCGGCCCCCACAGGAAGATGTGCTGACAGACAGAAATCGACAAAGCAGGGAGCATCCTCAAACCAAGAAACGGTGAAAAGAGCTTGGATGATGAATAGTTCTTCGATTTCCAACAGCGTGGCTTGGAGTATCTAACGTGAACCAATATCGCACAACGCCTCCTACGCCTTGATGCAGAATGTCGCATCTTGTAAAGGGGGATCTGACAGTGGGACAGCGCCAACCACAACCACCAGCTGAAGTATCTTAGAAACCTTCGTCCATGTCCTCGTTGCCGTCCCCAGCCTCGATGAAGACAAGCCTGCTTCCTTCCGCAGCAGTCTGCCAGACCTGTTATTGGCATCGAAGTCAGTACCTTGAACACCCCAAGAGTGAAGAACGTGGCTTCAACGTAGCCGGCAAGTAGGACCGGGAAGCGTAAAATTGGGGAGGCTGGTAAACTTACATCAAGCATCGCGTACTCGTCCAAACAGTGTTCGAACTGGTCCTCCGTGAAGCCCTTGGCCAGAACCCTCTCTCTCACCCTCCTTAGATCCAGCTCCCCACGACTGCCGTCCCCAACAGCCGCAGCGCCGCTGGCAGCCATTCCACGAATGAGGTTATAGATCTTACTGCTGGGCGTCTGGTCACCTTGCGCGCGCGAATCGTGATACAAACTCGCCTTGCTGACCTCCACCAACCTCAGCGCCTCATCGACGTCCTCAACAATAACTTGCTCCGCGAAACGTAGACGGGCCAGCGCCTGAGCCAATCGTAGCACGCCTAGCAGTGTACGTGGTGAAGTGTGCGTGAAAGCTTTCTGGCTTGCTTCGTCCCGCTTCTGCTGCTGTCTCATCCGTACGTAGGCTCCCACCATGTAGTCACTGACCTCCTTTGGTACGGTGGGGCGATAGCTGCGTGCACGAGCGACCCACTGTCTCACTTCGTGAGGAGAGAAGAGGATGCCAGCTCCTGAGCCATCCGCGTCAACAGGGTCTGGATGTCTGTTGTGGATGTGCACATGCGTGACGTGACGCGCTAGCTCCTCGTCCGCATCCTTTGATGGAGTGTCTAGGATGAGGAAAAGAACGTCGAAACGGGACAATAAGGCGGCGGGAAGGTTGATATTCTCCACAGGAGAAATGCGTGGGTTATAGCGACCATAGAGAGGATTAGCGGCTGCAAGGATGGACGTGCGGGCGTTTAACGTGGTAGTAATGCCGGCTTTGCTAATACTAATCGTCTGTTGTTCCATGACTTCGTGAATCGCCGTTCGGTCCGAATCGTCCATCTTGTCGAACTCGTCAATGCAGCACGTCCCGTTGTCCGCAAGGACCAAGGCTCCACCTTCCAACACCATTTCATCCGTGACGGGATCTCTCATGACGGCTGCGGTGAGACCCACTCCACTGCTTCCGCGACCGGTGGTGTACACACCTCGTGGCGCCACCTTTGTGATGTACTTGAGAAGTTGCGATTTCGCAACACCTGGATCACCCATTAGGCAAACATTGATGTCTCCACGGATCCTCATGCCATCGCCCATCTCCTTCGTCACGCCACCGATAAGCTGCAGCAGCAATGCTTTCTTGACATCGAGGTGGCCAAAGATCTCAGGGGCTATCGATCGTGAAAGGTAGTCGTAGAGTTGTCCGGATCGCGAAAGTTCATCCATGCGTTTAAGGGTAGGTTGGGCTAGTACAATGTCATCATACGCTTTCTTGTGCTGATGAACGTATTGCGCTTCCAGGTAAGTGTCCGTCAAGAGTCCAGCCCTGATGGCCTTGAAACCGGTATAGGGAGTTGGCAGGAAGATACCAGCGATATCGATGACATCGCCAGGGTTGATCTGGCGTACCAGAGCGCCATGACACTGCACGGTGAGTTGCCTAGGGATGTGGCCCACGGGTACCTGGTCAGCCATCTCCTGGATCTTTACCTCCTGGAAGGGCAAGAACTTCGAGGCACGCGTCGAAGGGAAAAGCGCGCCCTTTGCGTCGTTCTTTCGGCAGTCTTGAGAAGGACAATCGGTCATGGGCGTGAACTGCTTTGCAGATACCGGTTGGAAGATTTCGCAGCCACAGCGGTCGCAGACATAGGCGTTCACCAGCACCGCTGGCTTGACGTCTGAAACCCTGGTTGCAATACCCCTAACGGTGATGAGATGTCCGAGATGTTCGCCCCGAACTTGTCGTACTGCGAGCGCTTTGCTGCTGCGTTCGCTGCTGGATCCTGAGGGTGTTCTGGGTTTGAAGTTGAGAGTGTACCGTCGGGTGAGTTCTGGTGGGAAGATCATCTCGGGCAGGTCTGCATCCATAGCTTGCTCGGTTGACTCCTGTATGCGCTCGTTTCTCTTCGATCGTTGAGACATGATGATATCTAGAACGTCGTCCTTGAATGTAGGCTCCGAACTGGACTGTGGGATTGCCTTGTCCACTGCTCTTGAGAAGACCTCAAGATAATGACTGGCATTCTCTTCTATTGAGTTGACGAGCTGGTAATCTCTGCCGTCATCTGGGAGCGCGCGCTCGAAGGTCTCCAAGTCATCCAAGTCGATCAGTACCTGATTCGTCTTCCGGTCCGCTACATCCTGCAACATCTGCATGTACTTTTGCTTCGGATCCCTACTTCGTGACTGCTGCCTCGTTGTCCCATTGGCGCCTGTGGCTTCGTCTGCATCGTCCATGAAATCATACTCGTCGCTTGTGCCATCTGCATCATCGCTGAGTCGGAGATTGTCGAGCGCATTAGCTGCCTCAACCGTTTGCGACTTATAGTTCTTCAGGAATTCTTCAAAAAGAGCTGTGAACTTAAGTTAGTAAGCTTGTACCATCGCGACCAAGATGCTCAGCTCCTACATTGTTGTTCGTCATAGTTTATATCGCGTGGAGGGCGCCATGTAAGAAGAGCCATTGATTCGCCTTGACCTTTGAGTTTGTCCTAGGAAGTGTTGGTATGATTGCGCGAAGTCGGACAAAGTTTCTCGCGGTGCTGCCCGTTGCTAGGTGGGATGTTGTGTGGATTTGGAGATGAAGTTGGAATGGCAGGGGATTCCAAAGTCGACGCGACGCGATCTGCCAAGGCTATCAACTGTCTCTCTTGGATCTAGCGCGCTTGACCCTTGCATGTGCTCACAAGCCGAGGCTATACATACCTTGCGGAAGCGGAAGCGGAACCAGAGCTTCATGCACTTTCCAAATGTCTTCAATCGAGTTTCTATAGATTGAGATGGCACCCCCTAAGAAGGCTGCCGTGCAGGCAGAAGTCGTGCTTCTGCCACAGCTCAAGAGCTGCTTGGTGAACCTCCCACCATCGCTGGTCTCAGCCCTTGTCAACACGAGCACTGTCAGTCCTGCCTTCGTACTTGGGAAATGGATTACTGACTTACGCGCAGCTTGCCCAAAACGTCATTGTAGAGTTGAGCTACAAAGCGGATCTGTCGCCAGCCCCTAGCACAACACAGAATGGAGCAGACGCAGCCAGAGCAGCCTACATGGGATGGACAGGTATGCAGAGTCGGCGCAAAACAGGTGCCATAGTCGGCAGGGAAGGCCTAGCAGGTACTAGAGGTTCTGCGTCCGCGGACAGGGACATACCGGTCGTAGAGATGGATCCGGTGTTTGCGCGGCTTCTGGGTATTCGAGAGGGACACAAGGTGGGTGCACCAGACATGGACCACTCGTGCTATCACTGAGTGCTTGCTTCTAGTAGGTCGGTATTATACTACACGTTGACCCACCTCAAGCGCATACCGTCAATGTTGAGCCCCTAACACCGGCGGACTGGGAGAGTAAGTAGCTCTGATTGGCGTGCAACAACAGGTTCTAATGGAACACTACAGTCATCGAGCTGCACGGAAGATTCCTGGAAGACAACTTCATGTCCCAGATACGGGCTTTGCCGAACCCTGCTTTCACTTCCAAAGGCACTTTGACCCAGTACAACCATCCCATCAGCCTCCACTTGTCGCCGACTTCAACAGCAAATGTCATCGTCACTTCACTGGAGCCAAAACCTGATGCGTCCTACCCGTTCGTCAAGATATCGCCGAATTCGGAAGTCATTGTTGCACCGAAGACTCGTCAACGGCGGCAGTCAAGAAGTGCTAGTCGGGAAGATCGCAGTGTAGCAAGCACAAGCCGAAAGAGTACCGGTGGAAAGAGTAGTGCCAGTACTGTTCGCAGGAAGAGCCATGATGCCAACCGATCGCAAGCGTGCTTCTTCCGCGGGGTCGACCGGAAAGTAGCTACTGAATGGTTTGACGAGCCAGATCAAGAGACAGGCCTTCGGGTGTGGCTCGCTAGAGAAGTTCTGGTCTCAAGGGCATTTCGGAATGTGAAATGGGTGGTGGTGTCTGTGGTCAAGCCCTCCGGTCTACAGGAGCCAGTGAACCCCCAGGACAATGAGGGTGAGAAGTACGCCAGTAAGGTTGTGGCAAAATTGTGCGAATGGGAGGACGCGCCTGATGCAAACCATGCTGCGTTGTCCACGTCGCTATGTGCTACATTAGCCGCGGAAGGTCTGGTTGGAGACCTAGTGAAGCTGGAAGTGGCTCCTCAACAAGCGAAGAAGTACTCATCAGTCGCCGGATCTGAGGGTGCATCCCAGCAGACTGTGAAGGAAATATCAACTAAAAATATCAAGATACGTCCGTTCTCTACTGGCAATGCACAACAGAAAGATGGCTTCAGATTTGGCGGGGAGTCCAAGAATGAACGAGAGGAGGCGACAAGAAGGTTCAAGGAGCTTTTCGGTGCAAAACTCTCAGAAGAGTCATTCTTAGACGGACCCTTGACCTCGGGGATGGTGGTTCCCTCTCTAGCATATGATAAGCACAGTGGCTGGAATGGGGGAATACTGAATTTCGATCCATTACCAGCATCGTCCATTACAGGCGCAAAGCAAGAAGTCCACTGGGTCTTAGGGTCGGAAAGCAAACTCACAATTGAGGTCGAAGGGGAGGTTGCTAAACCGACAAGTCTTTCCAAACCACGAACTGCCGGCGATGCCCTTCCGGAAGCGGTGCCAACGATGGCTGGAGTCGATAGCCTTCTTGAGCAGGTCTCGTCTCATTTGACGCATTCGTCGTCAATTCTCCTAATAGGCGGCTTGGGATCCGGCAAAACAACGCTCACCCAGCTTCTGGCTCACCGCTTACGCTGCGAATCCTTACATCACATCACCCATTACTCGTGCAAGAAGCTTACGACTGACGAAACTCGCATATCCACCATCAAGGAGACAATCACACGCATATTCGCGACGGCCGCATGGGCAGCGAGCAGTGGCGGGCGTGCCCTAGTTATCCTAGACGATTTGGACAAGCTGTGTCCTGTTGAGACAGAGCTGCAAGTCGGGAACGAGAACAGCCGGAGCCGTCATGTTAGTGAGACCATAGTCGCCATAGCCAAACAGTACTGTTTCGGGGCGTCTGGGGTCGTTCTGCTGGCTACCGCACAAGCCAAAGAAGCCTTGAACAACGTCATCATCGGTGGACATGTGGTCCGAGAAATTATCGCTCTGAAGGCGCCTAACAAGAATGGTCGCCGAGAAGTATTGGAAATGTTACTGCAGCCAAACATCAGAAAAGGTGCTCCTTCTCTCCACGAAGCTGCAACCAATCACGAGGGTAGCGCATGGCTCGACGGCCCCGAAGGCAGTCGGCCAGGCTCGTCAAGCAGCACTGACGGGTTTGAGATAGACCCGAACATAGATCTGCTTGAGGTTGCCGGGCAAACGGATGGCTACATGCCTGGAGACCTGGTACTACTGGCTTCGCGGGCGCGCAGCGAAGCCCTCATCCGCTCCACGCAGGATGTTCACTCATCGAGCGGGACGGTCCGGCTTACACAAGCTGACTTCGATCAAGCACTCAAAGGCTTCACGCCAGCGTCGTTGCGGAACGTTACGCTTCAGTCCTCAACCACGAAATGGGAATCAATAGGAGGCCTGAAGGAGACGAGGCAGGTTCTACTTGAAACGCTGCAGTATCCGACCACATATGCACCCATATTCGCAAAGTGCCCCTTGCGATTACGGTCCGGGCTTTTGCTGTACGGCTACCCCGGTTGTGGCAAGACTTTGCTTGCTAGTGCCGTTGCGGGCGAATGTGGGCTCAATTTCATCAGCGTGAAGGGCCCTGAGATCCTCAACAAGTACATTGGAGCAAGCGAGAAGAGCGTACGAGATCTTTTCGAGCGAGCCGAAGCCGCCAGACCCTGTGTGCTCTTCTTCGACGAATTCGACAGTATCGCTCCGAAGCGTGGGCACGACAGCACAGGTGTCACCGACCGAGTAGTCAACCAGATGCTCACGCAGATGGATGGTGCAGAAGGATTGTCAGGAGTATACGTACTGGCAGCTACCTCAAGACCCGATCTTATAGATCCGGCCTTGCTGAGACCAGGACGACTGGACAAAAGTCTGCTGTGCGACCTACCGAACCTTGAAGACAGGCTGGACATCTTACGCGCCTTGAGCATAAAGCTCAAGATCAGTGATGAAGTCACGACCAAAGCTCCCAATGGACGCAACTTGTACGAACTCGCTCGACGTACCGAAGGGTATTCAGGAGCAGATCTACAAGCCGTAGTCTACAACGCGCATCTCGAAGCGATCCATGACATCCTGGGCGACCACGCAACAAACGGAGATGCAGACCCATCGAAACGCACATCTACCCTAGCAAAAGCAACAGACAAAGCCAAATCCGCCTCTCTACCATCAAAAACGCCCAACTTCACCCATTTCCGCTATGGCGATTCCAACAATCTTACGACTCCCACTTCTTCTTCAGCACTCACCGAGAACGCAACAATAGCAGCAAAGATCGCTCAACTCCAGGTAGCCAGACGCCGCCAGAAAGAGCTCATGCACCCAGAGCTTCGGCACAAAGACTCTAGTCACGCCGACTCAGACGGAGCTTCCGACACCACCAGTTCCGAACCCGTCATCCACTGGCGTCATATCTTAACGTCGTTGAAGACAACGAGGAGCAGTATCAGCCCGGAGGAGAGGAGGAGGCTACAGCGGATCTATAGGGAGTTTGTGGTGGGGAGGGATGGGAATTTGCCGGATGGGCAGGCGGGGAATGAGATTGGGGGGAGGACTAGTTTGATGTAATGTTCAATAGTGACTCTGCAGCTGAATCCGTGTCGGTTTCCTTGAAGGAATCTGCTTCTTAATCCAAAGCATATCTCAAGCCCGTACAGTCATGGCAGTTCTAAGTTCAGGTTCGTTGGACACGTCGAATTGGAGATGGCTGTACGGTGGTCTAGCCTTCGGTTGCTCTGCTTTGCTCTGCTTTGCTCTGCTTTGCTCTGCTTTGCTCTGCTTTGCTCTGCTTTGCTCTGCTTTGCTCTGCTTTGCTCT